>VXAK01014666.1:53542-70114 GCA_013399435.1 Arenaria interpres | reverse complement strand
CAGGCTACCTGATTATTTAATTTATATCCATAAAAAACCTCAGCCAAAATGGAATTGCCAGTAGCCGCATCACGTCTCTCCTAATCTATTAAACCACAGGGGTGACTGGTTTCCAAGCAGGATGAGGGTCCAAATAAATATTTAGTATCACACTCTTTCTAGTATGCTTGTTCATAAGGCCGATCTTATTTTGCATTTGAATGTTCAGGAAGGTAGCTGGGCTGGTGACACAACTGCAGACTACTTAATTCACCCCATGTAGACCTGCCCTACGCAAATAACAAGGTGGCAGTGAGAGCTGATTAGAAGAGAAGATCAGAACTGTTGTGAAACTCCCATCCCATTTTCTCATCCAGATTGCCTAAAATATTCTCGGAGCTTCACACTATCTCTCTCTCTTTTTTTTTTTTCGTACAGTATCAGGCTTCTTTTGTTGACTTATGGTGTTAGCAGCTGTTGGAAACATACAGAGAAGAGATTGCTGCTGCCTTTTCACTCAGTGCAGGAAGGGCATGATGCAAAACCTTCACTGGTGGGGAAGGAAGGTGGGGAGTGGTTTTTGATTATTTTCAATGATAACATTGCTGGGTGAAGATATGAAAATATTTGTTCCCAGTCTTTGATCTGAGTAGCTTGCCAGCCAGCAGCCCCGCAAACAGCTGCTAGGAAAACAGGTAGAGAACAGGGCCCTATGTTGTTCTGATGCAGTCCTGTTTATCTCACACAAATGTAAAGCCTTGTTTCCCAGAGAGTGGGAATCAAACAACAGGAGGTAGAGCTTTTCCTTACTGATTCATGGCTTCCTCTAACTGGGGATGCTGCCTAAAAGCTTCCCTCTGGACTCTTCCTCGGTGTCTGCCCGTTTGCACGAGCTTGGTTTCCCCCCAGCTCTGTGTGTGCTGCGTAGTGATTCCTCTTCTCCCAGGGATCTCATCCCACAATGAAGCTCCATTCTCACCTGTGTTGTCTCATGTCATTCTGCTCCATGGAAAGTGAGGATATGAACTTACATATTCCCTGTTTACTCTGCAAATAGTGTGCACGAGCGCGTAAAAATTCAGTGATGTAATAAGTGTTAATGCTTTGATATATTTACTAGGAAGGAGGAAACTGTCACCAGTTGCTAGGTCATTTAAAAGCAATAGCAATGAAGTCATACTAGTCAAACTTCTGGGGAGTGGTCCTCTTGTTCCTACCCAAAGTGTAAAGAAGTAGCTGGCTTTCCCAGGATCAAAACATACTGGGTCCTCATAGCACTGGTGGGAGATCTCTAGCAATAGTCACTTTGTCATGTTTCCTTCTCCCTTTTTATTTAAGTCTTGTAAGCCTCCATTCCTGCAACATAGGTCCCAGTGGGGATCCTGGACCTCGGGTTCCTGTGACCTTCTGATCCTTTACTGCCAAGCAAAAGAAGCTACTCAGATACAAAAGGCTGTTGTGATGTTTCTTCTGAATGCAGAGACAGCCACAAAATGTAGTCTCCTACAAGCTTTTTAGATCTGGTTTGTTCTACAAAGAACATGCTGGTGATCAGTTGGTTGATTTTTTATTATTTCCACAAATATTTATTTCACAAAGGATGTAACAACCCTTTCAAAAATGAGATTAAGTCCCTTCATCACTTCATTCAACATATACACCTTACATTATGGTTGTGATGTTCCGGATGAGATTCTTGATCCAGAGGTAGTTTTGCATCTTGATCACCCTTCATCTGTGACTTTTGGATTTCTTGTGGCTTGAGACCTATTTCTTAATCAAGAGGCCTCTCCTGAGGATGAGTTTGACACCAGGTCCTGGCCCAGACGATCCTGGAGCCATGCTGCTTGGAAGCTGGACAGTGCCCTGAGAAGATGAACCTAGCTGGTCTCTGCATGCCTGCCATATGTGGTTTTCTCTAGAGAAAAATTGAAAAAATCATCTCCCTTTTACTTTTGAGAAGAAAACTTTCAGCATGAGATCCCAAGAGATCTTCAAATGTGTAGGTTATGACTAGTCTTGTGAACCAATGGAGAGTTGCAGATGCCCATTTCAGGTATTTTGCCTACGGGTGTGCTGAAGTCAGCTGGATAACTGGATACAATTATTTGCTTTGCCTAAATCATATCCTGTGCTTCTCCACCTCTTTCTCTGCCAGTGCTTGCGCATATGTAGCCATGGTCAGTCCCCTTGTAAGGCTTTGTCTTCTCTGACAGAGTGTTTGTTTACAGCAAGATAAATACCATCATTGATCATTTGCTTTATAGACCTGAGTGAGAACAAAGCAGTGGTGATAGTTACCATGGGGCAGCAGGATGAGGTCAGCACCGTGCATCCTCCCTGACTTCATGATAAAGTTACGTTGTCTTGATTTCACTAAGCTTTTCTATCACAACGGCCTTATCGGACAATATTCTCTGGGGAAGGAAGACCAGTGTATAGCAAGGCTGAGAACTACATTTAAATTTCCCAGTATTCCTAAACTTGTGTTTAGGGGAACATTGCTCAGTCCACGCTCCACTCTGAGTTTTCCATTTCCACTGTTCTCTCCCCTCGACCTTCCTTTTGCCGTCCTGACTAATATTTCCCTTTATAGTAACCTTGAAGAGAGATTTCCTTATCTGCATATATGACTAATCAGTAAGGTCTTATGGTTATTATAAAGCAATTTGTTGGAGGTAGGAATTAGAGCATGAAACTAGGACTGAGGAAGCCAGATTTGCAGTCCTTGCTCTACTAATGACTGATTAGATATGGCCTTCAGCAAGTCAATTTGGCCCTGGTTTTCAGATGTGCTGATTTAATTTTTAGTCTTCTGCCTCCAGCTTTCTTTTCTTCCTTCTTCTAGGGGGAGGGAGGTGCCCATGGTATGCAAACCTGCTGTTTCATTTTACTTCAAATATGTCCCAGTCTGGGGAGTCAGAAGTAGAAGAAATAGTTACATTGTGAATAATATTCCTCACTTATCTGCTGCTCACAGTCACAATGAGGATGAGCTCTTTCTTGCAAAATATTATGGGCGAATAGACGCGTTGTGCGGCACAGAGTTACATTCTGAGAACTTGATCATTTCTTCTTTATGCTTTACCCTTAACTTCTATGAATATTCCTGAATTTGTTAAAGGATCCGTAATCTGGGGAGGGAAAGCAAGGGTGGATTCCTAAAATTGAGGATTACCGACAGATAGGGTAAATTAAGCTATAACTCACAATGAGAGAGTGGAAGGAGTAAAATCTCTGACATCTGCATTTGTGAACTATGATTTTACTGAGTTCTTTATATTCTTTTCCCCACAATTAACAGATATAGCTAGAGACAGGAATGATTTATTGGAGTGAATGAATACAAGAAATAAGTGGTTTAGAAATACCTAGGATCTATATTTCCAGTTGTAATGAAGCAGCTGCTGTCTGTCTGAGAAGTGTCCTTAATGTTACTCTTTGGGGGTAGGTCAGGGGTCTTCTCCTTTGGCTGAACCATCTTTCTGAGATCCTGTGCTCCATCTCCCAGCAGAAACCTCCTGCGCTGTGCTGGGCTGCCCTACACAGGAGTATCTCGTCCCATGTGTACATCCCCCATGGGGGGCTGGAGAGAGGGGAGACTTTCACTGGTAAGACAAAGAGGAAGAGAGAAGCAGAAAAGGGACAAGAGGGGCTGACATGAGCCATCTGGATTTTTTTTTCTTTTCTTTTCTTGTCTCCCTCTGTCTCCCATCACGCCGTCTGGGCCTCCCAAGGCAGCTCCGCTCTTGGGCTTGAGGATCATTGCATTAGGTTAGACAGTGAAAAAGGAGACGTAGGGTCCATTGGAGCCAGTGAGAGCAGAATTTTGCTGCAACAGATCCGGTTTCACTAACAGTTTGGAAACATCTATTAACCATCTTCTTTTTTCTTCATAATATCCTCAACTTGCAGTTTTGAGCTTTCTTTGCCTACAGGGGAGTCAGCACAGCGTGTCCCAGAGCTGGGGACAGAAACTGCCCCTCACCCTGAGCCAAAAAGAGAGGTCAGGGGCCTCTGACAGGAGGGAAGTGTGTGTGCCTCCATCCCACCCACCCCCAGGCTACTCGGATTTTAAGATGAGTTGGCCGTGGTCCAACGGTTGGCCGCATTTCACAGGCAAGTCCTCTAGACTGTGCTAAAGCACTGTGCGTTAGAGCAGTCTTTCCTGGTCGTGCCACACTCTTCCCCACACTTTTCATTTCTTTTCAGTCACCTGCAGTTTTTGGCTGCAATTAAGAAGGGAAAAATTTCTGGCAGTTCTGCTGTAGCCCGATTTGGCAGTTCCACCGGTTACTTCCAGTAATTATCTCCATGTCACAGATATGCCCTCAGTGCCAGTTTTAGGAAAACCTTCCACCTTTCTGGTGTTTGAGTAAGGAAGTGGATTCTTTAGGAAATTGCTTTCCTCTGAGAACAGCCCCTTCTTTACAAATGCCCTCCAAATGCTGAGGTCTTTTGGGAAAGGCTGCATGCGAAATTTGAAATATGCTGATGTGCAAACCGTTTCAATAGCTGACCTGCAGAATCTGTTGGCAGGGCTGCTCCGCCGGAGCAGTTTGCTCTGGAGGCAGTTTGCTCCGCTCCCAGCCGCCTGCTTCATTTTGGCAGCTGCGTGTCTCTTGTCCAAGTTAGGAGCTAGACAAACTTTACACACTGTCCTGTAAATGCACCTTGGCTTATCATCCCTGCGAAGAATCAGACACCTGAAGCTCCGGCTGCCTTTTGCCTCCCAAAGTTATTTTAAATGGATCCAATAAAGATGGATTATGGATTTAGAGGGGTGGATGTGCCGACCAGAGTCCCACCGAGGAGGGGGGTGAATCATTGCGTTTCCTTGTAAGGGTATTTGCCCGACGGCGGAGGGGTGGTGAGGGCTGCCAGCCGGCCTGAGCAATAGCAGGCAGGCCTTTGGAAACAGCAAAGCACACAGAGGCAGATCCTCCCGAAAGAGCAGATGCCGAAGCAGATGTTGAGGCCACACCGAGGACCGCTGGGCACAGCGTGGAGGAGGGGTTGTGGCAGGAGATTGCTTCCAGGACCTGCATCTGAAATTCTTAGGTATGGCTCACAGCGTTGGTGTGCCTCTCTGTTTCAGATCCACACAGCCCTGCCACAAGCCTCTTTTAAGAAGTTTTGAAGAGTTTTCCGAAGTCAGTTTAAAAACAGGTCTTTGAAACAGATAGTTTTTAAAAAGACTTTCAGACTCAAACAAAACAAAGGTAGAGCCCCGATGCATACAGTGAAGAACATGAGCTTTTTAGCGTCGTTCTGCTGTGATGATGCATTCAGTAACATTTCTGACATATTTTGAGGACTGCAAGTAAACTGCACGTTCACTGATTACTTTCTGACCTTGAGGTACAGCCCATCTTTCAATTATCCTGTGACTCTGCTAATTTGGTCTCATGTCAGGGGGGAAGGAGCATCCGCAGTGTTAGGTTACCTGCACATATGGACGTACGGACGCATCTGTACTTCTACTGAGTCACACAAACATAACCTTTCTTTGGCAGTGCATTGCTGTGGTTTCTCTCTGGGTCTGGCACTCCTGTCATCGAGTGCAGGTGGGGAGACATGGTGCTGCCACACAATTATGTGGGGGTCTGGTACAGCCACTGCGGGACAAGAGGTAGAGGGTAAATGATGGAGGTGGTAGATGACTGATGGGAATAAGCACTTGAAGACAAGGCGAGAGGAACAAAGTCTATCCCTTTAAAAACAAAGATCATGCACTATTTTTGCTGGATGCAGCTTTTTAACAATTGGTTTTGGTGGGATTGCCTTTGTAATGGCAGCTACCCGGACAGATCTGGGACCCAGTTGGTATACGGCACAAAATAAAGTGTTTGTGGCTCACGCAGGCTGGTGCTTTGTGCCCCAGAGAGCTTTGTGTTCGTCTCCTCCGTAAAGCTTTCCAATCTCTGACCTGTGACATCTTACCTCGGTATTGCTACAATAGTGCCCCCCTGCCCTGGTGTCCAGCCTGTTTTCCTCTTGGGGAGCTCCATTTCGCCTGGAGGGATGGCTCAGCTGATGAAGCAGCTGCTGTATCGTGGCAGATTTCATCCTGGTGCTATTAAAAAAATAAATAAATAAAATCAAAATTGGTTCCAGTTTATCCTAACCGTCTAAGCCCTAAATTGAGGCAGTTCAGCAGCTGCTTCACGAACAGCTGAGCCTGTGCAGAGGGCCCGGGAACCTCTGGGAGAGGGGCAGCACAGGCTGATAGCCAAAGGGCAAGAGTAAGTACTCGTGTCAGACCCCAGTCTCTTGGTGCAGAGGTTGCGTGGCAAATCTCAACGTCGCAAAGAAAATCAGAGTGGCAGGAGAGGTTTTCACGAGTCTGTAACAGAGAGGTTTTATGTCAGTGACAGAAAAGACAGCATGTTGAAACAAAGGGTTCAAATGTTGAAGGAAAACAGCTATATTTAGCCGCTCTAAAAATTTCTTGGTACCAGACATGAAGGAAATGGCTGTGGCAACCTACGCTCCTCCAGTTTCACCTGTTGCGGTGTTTCTTAAGCCTAGAAATATCTATAAAATAAGTAACAAAGCCATTAAACCTTCCCCAGAAGAGGCGTAAACAAACTAAAATTCACTTGCCAAAGCAGCTATTGCTGAACTGCAGATTGACCTTGAGCTGTGTCGATTTGCTGTAATGCAAACCATCTGCACGCTGAAACAATTAAAGCCTTCAGATCTCCTAGGAGTTTCCTTCCTCCGATTATAACTTATGTGCTGTGGGAGAACACAGAGGTAAACAGCTAGTTAGCGTGGACCTCTGTGTCTGTGTAATTTTATGGTGCAGCACATACAAAACCATTTTCATTTGAAGTGGCAGTCGGCTTTCAAATGGAAAATATAGCATATGCTTGGTGCCGAATGCTGGAGTCATAGCTTGTAAAACAGCCCGAGTTAGGCACATCTGCTTCGCCTTCTCTGCTTCCCTTCCCCCAGCCTCTGCTTCGATGTACCATTTTCAGTGATTTTTAACCAAGTTTCTGTAAAGCACAGGTCCTGCTGGAGAGGCAGTGCTCAAATACAGATCCTTTTTCTAGAACACCCCTGTGCACGTGCCCAACTTAAACCCGCCTGCCTTCTTGAACCGCGGGCTGTAAATAGTGCTTCTGCAGGGCCAGTCTGTGGCCAGGTCTGAAGAAAAAGGGTTGGATAACAACTACAAGCGATTCTGTAAAAATCTTGCCTCCTTTATGACGAGTTCGGTTTCCAAAAGCTCCTTAAAGCCTTAAAAAATCAATCTACATCCGTGGCATCAGAGTTTGGACGTTGCTGTGGTGGGAAAATACCAGAGATGTTGCTTCTGTAGGATGTCTGTACAATTTGCTATGTCCTGCCACTGGCAAAATTTCATATTAAAAGCTCTGCAGTGTAAAACTTCTTTTTATATGTTCTTCCACCATTTCCCTCCATCTAAATGATGACAGCATTAAAGTTTTGGATCATCCCTTTTCAAATCACAGTGAAGAGTAATCACCCAAGCTTAGTAAAATAAGAAAAGATTTTTATTTTCTAAGAATAGTGGGTTTTTTTCTGATTCTTCTGAGCCAACCATGACTATTTCTCTCTGCAGCCAAAGGCCTCCATCCAGAGTGGCTCATGTCCATGTTTCTCAGAGCTGTCCCCTCCTAGAGCAAGCTGTGTCCTACACCCCCTTACTTGTGGACTCAAGATACGGCATCCATGTTATGTATAAAGGGCTATCTCTAACAAACAGGCAAAAGTATATCAATGCCAGATTTACAGTTTCTTTTGTGACCTGAATAGTGGCCTGTGTCTGACCTGTGCTGGAGGCTAGAGAGGTAAGGAGGGTCTTGGTCATGCCCTGCATTGCAGGGTTGGGGGGAAGGTGTTAAGCTCAAGGCACTCAGTCATGAAGGAGACGTTTCCCAGCTTACAAGAACTGGTCTCTGAGACTCAAAAATATCCTGTTTGTGTTTCATTTTTTATAACATTGGTGGCTTTTTGTTCATGAAACAGATAAGAATAAGTCATGTCAACTTGCCCTGCATCAGCCCAAGGCTCAGGCTCTGACCTCTTCACCCATGGCAGAACCAGACGTGGCAGCAGGCAGAGGCATAAAGAGCTTCTTTCCCTCAGGGTGGGATGGTTCTTCTGCTGCATCTAAATGCACGCATTGCTTTTTTTTCCCTCTGGTCATCTCTTTTTTTCCCCCAAAGTGCTGTCGCTACATCTGAGTGATAAAATGTAGGCAGAGGAGAGCAAGAGCTGCACAGAAGCAGGAAACCCCTGACAAGGCTACAGCACCATGCGGTCTGCAGCTCTGCTAGACTTCTCGTTGATGGAAGGCGTCCACTCCCTCCCTTCCTCTTCCCTCCATACGTGAAGCCAGGAGGCTGATTTTAAATCTGCTAAGTTGAGGATTCAGGATGCTGTGGACATCATGCCACAGTTTTGAAAGAAAAAAAGCATCAGCATATATTCTTTGTTTTCTTTTCTACTTCTCCAATATCTTCTCAGCCCTGACACATATGTATTGTACTTTTCCCACCATTATCCTTTTTAATTTTTCAGTATTTTTTTTCTCTAAATCTTCCTTCGAAGTAGAAGCACGAACCTCACCTTTCCTAGACGTGTGCTCTTTTTCCACCCAGAAACCTGTCTGGTCATTTGTTCTGGGATTCTCAGGAATTCCGCACAGAAAAATCTGATTCTTATTTCAAAATATTAATTTTTTTGTTTGGTTTTTACTTCGGCTGATTTGTCTATTTCTCACTTATGTTTTTTTCCGGTCCCTGCACTCCTGTCTCTTCTTCAAGCTGTCCTATTTTTTTTCCCCTGCACCGGTGCTCTCTCAGTGGGAGAGGAGGAGCGTGACAGCACGGGTGGAAACTGGGAAGCCTTAGGCTGGTGAATGGGACACGGACCAAATGTGAAAGGAGTTAGCGAGAACGAGCTAAAAGAAAGGTTCATTTTCAAAGGTGGCCACATCCTACTGAAAATGTGAAAAATGTTAATCTTGTGCAGCACTGCAGAAGTACCGGGGGGGGAAAAAAATTAATTACCTTGCATTAGCAGCTGGCAGCTCCTCCGTTGCCTGCTGGGCTGGCAAGCTGGGGGCAGCAGGAGCACGCAAGCGGGGCTGCCCTGCTGCGACCCCCAGCATTTCAGCTGGCGGGGCTGGCTCGGCAGGCAAAGGGACTGCACTGCCAGGCTGATTCTTTCAGATTTTTCCAGCTAAGTGTGGACTGGATGGATTAGACAGGCATGTCAGCAACAAGTTGTCAGATCTGTTGTCCTGTCAAACAGCGTTGTCTTTCCGGGGTGCTTGTCTTCGTGGACTGTTTGTCAGGATGACTTGCTAGAAAGTCTTAAACTTGTGGGAAGTTTTTAGGGAGTTTCTACTATCTATCACAATCAGACTTATTAAACAGAGCAAAATGTCATCTCGTACACAGTATGACGGGACAATTTCTTTCTCGTTCTTTGTCTAGGAAATGACAATGTGGATGTGATTCCCTGACCAGAAGGGCCCTTCCCCCTCCAATTCCCTACTTTGAGGACAGATGCTGGGAGTCAGATTGCAGCTACAGCACATTAGGGCTTACATTTTCGTGGTATCCACAAAGCATGCTGAGCTTCCACAGTTGTGGTTTCTATACTTAAAACAGAAGGTCCTAGTTAATTTTACTGCCCCATGTATTTTTACATACTGTTAGCAATTAGGAAGAGAATTAAAAGTAGGAGAATGTCGGTTTTCTGTACACTTTATTATAGAATATTTCCTTAAGATTATATTTTCTTGTATAGCAGCTCCACCGCTTACCCTGGCAAGATGAGGGTGCTTAAAGAGAATTAGATGACAGCACTTCCAGGCCTCTGAGTTTCCTTTACGCCAGCCTTAACTTATACTTAATGTCTGACTATTCACATCAATGGGACTGTTTGAGTAAGGATGGATTCTTCATCTGTTTATTGAGTTGGGGCTTTGGGGCTACATCTGGGTGCTGGCAGACTTGTGATCTGACATTGTTAAGGCTGGCTACAGCATAAATTAAGATGGCCATTGCTACAGGGAACAGATTGCCAGATGTAACAAGGTGCTCAGCTTTGAACTCTTACTACTACTGGCACATCCACTGATCTGTCTGTGGCACAGAAATCCAGCCTTTGAAACGAGAGAGAGGGGCAGGGCAAGGCTCACTTTGGTACATTTGCACAGCTCTTTGAAACCCTCTGATTAAACTTATGACAGACATGCGAAATATTCATTCATTGTTAGTATTGTAAAATCTACCTTTTCTTGTCTGTGACAAGAAAGTATCTGTTTAATAATGTTTGCAGTCAACTACTAGCAAATGTGTCTGCTTTGGAGAGCTCTTCTGCCTAATTGGGATGCAAATACCCTGAAGAAAAATGCACACCAAGTAGAGGATTGCTTTAGGAGCTTTATCCAAATCCTTTCAAAGGCAACAGGGAGTCTTTCAGTTGATCCTGGTGGGTTTTGGGTAGAATGTGGGAAGGTTGGTGCTCACATGGCATGAGGAGGCCAAACTCCATGGCAGTGTCTTCAAACTGCAGAAATACTTCCTTGAGGAAGGCTGTACTTTTAGTCTTACCCTGACCAGATCTTGAGTCATCTTGCTAAGCTGGATCGACAACACCCACATCTTTTTCGAGTAAAAAGGAGTATTGCTTGAACGTTCTGGGAAACTGTCAAACTCTAACCCCAGGGATGATGGTAATTCCAGAAGTGTCAGGAAGGGTACAGATTTATCTCTATAGCTGTAGCTTAGAACGAAGGTGAAGTCCCCAATTCTCCAAACTATGTGCATGTTTAAAATTATATGTAGCTCTACTGATCTCAGTAAGACTGTGCCTGTGGGTAGGTGGCCGCAAGTTTGCAGCATCATAAAAAAGGAGACAAGCACAATCTCCTCTTTCTGTCCCCTTTTTACCTCCCTTCAAAATAACGTAGGTCTGACTGCCCTGAGCGCAACCCCAAGATGGTATGAGAGAGGTGAACTTGGTCTGGATTCTGTTATCTCTGGGCAGTCTAAGTGTGGCAGATGAAGACCACAGATTTGGTGCACCACTGAAAGTTTGTGAACATGTGAGTAAGGAAGCGATTTTCTGGGTTATTTTTAGTTTCCAGGTATCCCTTTCATTTGGAGGATTTTGGATGAAAGAGTTGCGCTAAGGGCACTTAAGGGTCAGGCAGAGTCAAGAATTTCAGGAGCTGGAAGGGGATTCCTGATAATGCTGCCTAAGGTTGCATCTGCCATAGCACAGCAAGGACATGTCCCCATGGCATTTCTTCTCCAGGAGATGGAGAGAGGCTGTTTAGCTGGCTCCTGTTTGTTTTCAGTCTGCACTCACTGTGTGACTGGAATGACCTTGTTTGAATTAACAAGTCTCCGAGTATGAATCAAAGGGTAATTGTCATTGCTGCCAGTGGTACTAAACAGACCTGAGCTATTAATTCAAGACAAATGGGAGAAATGAGTAAACAGAAAGTTTACTGGTGCAAGGAAACTATGAGCCTGAGTGGATGTTCTGCATTGGTTGTATTTCAACTTTATTGCTTTGCTTTGATCATTTGAAATTGCCACTGTTTTCAGCTGGAATGTACAAAAAAAAACTAAAGCCACACGATTTCTGAATTAAATTTTCTGCTTTTAGAGGGGTAAAACTGACTGTTAAAACTGACTTCTCTTCCTCTGCAACTTGTTTTGGGGAAGTTTGCTACACAGCTATAATTTGCATAATCAATGCCATGGAATAATTATATTTTCCTGTAAATATGTTACAAATAAGTCAAATCCAATGTTCTTTTAGGTATGAAGCCTTTTGTATTTCAGTCTTAAACATATCTTAAGATTTAGAATGTCCCATAGGAGATTAATCATGGATAAAGCTATGTCCATGGTCAAGCCTTTACAGCATCAGGGCTAGCGCTGGCAAAGATACGTGAAGGTGGAAAATAAGAGGGAGAGAGCAAACCACAGGACTCCAGAAGTGACCAGTTGTGTTCCTGAAGCAGACGGGGTGGGGGCATTTTGCAAATTCATAGCAATGATAATTATAAATGCTGCCAGGGTCATTAATGAAACTCTTCCTGCAAAACACTGGTGACACCAGGGGATACTGATGCAAGTTTAGAGGGAGGTAAGGAAGTTTAGTCCCTGCGTTGACCCTTTCCCTCCCACAGCCCACATCCTGCTTCCCTTCACTGCTCTGACCCCACCAGAGGCTGCTGCCAATGGCTGCGGGGCTGCTGGAGCACATCAATACTCTTCCAGGGTTTCTCCTACAGGAGTCTGAAATCAGGGGAGGTAGGAAAGGAGGAATCTGTAGACCCTTCTCTTGAGATCTCCACATTACTGTTTGTATTTTAATAGAAATGTAGTCTTAAATGCCGCAGGACTCTCCAAGCGCATGCCGTATCTTGCTTTCTTGCTCCTTTGTCCCAGTGCCTTTTGATGCAAAAATCTGGAGAAAAGACCAAGGCTTGTGTGTAGACCTGAGCATCTTCGTCCTGGAGCTCAGAGCCGCATTCCTGGCTGAGTGAATGTTTAGTAGCTTTCCTGTTTTAATGAGTCCTCCCAGTTTCTATGTCAGAGGGCTGAGGGGATGTTTTAGAAGCATGTAAACATCATGCAGTTGCTGATGGAGTTAATGTAAACTCTATAGGATGTTTTATCAGTTGTCCCTTTGTTTAGTCTGGGAAGCAGAATTGGGGGGGGACAAAAAGAGTCCTCAAATACCCAAAAGGTTCCTCTAAAAAACGGTGATGGGCTGTTGTACCTCTCTTTTGCTAAGAAGCAAGTGAGCAAGGTTAAAGATTTAAAATGGGATGTTAAGAAAAACTTTTAAACTCAACAAATAACCTAAACACTGGAAGGGATGTCTTTGGAGAGATGTTACACTACCATACTATATTTCAAGAATGGGTTAGCTAAATGTCTGTCAGAGATGGTGTAAAGTCCTTGGTTCTTCTTCAGAGCAAGGGATGATTTTACTGAACTACCCCTTGTAATCCTGGTCAACCGTACTTTCCTGTGCTATTGTGATCACTTCAATAAAGTGATATTTTAACTCAAATAAACAAATGAAGCTGGTGGACCTTGTGAAACAGTCCACCTGTATGAAATTTGATGTCTGGTTCTAAGAGTTATTGCAGTTATGGTAGTTGAAAGTCCTCATCCTTGCCAGATTCATTAAATTATTCCCACCTGTTTTGCCATTTAGGAAGTTCAGCTTTAATTTCCACTTTTCTGGAAGCTATGCCTGATGTTTCATTTCTCTGAACTGACTCTCCAAAACCACAGAAGTGATTTAAAATGTGATTTAAATCACAAAGTGATTTAAAGCTGAATTTTATCCTTGAATGTAACAGTGATTTTATATATTGTTTTTCCCCCTACAAAACAGAAAGCTGCGTATGACACAGGTTATCTTTGCCTGTGATTGCTTTTTATTAATATTTTATTCATGAGACTCTTGCTTTGGAACAGAGAGTGCCCATTACTATTTTTGACTGTGTTACTTGAGTCACCACTTTTAACTGGCTTGAATGGGCTATAGTTCAAAAATATTCTGAAATTCTACCTGTGCCATCAAGCTTTAATAAAACACCAACAACGTTTCTTCTCTTTTTCTTCACAGGTCCATTTGCAGCACTACTTGCTACTTTAACATAATTTTTCAATTAGAAAGAAAGCATCTCCTTTGTGCCAGTTGCCTGTGTGATCTTATGAACACTGTTTGCCAGCTTAATTTCTCTCTGGGTTGAATTACTTCTTGGAAGGACTGATTGAGAGCCTCTATAGTGTTTGTAGATGTTTTAGATCTCTCTTCTGTTTCAAATTCCTTGGCTTTTAACTTCATTATTTTAACCTAATGCTTCAATAATTCTACTTAAGAACAAGTGTGCTTTCAGAAAGCTTATTACTAACTTTATCTTGAGACATGGCTCTGTTTGTTTTCATTATGCAGTGTGGGGGTTTTTTGTTGACTATTTAAGAGGCCTGTCAGAGTGAACCAAAAATAATGCAGAGCTGGTAGTGTACAGGTTTCAATGTAGCACCTAAAAAAGAGCCTGGGATTAATCTAACCTAGGCAAGATCAAGAAGTGAACTTGAGAAGGTGGAAGAGTACTTGTCTGGGGACAGAGACGTTAAAAATATGAACAGAGAGTAGCCTGGGAACACTGAAATCCACATGGGTATGGATTGATCCTTAAGTATCAGTCTTGAAAAATATACCTGGTAGGATTTGGATATGTTATTTGCAAGCACTAAGCAAATAAAAACTGAAAGGCATCACCTGTGTTTGTACCTTCATGTGAATAGTCTGATCCAGTGTCATGTCTGAAAAAAATTAAAGTAAAAAATCATCCTCAAATTAAAATTAAAAGTAAAAAAAAACCATCGCTGTCAAAATCAGTAGGCTTAAAAACAGCTATATTTGAGGACTGAACTCATACTGGAAGATATATCACAAGGAACTTATAAATATTTTCTCCATCCTTCTTTGTTGCAGCAGGAGAAAATGATACTGTAAATCTTTCGGTGTTATCAATACAAAATTGTGCTTCACAGACAAGGTGAATGCCATGCCATACTGGCAGAGAACATACAAACTCGAGCCTGGGACTTGCAACTGATACTGCACAGATGGACTCTGAGCTCCCTTGCAGCATCTTGTTGTGCCAATGATCTGCTTTGCCAGCTCCATGGTCCACCCACGCACTATCGGGTTTGAGGCTGCGGCCAAGCAAACAAACTATGCACCCAGGGCTTTTTGTTGCTGGGGAGCCCATCAAGTGGCCAGCGGATTACGTTTAAAAACAGTTTTCTAGTGTGAAAATGCAAATCCTTTTTTGTAGCACACCTGAGTCACTTAAAAACCTTCACCTTAATCGTGATCACAGTCAAGGGGTGTTACAGCCAAAAGCTTTGTAAACTGAGGTTGCTGGGTCTTGGACAGGTTCAGCGGCAAGCCCAGCAGATCTCTGGTGGGACTTCCTTTTGGCATGGGGCTGGTCTTGACGAGCCAGGTAACACAAAGCTCATTTGTCTAAAGCAAGCATTTTAATACGTTTTAGTCGCATTCAAGTAACTTGGCATTCAACTTAAAGCTATCTTGAATACCACAGGACTTTGCAGTGCCAACAAGTAGGGTCAAGATCTGACACATTTGCATCTATGCTGTTAGACTCAATTATTTGTTTCTAAAAGCTATGCAACCTTCTAATCTGCCAGATACCAAAACGCCACACAAAAATCTGGGAGAATCCGAGTTGATGGGGAAGTGTGGATTTAACATCTCCCCAACTGATTAACTGGTTTTAGTTCTCAGTACGAGTTGTTTTGCTGGTGTTGAGGTGACTTTATCAATATTTACAGCATACTGGTGCGGGAAGAGCACCTACCTGTCAGAAACAGACCCCGTCCCCACTTGGTTGGGGGGTTAGGAACGGCTGCACGTAGCAAATGAGGAGTTTGTGAGGGACCAGTGAGAGGGGGATGAGGAAGAGGGAAAGGGGATGCTACTGGTGTCCCAGAGACATCTGTACCCAAGTACTCAGACCACGGGAGCTGATACATTGGTTGAGACCACAATTTAGTAAACACACAGCTTCACATCTGTTTAATCTGAGGCTGTGCTGTTGCTGGAAGGTGTAGCCCGCCCTCCTTCCTGATCCCCACAGCCCCGTCTCCTGGGGTTTGCTCTGGTGGCCAGCGGCCGAGGTGACTCACTTCCCCCCAGGGGACCACTGCGGTGGCATGGGGACAGCAGGAATGCCGGGCTGAGGGCGTGCAGGAAAGGCAAGTCTGCTTTTTCGGGCAGCTGCGTAGCCTTAGGAAGCCCTACCTTAAACCCAGTATCCTGTCTGTGACAGTGACCAGCCCTAGATAAATTAAGGGAAGACATGAGAAACTCTGAAGCAGGTAATTACGGAGTGACTTGGCCTTCAGGCATCGTCAGTCATTTCCCCCGTTAATAACGAGTTTGATGCACACCCGGCGCCTTATCAGGGCTTGTGTGTTTTTAAACGTGTTTCCCAGTTGCAGGCTCTGGATATTCCTGCTATCTGTACACACAATCTAATCTCTGCTGAGTCTTCACAAGCCTCCCTCCTCCTCACCTCCCGGGGCGACGCATTCCATTGACTCAGTAGTCGGTGGGGCCGATGGCGGGCGGGAGGGCAGGGCCGCCGCAGCCGCGGGACCCGGGGCTGCTGCCGCCCGGCAGGATTTGGGTCCGCGACCACTGGCGGAGCTAAGATTCAAGGGTGGCGGGAAGAGCAAGGCGGGAAAGGCTTGGGATCGTTTTGCCATTGGTTATTTTTTAATAACTTTGTTCTTAGAGGTGCGCAGGAAGGTGAGAGCAGGTAATTATGAGGGGAGAGTTTGGGACCTTCGTTCTTTAGCGAGGCCTCCCCCCTCGACTGCCTCTTGGCTTGCGATTAACGGGGGGGATAGGGGGGCTGCTGAGGTGCCAGCCCAGAGGCCGGGAGGAGGGTCGGTAACGCCAGCCCGGGCCCGCTCCTTTCACCTCCCGCCTCCCCCCGCCCGCCCGCGGGCTCACCGTGCCGACGGGACC
>VXAK01014666.1:2987-52822 GCA_013399435.1 Arenaria interpres | reverse complement strand
CCCCGCTGGGAGCTGGCCCGGAGGGGCATGACAGCCTCTTCAGCGGCTTTGTTGGCAGAGAAGGGCCCTCAGCAGCGCCCAAGTGCCTTGGTTTAAGCGTTCAAGCTCAGGAAGTCAACGGCAAGTGGGCTTTGAAGTGAAGAACCGATTAAAAACAAAGCAAAGCCCCCGAACCGAGCCCTTTTGTGGTTGAAATTTCAGTGGAGGAGGACCTGCGGGGCTGCGGGCAGGGAGGGAAGTGGTGAGGAAACCTTGCCCTAACAAAACCGGCCCCTCTCTCCTAGGAGCAAAACGGGTGTCAGGGATGCAAAATGGAACAGCCCTTGACCGATCCAGGGCAGTCCTTGAACCATATAGGGTAAACGACGTGTTTCTTTAGTTAAGCAGTCCAGCCCCTCTCATTTTTTCCTCTTCCCAAAGTGCAGGGTCTCTTTCTAGAGGTGGTTTGTGTCTTTGGAAACTTTAAGCTATGGCGAGGGTGTTTCATTTATGCTAGCTCTTCTTCCCCTGCTCCCACCAGCGTCTGTGGCTCCTCTCTCTTCAGCGCCTCTTTCTCTGTACAAACTTCTGGTGTTTTTTTCCCCGCTGCACTGTGGTGCTATGGAGACCTAGTTATAAACTTCCTTGTCAAAGCCTGGGTACCTTGGGTGCCCTCTGGCCCACCGGTGGGGCTTGGCAAGTCCCATAGTTCGTTGCACACAGCTGTGCCTCTAGGCTACATTGTGCTGCAGAAAACCAACCTCAGTTTCTGTTTCTCCGAGGTTCTCCATCTTTTACGCCCCATTTTTGATTTGCTCAAAATTTAAGCCCTCTAACTGCCCCTCAGGAAACTCCCACTCCCGTTTGAGGAAGTGGATGGAGCTTTCTCAAGATTTGGCTTCCTTTGCCAAGTTTGGCAGGGAGCCTGGGCGCACCCTCTCCTGCACCTGAGCTGGGCACCTTGTGCAAATAAGCTGGGACCGGCTTTTGATCCGGTCGTGGCTGCTTCCCCAGCAGGGTGCTTCTGGCTGCAGCCCTCCTCAGGGGTCGTCTTTTTCTAATCCGTCTTGAGTTTCAGCCTCCCAGTAACCTGAGGGGTTCTCTGGAAGTTGGAAAGTCCTGCTCAGTGTCCTTCCAACTTCATCTGGTAACCTGTTTGTCCAGCGTTGGCTGCCACATGGCCCTTACAGAGGAGGGCCGTGGCGTGACATTACTGTGGAAGCAGATACCTGGCTGCTGTCAGGCAGCGTGTCACTGCTGCGTCATGAGATGTGAGAAGACCCAGGTCTTGATTCAGAAGCTAAAAACACACTGTTGTATGAGTTGCCTTACTGCATACTAGTTGTACAAGTAGTAAATTGTGCAAGCGCCTAAATCACTGTATGTGATGTTAACATTTTCAAGCGAGGGGGGATGGCAAAAAGAAAAAAAAAAACAACCAAACCCTAAAATTTGATACTGTGCTCTAGTAATGGTTCCCAAATGAATAGTGCAGTGAGGTGCTGCAGGGTATGTGTTTTAGTAGCCTGGAACAAATTCATCTGTATTGCTGACTCTGCAGCATCTGAAACACTCGGCTAATGTTTCTGGTCATAAAGTTATTACCAGTTGCTCTGAGCTGCTGAGTTACAAAGAAAAAAAAAAATCCCCAAACAATGCTGAATGTAGATTTCAACAGTCATGTGGCCAGTAAGAGTGAGTTTCCCCTTCCAGCAATAACAATCATAATAAGCCTCTTTGTACGGATGAGGATGTTACTTTTGGTTTGTATTTGAGGTTTAGTCAAAAAATGCATACTATGTCCCCTTGAGCGAAGAGAAAAGAGGGGAGCCGTTAGTTATTGTTCCTGTGTCTTTCTCAACTATACAGATACTAAGTTCTGCAGTGTGGGTTTCTTTTCTTGTAGAAGACTTAAGTGCTGGCAATTACTTTTATCCCTCTGTCTTACCTCCCTCTGCCCCCTTTCTCCTGGGGAAGAAATGGGTCAGAGCGTTGGGCTTGCAGCTGTGCCTGCAGAAAAACTCAGTAGTAGCATTTGGACTGGTTTTGTGTGAATTTTCAAAGAAAAAAAAGGATATTAAGTAGCTGGGTGAACTTTTGTCTTCAGTGGGGGGTGGGTGAGAATGGGCTTATCTATGTACCTCAATTTCTGCAGCTAAAACAGAATTAATAGGTTGATACCAATTCTGGTGTAAAAATCCTATGCTAGTACCTTTGGGCTTTGCCTAAGATGCCTGATCTTCTATACAGTGGTTAAAGATTTGTCTCTTCCTCTCTCTGTACCACTTCTAGAAAAAACCTGAAGCATAAAAACCATTACAGCATATGACTGGCAGCATGGTGTTTTGGGGCCAAGTCGTGGCCCCAAAGTGATTGTGTAAGCAAGAAATAGTTTAACCTGAGGGCAATGTGCATAAAATGCAGGTTGCTTTATGCTGTGTTGTTGCTCGTGAAAGTTTAGCTTTATTTAAGGTTTCTTACCTTCTGTGGTTGTTGTAAAAATTTAAGTATTGGAGGCTGATTAAGCTCAGTGTGGCCCAGTTTCATGTTTGCAATGACTCATTTAATAACCGAAAAAGGAGGAACTGTAAATATTTTTGTCCTGCCAGTGTGACTACTCATGTGAGGTAAAGTTATCCATGTGCATAGGCTTTAGCAAGATCAGACCCGTGCTTCTGTATGATCAAGCCCTTGGAAATTGTCCATTCCCTGTAGAGAAAATACTGAAAGAAGATGTTTTGCACACTTTTGAAAGCTGACCCCTTTCTCTCCCTCTTCCCTCCCGCTGCCCCCATCCTTTCAGGAAAAGTGAAAACAGTCGTGCCTGCTCCTGCAAGCCCTACCAGATGTTGGAGGGATAGACATCTTCCTGCATATCTTTTCTGCGCTTCCCTTCCATGCGCCAGTTCCCTGTGTTCTCCCACTTTGAACAGGGTTGATGTAAATCCTTGCAATGTTTCTCCTTTCTCAGGTGGCCTGATGGGCAATGGCTTTTTAAGTGTTGTGGTTGGCATCTGGGTTAGTTCCCAGCCTTGTTGAGCTCTTGTTTTCCACGAGGATCCCTGCAAAGACCTGGGGACATCCCTGTGCTTGGCTCTGTGTTTTTACATCCACTTCCACTATAACTGGAAGGGTTAGAAACATCAGAAGAGACTATGGGCAAGATCTCTCTGTCCCCCTCTCTCTTATATCTGTGAGAGGACACACTGCTGTGCTTAGGGAAAGACTCCTTCGGAAGCTGGCGGTGCTGTGAACATCATGGGTCCCAGCTCTTAGAAGAGGTCAAATCCTGCAGTTCTTATCCAGCATCTGCATTGTGAATAGTTCGCGCACAAAATGTGAGCAAGCTCTGCTTGATGTCTAATGTAAAATAGCTTGGAAGTAGGAAGCTTGACATGAGGATGCTGCTCTGCTTCTTAAAAAAGGAAAAGCAGCTGCGTGTTTATGCTCTGGTTCTCACCATTTCATACACGGGGCTGTGAAAGTGCTTGCAAGAAAAATGCAGTCGCTTCTGTTGGCGGTTTCCAGAAATGCACTTTCTCCTCCTGCACCCAGGAACGTGCTCGTTGCCTCCCTGTCAACACCGGTCCTTCCCCCTCTGAAGTCTGATTTCCCCCACTCCCTTCCCCTTACTGCTCCCTGTCTTCACGGCTTCCAGACCCGCCGTCTTCGTTCCTTCCCCTGCACCCGGTGCCCCCTGCCATGACATTGTTTTCATGGCCCTCTTTTCTGCGCGTCAGTGGAATTTGCAGGTGCGGTAATGGAGGTGGGAAAGGAAATTCATTTTAAAAAAAAAATATCTGGAAGTGGAAAGCGGATGTGAAAGAGCAGAGGAGGCATGAAGAGGAGGGGCAAAAGGCAGAGGGTGAAAGTCTCATCCCTAACTACTCCTGGCAAGGTAACCAGCCGCGTCTCGCTGTCGGAAGAGGAGGTTTGCAGGGAAAGGTGTAGCAATTTATTTTTTTTAATGGGTGAACTGGTGCAAGCATGAAAAAGTAGACAAGCCTCTGGGTGCAGAAGCTCTTTTTTTAGGTCTGTTCTATGTGAATTTGCACAGTGGGTCGAGGCATTTCATTAAAAGAGACAAAAAAGCATTTTATTTGGGAAGAAAATGGTTCTTAGTGATAAAATGCAATTTGTAACTGCTCAAGTCTAGTTAGGATGGCTTTGTGTTACCCGTGTCCGTTATTAAGAAGTTTCACGTTGTTTGGCCATTACAACTCTTCCTGGGTTTCCTTTCAGTAACATTCCCTAGGGAAAACAGCTCTCCTGACTAGCAGAACAAATGAGGTTTCTAATTATAGGCTTGCTTTGGAGCCAAAAAGTTTAGGTTTGTGTTTGACGTGTAGTCATGAAACTTACTTTAAAAAAAAAAAAAAAAAAACTAAAAAAACCCAGTGATGCTTCATTCTTTTTTTTTTTTTTTTAATCCATTTGGCAGTCAGCGAATATTATAGGATAAACATTGTCACAACTAAAATACTTGAAAGTTAAGAGTCAAAGGAATGAGCCGGGTAGAGATTGTGTCTATTTTAAGCCCATGTCACGGTTGGAGTAAACTAGCAGTCCCTATTTCGTGTTTCTGCCTTGCTCTTATCTCGGAGCGCTTGATGTGGTGTGTGTGCATCAGTAGCTCGGAGGGACCTGGTGGCCGTTTTAGGGTAAACTCCGAGTCCCCTTCTTCTGTCTGATGGCTGCTGGGGGTGAGACGGGATTTATGCTCTGTGCAGAGGACGCCGACTGCTCTACGCTGCTTTATCATCGCAGTTGGTTCTTAGAATTGTCAGTTTAAATTCTGGGGACTTAGCTGTATGAAATGGTAACTACTAGCAGAAAAAAATTTAAAAACAAGTTTAGGAGAGATGGATTAGCGTACCGTCTCAAGAAGAGTTCAAGTCACTAAAACATGTATTACGTTCAGCGGTTTATTTTGTGTTGTGAGTGTGGCAACAGTGGCAGGTAGTATTCAGGCTAGGTGACTAACTTATCTTTGCACTTTTTTCTTTATTATATTAGTACTATATTACGTGCATGTCGGGCAGTTGCTTCTGTTAGCATACACTTTCAGAGCACTAGCAATGTGTTGCTAGCTTCGTGATTGACATTTATTTGAATGTCACCAGATAAACACTGAATTATTTTTTTTTTCTTTGGAGAATAAACTGCAAAGATTTTGATTCACCTATCTGAGTGTAGGAGTGGAGTAGCTGGGCTTCTCACTGGTAAGATCAGGAGTACCTAGTATGGGTGGGTGTTTCGTGATTTGTCATTGCGTTGGGATAATCCTGCGTGTTTATCCTAAGCGTGAAGGCAGAAGGGCTGAACTGCTGCAGCTTTGGACTTTGACTGAAGTCAGAAAGTGTTGGGCGCCTGTATGTAGCCTCATGGTCCAAAATGTTTAGGCTTCGGCTTCTTTAAACGCATGTGAATGGATGTGCAGACACAAGGAGTTTTGTTTTAACTGGAGAGCCTGGTGAATTCAGGGAAGTGCTCTGCAGAGCAACTGAGCTCAGGGTCATCTGAGTACACCAAAGAGACTTAAAAAAACCCCATAAACAGTTACTTACGGAAGGAGAGAATTTTGTACCCCATTTTCATCATCTCTTATTTCAGCTGTAGACCCGCGTATAAGAACAATATCAGAATAACCATTTTGGAAGAGGTTCTTGTTGGCTAACGTTTAGCCAGCCGTAATTTGCAAGAGCAAAAAACTATGAAGAAAAAATGAAGTAAAAACGGATACTGCAGTTTGTCCCTTGTATAAAAAGCCAGCGGCACCGGTGTTGGATTAACAGTTGCAAATAAACCGATTAGCAGAGGATTTTAGATGAGGCGGTGGGTCTGCAAATGCAGCATTTGCCTGTGACAGTGCACTTGTGAGCCAAGCCAAGCAACGTAAGCGTTGGGAAGAGAGAAGTGAGAGTGACAGGGCTCTGTCGTTCAGCTCTCCTCAGGGACAGGCAGCAGGGACTCCTCAGGCAGGACATCGGGCCGGGCTGCTCAATACGTGCTGCGCTTTCCTCCCAGGCAGAAATAGTAGGGTTTTATGTATGAATACATATATTCACTCCTGGTTTGCTCTTGGTTTTTGTGTTTGTTTTTTTCTTTTTTTTTTTAATTAGATATATTATATATATACTTTTATATATAACAGGTTTTTAATATATAAAATGTTCTTATACATAAAAGCAGAACACACAGATTTGTACTTTTGGGAGACCAACATTCAGGAAAGGTCTTAAAACCAGCACATCCCACAGACGTTAGAGGTGTGCCCCGGTGGGACTGAAGCAGGCACAGCATGCTGTCATCCCTTCCAGTTTTGGTGTGGTGCTTACCTGACTACAATATTGTCAAGCTTCTGTAAGTGTTGAGGTGCCTGTAAGAAAGCCCACGCGTTTCTGTAGGCAGGTATGAATTGACTTGGGATGAGTGATTCCCGCTTTCCTTCTGTTTTTTTGGCGCAGTTGCTCTTTTGCGAGGTTGATGAAGTCCTGCAGACAGTTTTGAGGAGAGTGCTTCCTATGCAGACACGTATTTGGCTATGCTAAGTAGCCACATGTGATTTATGTAGCAATTAAGATCATTTTCTAGTTACTCATCTTGTGTGTGTGCTGGAGAGGAATTTGCGTTCCCGTATAGGGAGGAATCTACGCTGTGCTGAAAATAGTAGTAAAAGTAGCAGTGGTTCATCTGCCTCAGAGGAAGCATCAAGTGTTCATGCTGGATTTGTAGGAGTACTTGGTGTCCTTGTTGTCGGCTTTTCCATCTCCCTCTTTACTCACTAAGTAATTGTGGAAAGTGCTGTTTGCAAGTTCGTTTCTTTTAGAAATTATCTACAATAATACAGTCAGGGCAAATTACAAAGGCAGCGGTCTATAATCTTTTGTAGTTATCCCTGTTGTCTGTAATTAGGACTGCTTGTCTTGTGTCCTGTCTCCTAATTGATCTGGGGTGTGATCAAGCATGTGGATGCACAGTCTAACCATGCTGCCCTCTTCCTCATAGCGCACAACCTTCTTACCTTGTGTTTGCAGTGCCCAATCAATATGGTCTCACTAAAGACTGATTAGTAATTATAGAAACCGAAGATCAAGTTCTGCTCTGACTGAAGGTGATAGTTTGCTAAATAATTGAGTGCTTAATCTTATTTCCACTGAAGCAGGGGATCCCATGGTGTGGCTTGGCCCTACTGAAGAAGAGTTTGGGATAGATCAAATTTGTTAATACTGCCAAAATAGCTTAATGCCTTTATTGATGGCTGATAACCTCTGTTGTAGAAGACTTCTTCTACATAGGTGTGCCTGGGATCATGCTAGCCTGTAAACTTGGAAGAGTTTAGTTCAGACATTCTCTTTAGGGCATTCTTTTCTTTTATGGGTTACTCTATTCCGGAAAATTCTGCTTCTCGGCAATAAAACCTGCTCATCTTGCTGTTTGGTCCACCAGTGACGTGATTTAGTGTGTTGACTTATAGATACATAAGCCAAGATTATGGCAGTCTTTTTGTTCAGAGCTACTCGTTTCATTGCAAAATATCTTCATGGTTCATCTGAGAAGCATCTGGTAAAGCTGTGTAAACTCTGGCAACTGTGCTAGGGATTTCAGCATAACCCTTACCGCTTGTGTGTACAGACACTGGCATATTCTTTGGCACTGCTTAAAAGATCAAGAATATGGTGGTTGTGTGTTGCATAATGGACCTGCTTTGTTTGTCCTAATGTCTGAAATGAGAAAGTTCAAGGTTCAGTGCTGTTGTGAGACCAACTAAGACTCAGTGCAATTTTTTTTTCAAAATACATGTAGCTTGAACTACCGTATTACGATTTTTTTTTTATTATGTTGTTATGGATGTGTGCAAAGATTATGTAGTGTAGGCATAGACAGGCATCTTGTGTTACCCTTCATGAAATAAAAGGTAAAAAAAAAAAGATTGGTGTTCTGCATCTCTGGTTAGCTTGCTAAGAGTAGAAAAGGTGATGTGTGGCAAGTGACCTGGGCTGTGCCTGAAGTGCACAGCAGGTACATGTGGTAGCCAACTGTCCAGACTGGCGACCTAAAGGGACTCTTTATCAGGGAGCGTAGTGATAGGATGAGGGGTAGCAGTTGTAAACTGAAAGAGGGGAGATTTAGATTAGATATTAGAAAGAAATTCTTTACTATGACGGTGGTGAGACACTGGAAGAGGTTGCCCAGAGAAGCTGTGGATGCCCCATCCCTGGAGTGTTCAAGACCAGGCTGGATGGGGCTTTGAGCAACCTGGTCTAGTGGGAGGTGTCCCTGCCCAAGGCAGGGGGGTTGGAACTGCATGATCTTTAAGGTCCGTTCCAACCTAAACCATTCTATGATTCTAAAGACTGGTCAGCCCCTTTTTGGTTACTCTGTGTGTTTAACTTTGAAAAGCAGCAGGAAGAGAGGGTTTCTACAGAAGCGTTTCTGGATCCACCAGGCTGGACTCTTTAACCTAAGTGTTGAAGACCAAGGAACAGAAATATGAGGAGAAAAGTTCATTTTAGTCCTGTCAAACATGCAGGCTTCCCATTTCTAGCAGCAGGAGGACCTGTGATGCAAAAATTAGACCCATGCGGTGGCTCTTGTTTCATGATATGTTACAGGGATAAATGCCTCGATAGGTGGTGCTCCTTAAAACTGCTGAAATCCTTAACTGTCCACAAGGCGTGGACCTGGCAGCTGAAGGCTTGAAGTAGGTGTTGCTTTCATACTGGATAGTTAAGGAATGGAGGAGGAAAAGGAAGGAATCTTTGCGTAGACAACTTGCTCCATCTGTTGCAGGATGATAAATAGGAACACTTACCTGCTGCTGTGAGCAAATTGGAACAAATTAGCCTGGTTATATGTGAGGCATGGGAAAAGTCTCATTTGAGATGGGGAGTTGATTTATGACTTGGTTGTCTTTCAGGAGCTCTGACTGAAAGAAGGAAGAAAAAGTATTATACGTATATAGTGTAGGCTGAAAAATGGCCTATTCATATTTCTGCACCAGGGAGCGATGTCTTATGTCCTTATACAAAAATGGACAGTTTAATCAAAAGTTCACACTTGGAGCAGTTGCTGTGTCGGGTGCCCATATACAAATGCTGGCAGCAGGAGAACACCAGACACAAAATCAGGGGGACATCACTTGTGTGGGCAACCTGATGCGAGCAGTAACCAGACTCCCATGTAATCTGCACAAGAGAAGCCTGCTTTATTAAGGAGAACTTGATCTTTCATTAAAGAAATCTTCCTGTGGTCTTGACACTCCCAACTTTCACGGAGCCAAACTTAGCACAGCATTAGTCTTCTTATGCAGTGTCTGCATAAGCTGTAGCCTTGTAACTCTAAAATCTTGTTTTCTGTATTTAGAAGTGTTTCTAAATCTTTGAGCTAATTTTGATGTAAAATCCAATATTAAGGACAGTTTGTGGTTTTCACATGAGTTAGCAGGTCAGGTTAAAATAAACCAAATCCTGGGGGTATTTAACTTGGTGTTCAGGGGCTATTTAGTGATGAATTAAGGGAACAGCTTTTTACCCTTCAAAGAATATGCAGTGTGGGGTGATGGCTGACGGGAGTCTTAATCAACTCTTTATGTAATGAAAACCATTTAGCTGCTCTCAGATCCTGAGATCAACTCACTGGGCTCTCAAAATGGATGGATTCAGAGCAGCTAGATGCTTCTGGATGTCGGTCAGATACACCTCTGAATTGGATCATCACATTATTTTCAGCTGAATTTTCCTATTCTCATTGAATCTAAAGTTGAATTAATTTACATAAAGAGTTGCCTTTCTTAAGCTTGTTTATTTGGGCTCTGTGGCTGACAGCATGCAAAGAATTATTGCTGAACAGAATGATTCCCCCTCTCCCCCCTGCCTTTTTTCTTCAAGTTCCTGGCCAAGTGAGAACCTGTTTTGTTCTTTGGGTACAAATTACTTTCCATTTTCCTTTTAGTCAGAGACTGACTTGCACTGCTGTGGTTTATAACAGAATTGCTGACAAATCTAAATACCTTCTCTCAACATTCTCTGTATCAGCTGCAAAGTATTGCTTTGGGGTCCGATTTGGCCTTCATGGGAACAAAGTTTGTTTTTATAGAATTCGAAAAATGGTATTAGTGTTCAGCTGACCATGTGATCCGCTTCTCTGAACTTTTGTTGGTCCCTTGCTTGCCTAGGAAGTATTTTTATTGTTTTTTAAAAGTGTAATGTTGGAGAAATAAAGTTCAACTTACCTCAACCCATCGTGTCTTAATTAAAGTATACTAAAGAAAGTATCTTCTACAAGATTTTTTAGTTCTGTGCTCTAAGTTGAAACTGTTCTTGAGAAAATACTCAGTAGACTGTGTTATCAAAGAGCAAAAGAATTAAGAGAATGCAGTTATTGCTAGCTCAAGCCAGTATGCAAGGGGCGTCTTCATGAGGTGGATTTGGCTGTGGGATTTTTGGCTTTTTATCATCCTTGTCAGAATTCTTGATCTGTAAAATGAAGCAGACAGCTCATGTGCTTAGTACAGTGAGACTTTATATTCTGGATTAGGCTGGGTGCCAGTTAGCCACCACACAGTGTAGACAGTTCCTACATCTTAGACCTGGTCACAGCATATACCAATATACCAAATGAATGCCAAGCCAAGTGTTTAGGTGAGGAGGAGAACCAGTGATGCTTGTGAAGTCAGTGGATGTCAAATCAAAGTGGCTGTGTTGCTAACAGAGCACATTCCATCAGGATTTCCTCTGTGGTTTATTAAACTATAGGGCATTTGTGGCTGCCTTGTTATTGTGATGGCAGGTTTGTTGCAAAATACAGGAGAAATAATTCCTGGTATACACCTTTCTTGAGTTCTGAATAAGAATGGGACTGTCTGTAAAACAATCACCCTATAGATGTGCCCAGCTGTCAGAAAACCAAGTAAGTTGGCTTGAAAGAGGGCAGGTGGTGTAATGCAAATCGGTTTGACTTCTCTTTGATGACCAAATTGCAGTGAGGTTCCTGGGAGGTTAATTCTGTGTTTTGTCACCAAAAACCCCCCACTTTGTGCTCTCAGGTGCCTGAGATGAACTTGTGAAGTGTGTTTTCATTTGAAGTTATTGGCAGCACCCTCTTGTTTTGGCTTACTCCTGTTGGGAATCCTTGGTTCTCCAGTTGCTGTTACCATGTCCCCCAAATCCAGTAGTGGATATGGAAGCTTTTGGGAAGAGTGTTGCACCTGCTGACCTGAAACCTTGGAAAGATTTAATTTTTCTTCTCTGAATATACTACCCTGAAAGGTGCCATCCCACTTGGCAGGGCTTCAGGGACTCTTCAAGCAAAGACTTTTGCTATGATGGTTGTAAGAAGACTTGGCATTTTGGATGTCCACACTGTTGTTCCATTGCTGCTTCTGTGACTGAGAGGTGATAAGATGTGCATTAATAAGAACGTCAAAGGACCTAAATAAGTTACAGATTATTCCAATAGAACAGAAGTTACAAAATGCCTTTAGTATCTTTCTAAATGTCTTCTGCTTACAGCACGCATTTGTCCAGTCACAGGCAACAATGATTAATAAAAGTTATATCACAGGTTATTTTGTTTTATGAATAGAGTTGAGTTTGTCTAAGTTGACAGCTGCTTTTGATTCAGTTACATGTTCACATGATGTGAAGCTTATCTCAAGATGGGGGAACATGTTTGTTTATACTGTGCTAAAAGGTTGCCATTATATGAAGTGAAACATCAAAGCAGTTTCTAATGCTCTGAACTTTAAAACTCACAGCTGATTTAATTAAAAAAAATAATTAAAAGGCACATCTTCCCCACCCCTAAATACAGACCCCAAATATTCTTCAAAGCATATTTGATTTTAATGACTTGGTGATTTCCTCCCTGAGGCGTTTTTGAAGTTACCACTGGAATATGAAGATGTAGCTTTGAGTTGTGACAATAATAGGCCATTAGTGCAGTAGGTGTTTAGCCTCATAAGATAATAAAATGACATGTTCTGTGAAAATAGACTGGTATTTGCAAAAAAAACAAAAGTCATAAACCTAGTGATTTTTCCTGTAATAGTTGAAGTTGATGGCAGAATTTTTTTTTAGTGATGTATAGCTCAAAACTGCTCCTAAAACACCTTGGTAAGGATGCTGGTATGTCAGCCTTGCTTTTTTTGTTTGTTTGTTTTGGTCCCTCTCCTCCATCTTTGAATTCTAGTTGATGGTCCTGTATTAAAATGAGTTTGGGTTTAGCTAGGCCTTTATGGCCAATGCTGGAAAAATCTTGTACTATGTAATACAGCTTTTACTGCACTATTTAGTTGTCAAAATATTATGTGGAGAATTCAAGATAGGAGCTCCGTGCTGTGTGTCTGGATTTAACCTCTTACACAAGTAATAACCTATATGTTTTCATCTTCAGAAATAGATCTGAAAGATACAGGGGGAGAAAAAAAAAATCTTGCAGAATGTGTTTCACATTTGGTAGAGATTGTGTCAGCAACAAAAGGCAGCAGAGGAGCATTTATTATTATAAGGATTATAGTAGCAGCATTGTTAGTACTAGCATTGGTATTTCATTAGCTTGTAGGTATGAGCATTGCAGTGTGCTAACTGCAATCATGAGAAACGTGGTGCCATTCCCTGCATGTGGAAAGGAACTGCTTTTTTAGGTACTTCCAGAGATCCTCTCTTGTTCTTCCCTGTCCCCTCAGTATATGCTGCCAAATGAACATCGATACTCTACTACCCTCGTGGAGAAATCCAAACTTTGATCTATCTGTTCTCAACAAAAGTAAGCGAAAAAGTTTGAAACGTGGTGGGGGATACCCTACGGAAACTCTGAGCTGGAATTGGATCCCATTCTCTTTCAGGCATGTACCAAGACACACTTCCCTGGGTAGTGCTTGCTCTGTTCCCTCTTTATTCTTCTGGCAGTCTCTGTGCAGTTTCACGACTGCACACTCATAAAGAAGTCTTCTAACCCTGTTATAAGTTGTTACCCACGTTAGTTATTGGATTGGTGATCCACATGGGTTGACTGTAAATAGGTAAGTAGTATTTTCTTTTGGGGTTTGTAACATCACCCTACTTCATTTTTGTTGAAGTGTACTTACACAAAACATTTTGCTGAAAACATGGTAAACGAAACATTAAACACAAGTTCGTTCACAGGATGTGTCAAAGCGCAAGCCTGATGCAACTGGCAGTACCCTTTTTGTTTGGACGTTTTATAGAGGGTGCTGAGCACAGCCAGGTTTCCAGTCTCCTAGATTTATCCTATGAACCACGAGGAGCAAGTGATGTCTTGCAAGGTAGAACACGAAGGGATTATCACAGAGCAGTTCATCCTACTTCCCTTGGTCGTGCGTGCCCTGTAACCTCTCAGCCACACACTGACAAGGTGGATGCTGCAGGTCTATGGGTGTTTTTAGAGCATGGCTGCTGTCACTTGAGCAGAAGGTGTGGTTCCTCTGCAGCTTCAGTTTAAACTAATTAAGTTAGGTTTTTGCCAGATGCCTTCCTTCAACCCAGATCTCTGTGTGGTTGCAAGAGGAGCAGTTTTGGTGCTGGAGCAGATGGAGGAATGTGCAGGTGGGGAAGCTGACAGGGAGGGTGGGACCTCAAGAAGCCCTACCTGGGCTTGGCTTACTTTGTGGAGCTGTGCCTTGGGAGGAAGAGCCTCAGTAGATCGTGCAGCGAAGACGTGCCTTAGAGTGTTTGGACAGATTTCTTAACTGGATAGAGATGCTACAGGTAAGCAGAAGGTGGAAAAGTCTGGGCTTTTTGGTTTTCTGCTGTTTAGATTTGTCTTTTTTTTTAAATGAAGAACGCTTCTGAAAGGAGATAAGCAAGGAGAAAGCAGTAGAACTTGCTGAATGGAAAAAATTGTTCGTGCTTTTTAGTATCTGACAAAGTAGTGCAGCAAATAAGATTGCAATGTAAACCTGGGGTTTACTTGCAGGTTCCTGGTTTTAAAAGTACATGTGTTTGTGTATTTCTAGCTCTTCATATTTTCTGTGGCTTTAGAATCCTCCCTTAGTTGTTCCCTGTAACAGGTTTTACAGGCCAGTTCATCCATTTAGAGAATAAAGTTAAGGGCACTATTTTAAACTTATTGAAATGTATTTTAAATGTTATGCCACACCAAAAGGTGACTGCACTCTTTCCTGTGCCTTGACTAGCTTGAGTCTCAAGCAGTTATAAAAATTTTCCACTGCAAGTGTGAGCCTGTTAATGGAAATCGAGTCTTATTTGCTTGCTTTTTAAAACTGCAGGTAGGTTCCCTTGCTTGCCAGTTTTGGGAGAAAGTTGGAATAGCTTTATTAATCTGCTTGACAAACATATCATCAGTATCTGTTTCCATGCTACTTCATAAAAAGTTTCACAGCTGAAACTATCTGCCTGTGGTAATTATTTGCAGTAATCAACTTTGTGCCCTGAGTTTGGCATGACAATTACTGCTGTTTTCACAAGTGTAAATATAGGCAGCTTTTTGGACACCATCACTGCTCAAGGAGAAGAAAGTGTCTTTCACTGAATGGAAGACATAAGAAAAATGTAGGTGAAAAAGAAGCCACAGCAAGAAAAGAGGCATCTCCTCTTGGCAGGAGGTTTTGCTCTGCCGTTGGACCACTGGAAGGAGAAGAGGCTGAGCTGTGTACTCCTCCTGCCTTTGACTAATCACACAATGGGAACATTTGAGCGTTTTGACTCCTGACTGTTTAATAATTTATTTTGCTCATTTCAAAGGAGAGCATCACCTCATAAACTTCTGGACAATCTGGAAGTCAACATCACCTTTTTTCTTTTTTCTCTCCCTTTTTCTTTCTTCTCCCCCACAAGCCAATGATGAGAAATAGGACAGCACTCAGATGAGTAAGGCACTGGTATAGTCGGGAGCCTGGTAAATACCAGAGCTGTGTATGCTGTTAATATAGGAGAAGTACCAAGTAAAAAAAAAAATACATAAAATGATACCTCATTATTTGGCAGATTAGATCTAGTTTTCTACCCTGGTTGTTTTTAGTGAATGAGACATGAGGCGTTCCCTCCCTTCCTTGTTCTCTTAGATCTTTCTCTTACAAATGTGTGAATCTGCTTCGGGTACTTTGTTAAAACAAACAAGGAGCGAGTATGGACGGTTACCAGCGGAGTGGGTAGCACCAGCAGGAGCTGAAGGACCAAAGCCTGACTGACGTTGCCGAGACCTGAAAGCATTTGGCAGCTGGAGGACAGTCTCTTTGTAATAGTCTCTAACTCAGCCCTCAGATGAATGCGGTGCAGTGGGACGCTGAGAAATGAGTACTTAGATTTACATACAAAGAATTTTGGTTCTGCTAATATCCCTTAGGAACTAATTGCAAAGTCCCTTGTTTTATTGAGAGGTGGAAGAGGGAGCAATGACCACCAGCAGCCATCAGACAGGAAGAGCATTTGTGCCTCTGACCATCTGGGGACACTCGGCATGTCCTGGTCAGGGCGAGGAGACCAGGGGAAATTGCTTGGCCTCTGTCCCTTCCTTCTTCCCTGGTTCAAAGCTTCTCTCTGTGCAGCGCCTACATGAAGCATTAAAATGCCTACCCAGAGTGATGTGAGGGATGATGTGAGCAGAGGTAGGAGCCTGGCGTGGGCTCCAGCCCACCTGCGTGCCCGTGGCTGCCTGGCTGCGCCTTTGCTCCCGACAGGCTCTTCCCCCGTGCCTGTGCAGCATTAACAGGGGGAGAGGCTGGGACAAGGGGGTGCTGCCATGGCTTTGGGAAAAGGCCTCTCTTCCTGCTCTCCAGAGAGCTCCACCATGAGCTGGGTTGGGGATGAGGCATCTGTGCAACCAAGCCACCTTGTAAGAAGGGGCGAGCTCCTGGTTGGCTTCTTTGTGGGCAAGGGATGCAGGGGCTGGGAGAAGATTGCCAGCCCTGTAGTTCAGGTGTTCAGTAGGCTCTAGTTAGTACTGGGGGGAGCTGGGCAGGCAATGATCCAGGCCTTGTCTCCTGGGTGAGAGGAGTCCAGACAGCTGAACAGCAAGGAGAAAGATGGCTCGGGGAGCTCCTGCTGGGAACTGGAGTGGAGGTTTGATGCAGAAACTGGGTGCTGTGGTTAGCGAACTTCAACAGGGCTGGTGACCGGGTAGAGCCGGTGGTGTATGTGCAGCGTTGCAGGTGGCAGGTTGGTGGGAGCTCTGAAGATGAATGGTGACCTGATCTGGAAGGAACTGTGAGCCTGTGCTACACACACAGTGATGCTTATGAGAGCAGCTTATGTAGGGGGAAAAGTGTGTGGCGTTTTTTGGTCATCTTCTCCACTGCCAGTTTTGTTTCTTTGTCTGTCAGGACTGGCTGAACTGGCTTCAAGCTGATATCATCCATTCAATCTCCATTATTTTATGTGGTGTCCTAACCTCTTCCTTCGTGGCTGTGAGGCCTGGAGAGGTCACAAAACAATACCTGGCTGTGTACAAATGCTTTTCAGATGATGTTTATCAATACCAGGTACCCCACATCTGGTAAGCAAGCCTATTTGTAAACACTGATATGTTGGGTGATCATTAACTGTAAATCTCTCTTTTCTGGCTGCTGTTCTCTTGGAGATTTGAAGATGGTTGCTGATAATTGACAGGTGGTTAAAATGTTTGTCCAAGCTCAAGTCTGGCAACCGCAGCCCAATACTAGTCCCTTGACTTCCTTTGCAGGAAGAAGGGAATATACTTTAGAGTTTAGATGTAGTTTGAGACTGAATTTGAAGCTCCTTTTATCAGAGTGTTACTGTGCTGGAAATCCAGCTCATGTTCTCCAGCAGGCTTCAGGATGCTTTGGTTGTTCTCTAGAAAACTTGTTTGAAAGTAAATGTAGAAAGCAGGATTTTGTGGGGTTTTTTGGTTTGTTTTTTTTTTTTAAGTTAACACATCAGAGTAGATGAAGTATTTACTAAGTATAAGATTATTTAAAACTTGAGTGTTGACATACAGTGATATTGTGTGAAAGGGGGTGAGAGACTGAAATTTGTAAAGCTGCTGTACTTTTTTGTTGTGTGTTTGCCAATAAAAAGAAAAAGTGCATCATTTAATTTTTGGCTAGACAGGCAAATGCAGACCAGTTGCATGGAAGTGTTTGCTCTGGCACCCTTCATTGCTTATGAGAGTCTTTGCTCATGACCTGAATTCTGGGAAGGTGTCCAAACCCTATGCAGGCTGAAGTGCTTATCTCTTGAGGGGTTTTTTGTATTATTCTGCACAACGGAATACACAGACCTACTTAGCAAATGCAGACCTACTTAGCAAATACCCATGCAATTATAGCTTTGCGTTCCACTTCAGATTCTCTCCGCCCTCTCTGCAAAGGATATGCAATTAAAGCTTTCCTCCCAAGGAGGTCTTGTTCTTCAGTTGCGGGCTGTTTTTATATCTTTAACCTTGATGCTGTCTCTTTTTTCTTCTAATTTGAAAACGTTCTGTGTTAATGATACGGCTTATTTTCAAGGTGACCTGTCATCTTATGTTCATCTCTGGAGGAAAAACTAATTCACTGAGCAAAATGAATTGTTTTCTGTTTTTATTTGAATACTTGCACAATTTACAAAAGTGCATGGGGACTTTGCTTTGTGCTTTTGTGTCCACATTACTGATGGAACCAGTAGCCATTTATAAGGACCTGCTACAAGAATGGTGTTTCTTAAACTCCCTTTTCATTGCTTTAAGAGCGTCATGTCATAACAAATCCATAGTGTTGGCCCTTGGCTGGTGTCTGGGGAGGCTGGAAGCTGTTTGTGCATGGAACAAGTAGAAGGTGGCAGAAATACGAGTGGGTTTGTGCTGTCTCTCGGTGTAGCGTGTACCTATTTCAAATTCAGTTGTTGCTCTAGTGGAAGTATAACAACACAAAACCCATCCTGACTTGGTGCTGGTGGTAGGATCTCAAAACTCTCCTGGCTGTGCATTTTTCCCACTTTTTTCTGCAGAAGTGAGACTTCTGCAATTTTCCCTTTCCCTCTCCTAAGTTTAGATAACGTACTGACCAAATCTCTCAAAGGGATTTGGGGCTGAAGCTTCGACAGATCTTTAGTGAAGCCATAAGCAGGTTTTGCAGGGACCTTGCTGGTGCTTTGACCGTGAGGAAGGCACCAGTGGGAGCAGATGTCATTGAGGCATAGGGGCATCCGCTGGAGAGGAAACATTATAATCCATACAAGGGAAAAGAACCTCATTCACAACATGCCCCTTTGTAGCCATCCATGTCGAAGTCTTCTGTAGTTTAGCTTACAAGTAGATTGTATGCAAGACTGTGGCAAACCAGACTTCGTTAGCTCCTTTCCATGCAAACCACTCAGGGGCTTTTTGTTGCCTTTTCAAAGGCTACTGTAAGAATTTCCAGTTTTAAATGGAGCTGATGCTGTCCCTGACCTTGGGTCGTTTGAGTCAGAAAATGTTTTTAGAACAGCCGTGCTCTTTTAGAACAAAGGAGGACCTGGAAGTTTTGAAAAGTCGAGTAAATAAGACCGTGTTTGTATGGCCTGCACAGCTTGGGCGCTTTATGGCAGGGACTATAGCAGGAGCATTGTTTTACATTTCTCTTCTGGCTTGTGCTTCCAGCCCCTCTTCTTCTGCTCTCCCTCTGGCGCTGGTGGCACCCGGTGAGTGAGAGAAATGGGTTGTGTCCATTGCTGCTGGCTGAGGCCGTGCTGTTGCCAGTTCTGCGTGTTTATCTAGAGAAGAGTAAGCATCCCATGCGTGTTTACTCTCTTACGCTGTTGTTTGGTGTAGTTCAGTTCTTGCCTAGACAGTCCTGGGTCTGCCTAGTTAGAGAAGGCAATCCGTTTTTAACTCAAAACAGCGGAGAGCTGCGAATGCTCCCGGTGAAGGAGACTTGGCATTACCTTTTCCCCAGACTTTTGTGTATTTATTGCAGTGCAGAGGTTACCCCTTTGCCCTCTTTCCCTCTGGAGTGGCAGATACTCCTTCCCATCCCCCAGCTGTGCCTCTCGGCGCTTGCTCTTCTGGGATGAAGTGCTGCAGGATTTCCTTCAAAGGGCTTTTTTGGCTGGGAGTCTCCTGGGCTAACTGTCCTTAGCAGCGGGCCTGTTCTGGATTCTGGCAGGATTATGAATGCCTGCTTTCTACTAACCATTCCAATCACAAGACACAGATAAAAACGGACAGATACATCTTTAGTGAATTTATAAACCTCAAAGGATTCGGCTTTCTTTTAAAGCAGGCATCTGGCTTTCCATCCCATGCTTTGGTTTCCCTCGGTTACTTCAGAGTCACTGTGTGCTTCTTCCCCAGCTCTCACAGTGAAAACCTTTTGCGTTGTATTGATTTCCAATGAGGAGTGGGATTTAAAAATTATTTTTAAAAGTGAGGTGATTTGTTTCTGCAGAACTAACTGTCTGGAGCATCTTAATCTGTTAGTCATCGGTACCCTAAAAAATTCACAATACCTTTTTGTGAAAAAATCTGTGTGTAGGTCCATTTCATGTATGGCAGAGACCAAAGGGCTCTTCACCAGACTAGTTACCTACCTCCAGATGAAGCAATTCATGGAAAATCCTCTGTTAGGAAGAACAGATCATATCTGTCTTCACACTAATCACATCAGTCTTTTCTGTAATAAAGCAAAGGGAACAGCATGTCTTGGCCTTTGCAATTATCTGACCTGAATAAGCTTGCTTTTTTTTTTTAAACCCACAATCAATGTAAGTGCGACAGGGTTGAGAACTTTGTGGTTTATAAGCAAATACACAAAATGTCCTTGCATTTGATGCAATCATTTGTATTTCAAAAGAAGAGTTTTCATTTCAAAGTTTATGTATGACCTAGGGTTTAGTCATATGCAATAGACACTGTATGTCAGAGCAAGAGATGCTATTTCTTTCTCCTCTTTGCTGCTTTTGCTACTTCCATCTTTGGGAAACAGGATTCCTTTTGAGTTCTTTGTCACTGTATGCAGCTGATTACTACATGTATTAGCTGGATCATGAAGATGACTATGTTTGTCCTTAGCAGCAAGTTGATAGGAAGCATGTTAAATTCTTACCTTATTTTCAGTTGTGCTGTGGGGTATCAGTAAGCTGAGAGACTGTTGAGGAAAGCTGGAGTATTTGTGGTTTCAGTAAAAATACCTTAAAGCAGGAAAGTAGTTTTGAATAAAATAACAGAATATTCAGGTTTGTCATCCGGCTAAATTTCAGTATCTTCTGCACGCCTGCCTTTTGTAGCCATTCTTCCTTTCCCACCGAGGATGTGTTGCTTCGTTGTTACATCTGATCAATTGCATACGGTGACCTTGGATGCTTTAAAGAAAGATGGTCATTCTGCAGGGTGGATTATAAACAAATGAGTTATAAGCAAATAGTGAAGCACAGTAATAAACTTTAAACATTAAGTCTGATTAATAGAGGAAATACGTTTTCTGAATGTGGAAGGACAGTATGACATTTGCAGTTCTGTAATTTTAAAATACTTTCTGGGTAAGCGTTTCCCATTATTTGTTTCCAGTAGCAGTCAACTACTGGGCATGCAAGATTGCATTTAAATTCATTAAGCGTATACCTTTCTAAGTGAGCGTGTGAAAACTTTGGAATGCATGAAACTTATCTCAGTGACCCTGTAATATCATAAAGGGCACGTGGTGATTTGCGTCATTTCAAGTAGCGTTTTCCCATACTAATTCTCTTCGCTGCAGGCCCCAAGTCAAAATTTGAATGGTGCTTATCTAGTAGACATCCCAGCTGTCTCTTGCTGGAGAGCTGACAGTTCACTTGGGCTGCAGAGGAAATGTGTCATCTGACTGCAGAAGTTTTAGGGACCAGAGTGGGCAAAACCACGCAGGCTTGACTTCGCTGTGGTGCAGAGATAACCTGTGATGTTGTACGTTAGCTCCTGGTGAAAAAAATTCCACTGGTGGGTGTTTTGCCAAGCGTGAAGATACATATTGAATTTCCAAGGCTGTCAGTTGTCTGCTTAGGCGTGCCTAATAGCTCTGGCCTCGGTAGTTACAAGTTCTCCTGCTGTTCTGGTCTTGCAAATCTGGGCAAGGATTGTCTGTCCACAGGGGCTGTTGCAGTCAATGTCATCTTCCGTTATTGTTTGAGTTCTTGGACTGTCTCCTGTTGATGAGACAAGCATCTCCAGTCCTGGTGTCCCTTGTACTGTCCTACTAGAACTGCTTGTTGAGGCCTTCAATCTCTCTGAAGTTGAGAAAAATAAAATAAAACTAGGAAGGAAAAAATTTGCCATATGTAGCCAGTATGATGTGCCTTCCCAAATGGCCACACTGGTGACCAACAAATTCTCTTTCAAAACCCACATTGGTGTGCCTGAATTCTGAATTCCTTTCTGGATCTGATGGGTCCAGATCCTTAGATTTGTACCTACTGAGTTCTCGCTTTACTTACTGATTTTCTCAGATAGCATTTCAAACTCTTCTATGGGCAGAACAGATCAAAGAGTAGAATAATGTAACAGATTTCAGTGAAGACCAGGGTGTGTTACCTCTAGTTTTGCATGGAAATGCCTTGCTTTTAAGAAACGACCAACCCAAAGCCTGCAAACCTTTTTATAGGACAGTTGGCTCGCACAGTGTGAGCGGGTCAGAAAGTAGTGGACTGGGTAGAGCAGCTTGAAGCTGCTGAAGAAAAATCTTATGTGCTCTGTCCATCACTACCTCCTCTAAGCTTCCAAAACAAGGTCCAAGCAGTAGCTTTTCTTCCGGAGTTCATTTCCTGACAGGTTAGTGAGCTGAGTTTGTTTCCCTCGCTGAGAGACTGAACAAATGCTGAGAGCTGGGGAGGAGATGAGACATCACAGGTATAGGGAAGGGGGGTGAGATACCCCGTGAGTCCTTGAGAGCAGCAAGTCGTTGGGTTGCGTCACACCACTTGGTCAAATATGAGCATTATGTTTTCTTAAGTCTGGGTGATAATGCTTTAGTGTTTGCTCCCTAGAGCAAATAAAAGCCACTAAGAGTATGGCGTGATGAGAGTTGGTGGCTCTTTCCCGATGTAGCAGTGGTTCATTCTGTATCTCACTTATATCAATACAGCTTTTAGTGGGGCTGTAGGAGATAAGATAGGGAACTCCAGTAAGTTGACTCACCTAGGAAAAAAAAAAGGAGTGGAGCTGCTTGAGTATGTCTGCTGGCAGAAAAGAGTATATCCCCATTTGGAGCTTTACCTTTGCCAGTCAAGATGCCTGGGATGTGAGAGGGCTGGTTGGGGTGTGGAGAGCATTGCAGTGTGTGGGCTAAATCCTGCACTGTAGCTCATTGCGGTGACTAGTGTTGCAGGGATGTCTTGGTGTCTGTGGAGGAGCTGACTTGGGTTCAGCAGAGCTTACTGACAGTAGCTCGGAACCAGCTGTGTCCGAACTTGAAGACAATTTACATGTGCATGAGATTTTTGTTTTTAATCACCTGTTCACTGCTTGTGTTTTGCCTCTGCCCACATTATCCTCCCAGCTGCCTACAGTAGAGCATAGACTATCCGACGTTTAAAAAAAAAAAAAAGATTTCATTCTTAATGGTGGTTTGAAGTGATGTACTACGTCATGTAGTGCTACCTGGTGCTTGTAAGTCTTGAGCATTAAGAAAATAAATGGTGGCTTCAATTTTGAATTACTTGCTTTTGGGAAATCTTAAATTGGATGCACAGCTTCAAGTCTGAAGGTGTTACCAGTCTTCTGGAGAGATCTAATGGAGGGTGTCTCTTTTCCAGAATTAACTTCCACTGCTAGTCTGAATTTATTTTCTTATACATACCTAATAGGTCCTTTGAAGCGTTTGTCATCTCATAAACGACTCATGTAAGTGCTCTCCATCCTCTCTCTTGGCTAGTCAAAGTGACAGACTAAAGAGTAATCTTTTAGCCAAATTAAACTGGCAATGGATAGCATGTTGAAAATGGCAAGAAATCTATCTTTTTATTGTAAAGCACAAAAAATCAAGGCAAAACTACCGTGTAGTCTTTTTCCATGTATTCGTATTTCATTTTTGCTACTGCAAATAGCAGCAAATCAGAAAGAAACCTGATTTCATTGTTGAAATCTAACCATTCATTGCTCAGTACCTAGAAAATACATATCAGCAGGTAATCTACACTATGCAGAATTAATCTGTAAACATACTGAGTCTGTCTGCCAAAGCTAGTTTGAATTTGTTTTGAGAAATATGAAATATGCACCAATATCAAGCTTGCAGCAAGCGATGAGAGGTGTTTTGTTTTCAGTGTTATTGCAGGCACACTGTGGTATTAAATGTACAGACAAGACTAAGGATTAGTTTTTAAATTCATAGTCCTTTTGGACTTAACTGTTCAAATAAGTTTTGTTGTTAACTGGTTTGTCTTCTGTGCAAAGGATTAAAGGATTTCTTTTTCCTTAGTCTAACTGACAGCTCACTCTTGTCCTACACCTTCAGAAGAAGTTGATGACAACTCTAAGCACTTGACACCTGTGAGAATCAGGCTTCTGACTCTTGACATTCAGAAAAGCCTTTCCATATTCTGACCTGTTGAATGTGATATTGAAATGAAAGGTAATTTGGAAAAAGCACTTGAAGTCTGTAAGCCTCAAATTTAGCACTACATTTAGCTTATTCTTTTTCAGACGCTTCCTAAAATGGCTTAGCTGTTGTGACAGGTACTTTTAAGCAAAATGGACTTGGCAGCAATGCTTTCTTAGAAGCTTGTTTCACATGTAGAAATAGGAACAACCTTGCTTTTGACTTGTCATGCTTTAATTTGAAGTCAGTCAGTGACACCCAGCAGCTTCCTGTGAGGCGATTAGTAGGTGCAATGTATGATGTATTCTAAAGTGATGGCTGCCTGCAGGTACTTGAGGACATTGGGTGAATTAAAGTGCACCTCTGTAGGAAAAGAATCATCTTTCCATTCCCTCTAACGTGCGCTTTAAATCACTTTAGCTTTTTAACTGTAGGAAAGCGAAGTGCTGCTTTTCTTTGTTGGCTTTCATAGAGAGGAGAGACAGACTCATCTCCTTCTTTATTAGTTAGAGGCAACAAACTTTGCTGTTCTTTCTGGTACCTCTAGGTCACCAAGCTATACTTGCCTCCAGTTTTCTTTTTACTTAGTCTATTGTATCAGTGAGCAAACTATACTACTTGACTTACCAGTCTGTTGACTAGTTGCAGGCAGCTTTCTTTACCTCCATTTCCTTTTTCCTTTGTTATGCAGTGTCAATAGTATCTTTAAAGAAAGGAGGATTGAAGTGATGCTTTTGCAGACCAGGCTGCTATAGCTTACCTTCCTCTGTGCCCTCTGAGAGCAGCCCAGGAAGGGCAAGAAGACAGCAGCTGTTGCAGGAAGATCAAAGCGCATTTGCTGTGCCGAACCAGACAGCAGGGTAAGCTACAAGCCAAGGCAGAGCCTTCACTGGGATGGGGTTGGATTCCAGAGAGCTGGAAGTCAGAAGCGTAGTGCTCCATTTCCTGGCCTTCTATAGAAGTTTCTGTATGCCCTGGACCACTGAGTATTTATACTGGGATACAATATAAATGGCTTCCTGACTGCTGCTTTAAAGTGCTTCCTCACCTGGGCATGGAGGCTCTGGTGGGGTGACTTTGCTAGAAGACAGTTTTGCCTGACATGGGAGACCTTTGCCACGTCCAATACTTGTACTGGGAAGTGACTGTGTTTGTCTTCCACTCACGCTACCAGTGGCTTCTATCTTTTCTTGATTCCACTTCCTCAGTCCTTCCTTGGCTGCTTTTTGCTCCCTGTGATGGTTTCTGCTAGCCTGTCTCCTGGGTGCAGCAGGACTCCCTTTTCCACCAGGGCTTGACCTCTCCCTGGTATTTTCTGTGCTTTTGTACTGACTCAGTCTGGGTTGGGTGGGTGTCTGCAGCTCAGCCCTTTAATCTCCTCACTGCTCTACTTTCTGAATCTTTGATCTCTGGTACCTCCTACAGCCACTCCTTTCCCTTGTCAGATAACAGCCACTTACCTGCTCTCCATGCAGGTACTTGCTACCCTGAGTATTTACTCTCTGTAGCTGCTTCCTTTCCCCTGGTGCCAATGTTTCTGTCTTAATGCCTGTGGGATAGGTCAGATGATGATCTGCTTTTTCTTCCAAACCCACCCTCTTTTGGGACAACCAGCTAATTTACCTTCATGGAGTCTGTGTCTTTCAGAAGCTCTGTGTAGGAAGCCACTGTATTTTTTTCAACTAGATAAATTTGCAGAAGTCTTTGCTCCCTTGCTGTGTCTGTGCAGCCACATCATACGTTGAGCCATTTGCACTTGGGCTTCCTGGCTTCCCAGGGTCTGCTCCAAGGAGATTGGTGCAGAGCCCGTGGCTCTGTGGGTGGCGATGAGATGTCCTTCAGAGCTCTGCAGGTAAAATCAAGATGTGTCAGGAGAAGCATCTCCTGCCTGGAAGCTGTCAAAGAGATTTCCACTCCCCTTCCTGCTGCGGGAGAGGAGAGGTGTTAGGCATTCCCCATCCAGGTCTTTTTCTGTAGCTGCTATCACTGGGGTGGTTATTCAGTTTACTCTGTCTCCAGGTGGCATCCATTGCCCTTCTGACCTGCTGGCAGCTGCTTGGAGCAGCGCTATCCTGATACATAACCTCCTTTTTACTTCACTGTAGTTCACGAAAAGTTAATGTTCCATTATCTCCCCACGCATGCTTCAGCCCAAGGGTTTTCTATGGGAAAATAGCAAAATTGGGGCAGTAGCAGAACTTGCAAAATGCTGATACATACTCACTGACTTCAGAAGATACAGGAAGACTTATATCTTCCATTTTATCTAATTCCCTGGGATGTAGCTCTGTGTTCCTGATACTCAAGGCAGAATTCTCTGAATCATACAAGAGGAGCCAGTGAGAGGAGCAGCATGCCTCAGGGGATTGTATGGTTTAAAATATGTCTCTGCTGTAAATCACAACAGATGGTGGTGGGATTGTGAGATGGACTTCTATTCAAATAGCACTTTCAAACGACTTGAGGACCTTCAGTTTCCTTTTTCTGTGCTGCTGGCAGTAGCTCTTTGTCTCGACCAATAGCACTCTACTGTATTACCCAGGTTAGGGAAATGTAAACAGGTATGCAAGTGGGTTTTTACAGAATCTCTATGCATTTTTAACATGCACGATGCATGTTATAGAATTCACTTTTCTCATTAGTGTTCCTTTCAGTTAGGAGAAGGTCTGTTTTGTAGGAAGGGGATTAACTCTGCTGATTAGCTGCAGGCTGCGTGTGAGGAATTGGCTGAGGGTTACTTCACAAACCGTGCTTTGGTTCTCCCCGTACCCAGGAACACAGAAGCTGTCCTGTTAGTTTCCAGCTGATAATTTTTCGTTTGCTCAGGAAGGGCATCCTGTTATGTTTGCTTCCACGCAGTATCCGATTACCCCATGAAACTTGAATGCAATTGAACTCTTGACCAGATACTCTATCTGCTCATACTTTTCTTTATTATCCTTTTAAGTGTGTGTCTCTTTTATTTTATTTTTTTTAATATCCTTTGCAGCAAGATGGATGGTAGTTCAACCAATTTTTCTTTTAGGTCACTTTTTATTTGGTATCTGTACTTAGATAAGGTCATATATGTTATGGGCTTAACTTCCCACACTTCTCCTTGTTTCTTTCTCTGCCTGTGTTCAGGCAGAAATGGTGCCCTTTTGGTTTTTTTCATTTAACCTTTCCTTTTTTCTTGTGCTTTCTAGAAGACTGTTAATGCTTGCTGGAATTGAAAGGCAGATCTTAGGAAATATGAGTCTCTGTCCTCCTTGAAGGTTCCAAACAGAGGGAGTAATTCTTGCTTTTTGTTTTACCCTGGCCGGATAGATTAATTCTCACGTGCCATGAGCGTGTAGGATTTGCAGATCTCTTGACCTGTCAAAATGAAAGGCAGCTGTAACAATTTCATTATCTGCCTCATGGGTTGAAACAAGAGCCTGCTTCTCCAAAGCTTCTCCAGTTATTTGGAGTGCCAGACTTTCTCTGGGAGAGTGGGGGTCTCTTTGGCAGATTTTTTTTTTTTTTTTTTCCTTCAACAGAGACTTCTCAACAGCTACTCTCTAAAATGTCTTCTGTACATGTGGGTTGACCACACTTTCTCCATCCAGACAGGGCAACAGAAAACTTGTACTTCTGCTTTCTCTGTGGGCTTCAAATAAAGCTCTAAAATAAGCTGAGCGTCTTTTTAATAGTAAAACACCGACCTCAGATTCAAGACTTGTGCTTGAAAATAGTTCATGCAACTCAAACAGGAGAGGGAAGAATGTCACTACAGTCTTGCTAAACCTGAGTTAGCTCCCATCTTGTCTGGTGGCTGAGCAATGTGCTAGTGCTGGGCTGAGAAGGAAGGGAAGAGAAAATTAGTAACAAGGAGAAAGCAATTACTCTAACAGCGTTTCATTGGAAGCAGCAATATAAGCAATAACTAAATAAAAAAATCTATATTAAAACAGGAAAATGTTTTAAAGACAATTTGTGCAGTAAGCTAAATAAACTTTTCCCCCACGAGAGAAGCTCTTGAAAAAAATCTGTTTAAAAGAGTTACATGTGCTGCAGCCTGTTTTAATAAGGAGGGAAGCGAGAAAACATGATCACTTTTTGCAGTCTCATCTGTACTTGTGGTTATTTTTTTTTATTCAAGCCCAGCTCCCATGTCTTTTAGTTTGTTGTAAATCTTTTAAAAATAAATAGCTGTTTAGTAGAATTCTTGTTGAGTTATGAGAATAAGATTAGATATTAAGAAGAAATTCTTTACTGTGAGGGTGGTGAGACACTGGAAGAGGTTGCCCAGAGAAGCTGTGGATGCCCCATTCCTGGAAGTGTTCAAGACCAGGTTGGATGGGGCTTTGAGCAACCTGGTCTAGTGGGAGGTGTCCCTGCCCATGGCAGGGGGGTTGGAACTGCATGATCTTTAAGGTCCCTCCCAACCCAAACCATCCTATGATTCTATATACACGTACATATGTATATATATATGTAAGCATGTGCATGCCAGGACTTAGTCATGTAAAGTTAAACCTAACTGTTCTCATCTGAAAATATCTCATTGTCCTTAAATGCAAAGTCTTATTGTAAGTCTTCGTAGTTTTTTGATGAATCCTAGCTTCATGGTGCTCTAATTCTGGATTGTGCTTTCTAGGTAATAAAATAATTCTTTTCTAAATAACCACATTAAAGTATGTGTTTGTTTATTTTTAAAAGCACTGGATAACTCAGTCAAGTTGTCTGTAGTTTGGAAAAGGCAGCATTATTTATCCTCCTTGTCTCTCTGGGTTAGGTTATAATTTTTAATTACATCATTGCTTGCCAGCATCCCTCCCACAGACTTGTTGCCTTATCCAGCACACAGAATATATGGTGCTAATCTTGATGAGTCTTTCCCCTTCTCCTTATTGCGGAATATGTGGCATAAGGCCATAGATTTCCTGCACGGTACTCAAAGCCTGCTTTAAAAGAAGAACTAATCATTTCTACATGGATTTTTTTTTTTTTTTTTCCCCCTATGATATTTAACAAATGTTTGTGAATGTGCCTTCCAATAATAACACATTAACAACAGCTTCTTCCCGTCTGCAAGTGCACCACTACTCACGTTTCTGGCTTTAAGAAGTCCGTTTTGTGTTAGAGTTGAACTGGGTGATCCCAAGCTGCTCACCTCGGGCTCTGCGCAGGTCTCTTCTGGCAGTCGCCTTGGTTAGCCAGGCCTTGGTTTGGGACCCGCTGTTTGCTTCTCTCTGGCACAGTGGAGGTATTCCCGTTCCGTGGTGGATGCTGAGGCATAAGGAATGTGTGAATACCTGTACAAAGTCAAAAGCAAGATCTGTCTGGACCAGCATCCCGTCTGACCGTTGCTAATGGTACGTGCTGGGGAAGAGGAGGGAAACAGGGCAAATATGCAGTGGTGTTTTGCCAGAGCGTTTTTCCAGCCTCTTGGATTTGCAATCTAGGCTATTTTCTTCTGCAAATTATCTAGTTGCTTTTGCACCCATGTAAACTTGTAGCATCCACAGATGCTACAGATTCATAGATGATACAGATTCCTGTGATGTGGAATTGCACAGACTGTTACTTGCAAAACCCACGCCATCTTTCTGTATCTTTCTTTTTGAGTCTCTCTCTTGCTGGTGTCACTGGGGTAGGATTCAGCTCTGGACTAAAACACCCACATGCAAGTGTGTGAATGCAAGTGCCTCACTGGCAATGCTGAGAGCAATTTGGCTTACCAACAAGTCAATGTATAGGTTGGGACTCAGTTGCTTATACCAGAGATATCTGGTGTCATTTTTGGGTACTGTGGGATGTGTATCCTGCCCGGTCCCCTGTAGCCACTTGATGGGTTGTAGGCATCCTGCTAAACCTCTGACATGTCTGCCAGCCCTTTGGAGGCATCTTGGATGTGCTAGGATTTCTCCAAGTATGGCACTGGAGGAATTGGCTCCTCCTGCTTTGTTTGCATCACCTGGCATGAGAATGAAACTGTTCAGGTGTTTTGATCCACATCGGTGTCTCATGTCCCATCCTGTCCCCCTCTTTGCTCCCTCCATGTAGTAAGAAATGTCTTCTGATCTGATCAGACCTACAGCTGCGACAGGCTTCTGCGCGTACCTCACGTTGCAGGGAACACACAGGCAGATCCTGCACGTGCTTGCTTTGCTTGCAGATGTAGATGTTCATGACCCAGCAAATCCTAATTACTATCAGGTCTCAAGTCAGCTCCCATAAAAGGAGAGAACCTGCCATTAGCAATCATCTGTGGGTATTTTTGTACTTAAAACTCCTTTTCAGGGCAGGGGTGAAACCCGTTCCTGCCAAGCCAAATTCACTTGAGAGGTTCCTCCCGCTGTTCCTGCCTCCTTTGCTGGGCTCCTTCCAGTTTCTGCAGCAAGGGATCTTGCAGACCCAGCCTCTCAGTTACAGTTGCTTGATCTAAGTTTTCATAGAATCATAGACTCATAAAATGGTTTGGGTTGGAAGGGACCTTAAAGATCATCTAGTTCCAAGCCCCCTGCCATGGGCAGGGACACCTCCCACTAGACTGGGTTACTATAGCCACAGAACACATAAAAATATTTGTAAGCGTGTGGGGAAAATAGTGCTATATGGAGTGTGGAGAAAAACATACTGATGATAAACCATAAATGAATTAGTTTGTTCTGAGGTTTTATTTGGTTGTTGATGAGAACAAGCATAATGATGCTGCCCAAAAAGATGGATGCATTTATTTAAACAGTAGGTGGTCCTTGAATCGAGCAACGATTTTGAAACATAGCTAAAGGCATCTCCTTCAGCACGTGGTCCTGCCTTGCTGTGCCTGCGTGACCTCTCCTTTCCCCGCTGGTTCCCTGTCATCTTCCCAGACTCCACGGCTCTCCCTTCACAGTCCCAGCTGCTCCAGAGACACTCGGATGAATTTCTATCGTGGACAAACCCACCGTTTCCCTGCAGCTTCTGCCTCTGCTGCAGTGGAGCGGTTTTGACTGGAGTTTTGAGAGGGGAAAAATGTTGTTTTAGTACATCATATTGTGAACGTTGGCTCAGGCTTTTTAACATTTTTGAAGCTGTCATCAACTAAAAAATGGCTGTTGCTCTCTGCTAGTTTCAGTCAATACAGACTTGTGTGCCATAGAGGTAATGATTTGTGTTCTTTTTAAATAATCTGTTTGCAAATTATTGTTGCAAGTTTGACACTTGCATACCTGTTATATTTGTCTCCTCAAAGCATTTTTCGTACCTTTCCATAACCTTATTCCTCATGAAATATACTTAAACCCATTACTTAGGGGTCGTGTTCAAGTTCATAGTAAAGCTTATAACCTACGCTTGCTCCAGCACTTGACTTCCAAGGCACAAAATTAAAGATTCCTAGATTAAACCTCATCTCCTTAAAACTTCGTGTGTATTCATGGGAAAATTGGAACTGGCTCTTTGCTCCTGGTTTGAGTGCAAGAGTGAAAAATACTGACTTTCCCCATTATCCAGCTGCAGAGAGAGTAAATGAGAGGCCTCTTAAGGGGCCAGGTGTCCCTTGGCAGTGTTTTGATGGCTCTTGTTTCCAATAAGCAAGCTGGATGTTGGGAGCTTTTGAGTCTGTCTGGGTGTGGGGACGGTTGTGTTCTGTATAAATCTATATGAGGATTGCTGTGCTCATTTGGATCCTCTTTCTTACATTAATTCTTAGTTTTTAATCTTACTGTAATGGGTTTGTTCAGTACTTTTTCTACTCCAGAGCTATCAGCAACGTGCAGGCACTGAAGCAGCCTGGATCAAGGCAGCAAAAATCAGTGAGGTTTTGGACGCAGAGAGAGATGACATTTTGCAGACAGCTGTTGTGGTGGAAGGCGGCGGTAGCCCTTTCAGTGGGAGTGCTCTTGCTGAATCAAGGCAGTCAGATCTGGAAGATCTTGTAATGTTAGAAAAGTTAATGTGAAAATCTAGTATCCTATTGCCAGTATCCCTGATAGCTTGGTATTCCAAAACGTCCTGTTGAACAGATATATGTGGCTTACTGTAAACTGAAACGCAAGAACGCTGAGTTACGAGTGCAGAGATAACGTTTCCTTGTTACGTGTAATGTTTAGAAAGGGTTTGCTAAGCCCACTGTTTACAGCTGATTCGCAAAAATATTCCCAGGAATCTCCAGTTGTGCTGGCAAATTATTCTCTTAAGCAGTAGCAGTTTGCAGAGAGACCTCAGAGGGAGCAGGGGCACGGGTAATGAGCAGTCCTAATAGGTGGGAGCGTGTTTAGTGCCCCCAGTTTGTGGGCAAGACCCCTCACAAGGCCAGTACTCCGGCGCTTGCCAGCAGGGAGCCTCTCTCCATCCACCAGCTCCGAGTGTATCACCGGTTGTAGCGGTCAGTCGGTCATCTGCCTATCTATCGTATGTTACTAATATATAAAAGAATCTACTTCTGTGGTGAAAATTATTCTGTTGCCCATTTTATTGGGAACATCTGAACTAACTAAAAGAAGAGCGTGACTTGTTGGCGGCGTTACACCTGCCTGTTCACACGCACAGGAATTCCCTTCAAAGCACTTTGAAATCGGGTTGGGTGCAGGTGTCCTGCGTGGGCAGGAAAAATAAATAGTGGTGGCTGATGGACTCCCGAGATGTGCCGAGCAGGAAAGGAGTGCAGCTCCGTAACTGGCAATCAGTAGTGCTGATTTCTGTTGAAAAATGTAAATATTTCTTGCCGAGCTTCATCCTCTGTGGCTTGGGGCCCCAGGGCTGGGACTCTAGTGGTAGGAGGGGTGCAGAGGGTGTTTTGGGAAGCCACATCCTGGAGCAGGCTCCTCAGCTGTCCTGCGGATGGGCTGTGCGACCCAAAACACCCTGTGTCCGTGTGGGAGGGTGGCTGGAAGCAGGTGTGCTTCATTTCTAGTATAATTATGTGGCCATGTAAAACTGCTTAGGAGTACAGGGAGGGGAAGGCATGTTCTCCGTATGTTACCAGTACCATCAAGATGTTGCTGGTTTTGATCAGTGTTCTTTCCTTAGGATAGGACTAAGCTTCTTATGACTTATAGAAATGTGGTATTTCCTAGTCTGGTTAAGCCTGTAACATGTTTGGGGCTTTCATTAATTTTCCAATAATGTAAATTAGTAAGGTGTACAAGGCAGAGAAATTACAAATAAAATGCAGCTTACTGAAGCAAAACTGAGAGGTGTGGTGGCACCTCAAGTTGAACACCCCACAATATTATCTTTTCTAAGGATCACTTGCATCCTTTGTAGTTTACTTACTTGTTTAGATTGCCTCTGCTCTTTTTCTGAAATGCTGATTTTATAATACTGTAGCCGGCTGTGGCTGGTTTCTTCCCACTTACCATCATAAAAACCATTTGATTAAAAGCATGTAATAAGCTCCCTTTAAGTCCCTGTATTTCCACACTTTTGATGTTGCCATGTTATTTTTTCTAAAAACTTAACCTTTCCTCTGTGTGTGCACATGTGGGCTTCAGTGTGTGTCACCTTGGTATGTTTTTAGAACCTACGTAAGTAACGACACTGATTTCATTAAGACTTGCTAACTAATTACCCTAATAAATAACTGCATGAATAACTACTGATTTCATTCAGACTTACTAATGACCGGTCCTAATAATCAAGGACTAGGTTCTGCCATCTTGAGAGAACTTTCTTAGGCTCAGGGATGCCTTGTAGTTTATGTGCAAAGGTGCCACTTTTTACTGTGTTGCTGTAACTTTTGGCATTTGTAATACAAGTTGGTGAGGCAGGAATGATTGTTTGGATGCTAAATGAAGGTATGCTAAAAAATTGAAAGCTGAATACCTTCTCTGCGCTGTTCTGTTGTTTGCAGTTTGCAGGTCTGCTCCTTGCGTCTTACATTTTAGTACGGTGTTGCCTGGCCAGGACACTGCGGAGGAAACAACAGCGTGTTCCTCACCCCATGCAGCTAGGCATGACAGAAGAGTTTTTTTATGTCAACTGACGGCATTTGATAATTTGAAGAGTTTTTGTAATCAGGTTACACCAAGGAGCTGCTGATAGAAATTTGGTAGAATTTCAGTGTTCTGGCTAAATTGCCTGTACGGGTTTGGAACAGAAGAAAAAAACCCACCTCTTTAATTCATTGCAGGTTTGGTTGAGGTGTGTAAAGCTGAGGTCCTTCACACGTAGCAAGTCTGCAGTTAGAGAGGTCTTGTGAGAGGGTCTATGTTATATGTGCTCGGTGGAAGAGTGGGTGTGAACTGACTGATGTATTTACAGGACTAACGCTTTTGTGTTCATCAGAAGTTCCGGTTTGGTCCTTACTTTTTCCAGCTCTTGAAGAGATTCCCCTTGACTATATAGTTTTAGGTGTGCTTGTGTGTATTTGTAGGCCGAGAATGGCTCCCGAGATTGATCAGTTTCAAATAAGGTAAGTTAGTGGTATGATTTAGTAACTTAACAAGTGTAAGTTTACAGGCATAGGTAAATGCTGTATTCCCAGTTGAGGGATGGTTTGGTTTGTTTGTTTGGTTTTTTTTTAACTTTCGCTTCGGTCTGCTGTCAAAATGGAGTTGATACTAGGTTGCTTGCTTTATTTTGCCCCCTAAAAATGTGAATTAAATATCAAGATTCTCAGATTAGGATAGTATTTTCTGTTAAAGTACAGGAAACGTTAATGACAGTATTTCAAGGACTGCTATTAAAAGGCAATTAATTTGTAGTTTTGCTTTACAGAGTTTGTTGTTTACTTAGGGAAACATTGATCCTACTGGTTTCAGCTTATCCCATGCTTGTCCATAATGTGACCTGCCATTTTAATGTGTCCTGTCTTCTGAAAGTGTTTTTTCAGAGGGTGTGGTGGATACTGATTCCTCCTATTATCTTTAACAAAGGTGGGTTTTTTTATGAAAAATTTTAGTAGGCTGTCTTCTCCTTCCACCTGAGATGCGTATCAGCTCTAACAGATCTCATGCCTTCACGAGCTTCATAATTACATTTCCTGAAGCAGAAGTTGGGCGTAAGGAAAGGTGGAGCAGCAGCAGCGTTTCCTTGTGCCTGTAACATCCTGTCCATAAAAGCAGGGAAATAGCTGTTTGGAAAGAAAAAAGAACAACTTTTGAACTTTTTGTTGTAAAATCAACACATTCCCCCATTTGCTGCTTAAGAACAAAGCATGTAATCTTTTTCCCCCTCCTCTGGCTTCCTGGTGGCCATTCTCCAGCATGGCAAAATAACTTGTGTTTGGAGTCGGGCCATAGCCCATCAGGTTGTAAGCAAGCAAAACCCTTTTCTCCAGTGCAGCCTAATTGCTGTTCTTTTGACCTTTCCTTGGAAGAAAACTTTGTTTATCTAGCTTTTCCATTGGGATATACGTTAACCATGTTCTAAAGTCTTCTGTTCACACCTCCCTCAAAAGCCTACCTATTGTGATGACCTAATCCATTCTCCTCTCTCCACTGTGTCCTGCCAGCGCTAATCTAAGTAACCCTAGTATCACCTCACTCTTTTATTGATGTCATTAAAAAAAAATAAATAATATCTGATTGTAACAGTTGCCCTGTAATTCTGAAGTGACTCACAACTCCAGAATTGTCTGCCCTGAGACGGAGATTGTGAGCTGATTGGGAGGGAGCGGTGTGCTCATGTGTCACCACTGGAGATGATGGTGGTGGTGTAAACTGTCTGCTGATACCTGGCACCAGGCTTACCACAGTGTTTGGGTAAGTGAGGACTTGTGTGGTAATGTGTTTATTGCACCTCAGTTCTCTCCTGCTTCAGACTTGTTTAGGGATTGTTTATATATAAACTGTGGCCTTTTTCTTTTTTTAACCTGTACAAAACCAAAACAAACCCCCTGCTTTGCTTTGCTAGTTCTTTTGTTTTCAATTTGTTTATCCTGTTCTTTTTTACCAGTAAAAAGACAAAATACTATGTTCATCCTAATTAAGAAAGGAGCCTCCTGGATTTGTAGTCATCTGCAGCCTGTTAGTGGGTCTGTTACTGGACAAGGACTGTGAGAGCTCACGCTGGTTTCTGAGGCAGCGGTAGCATCTAGCAGAGAAGCAGCCATTCAGCCAAAAGCAGTAATATTTTAAGTTGTCCCGGCATGGATGTCTACAACGTGAGGCATCTGGATTCATTTGTGAGAAATAGACGTGTGTGTGTGTATTCTGGAAAACAAATTCATACTGAAACTGGGCAGCAAGTGTAGTTTTGCAGAAAGGGACGAGTCAAATAAGTTGGTGGCAGTTTTCGATTTTCGTAATGGTAGTAGTGTGTTTTGTCTTTCTTTTCAGACAACATATGAATTTTTGAAGAAACTTGTCCTTTTGCCAGTCCCACTCGGCTCACAGCTGAGGTGCTTGATAGCCCATTTAAATGTATGTGTAATAAAAAGAGAGTGGAGAAAAGCAAGAGATTAAAACACCGCAGCAGGTTATCATTACTGTGCTGATGAGTTTATTCAAGGCATAATCTTGCTGAATCAATTGCTTAGCTTCCTCACCATACAGAGATCTGAGGATTGAATACCACCTTACCAATGGGAGCCTGAGGTCACTAGGATGTGAACTTTTGTGGGTGGTGTGGCATGGGGCTGGATGGCTATGGTCCAGAGTCCCACTGCCTTTGTCAGTTTCTTCTCATCTACGCCCCTCAACATCATGTGCAAGATGAGAAGAATAACTTATAGAATCATGGAATGGTCCAGGCCGAAAGGGACCTCCAAAGGTCAACTAGTCTGACCTCTCCACAGTCGGCAGGGACACCCACAACTAGACCAGGTTGCCCAGGACCTCATCGAGCCTCACCTTGAATATCTCCAGGGAAGGGGCCTCAACCACCTCCCTGGGCAACCTGTTCCAGTGTTCCACCACCCTCATAGTAAAGAACTTGTTGCTCGTATCCAACCTAAATTTGCTCTTCTCCAGCTTAAACTTAAAACAGTGAGTTGCAGCAAAGCTGGATCCAAGACTGGTTCAAGCCTTTTCTTTCTTTATTTTCCTTCTTACTCAAACAGCAGTGAAGTCTGAGCTCTGAAGCTTTAGTGAGTTTGAACTGGAACTCCGGTAAAATTGAACAAAGGTTGGGAAAGAACCAAAAAATTCCTGTTTGCTGCAGGCTTGACATAGGTAATTGACTAAAGCGTTCTGGTATTTGTTTTTCAGCATTTGACCTCTTAAGGCTAGGGATACAAAAGAGAGGTAAAATCCTGTCACTGAGGACGGTGTAAGTTTAGGCTATAGTAGTACATGGTGGTGGTGCTGAGATGGTCACCTAGTTTGTCCCCTCTCCTTTTTTCTGTCCTAAAATACTGAACTGAATTTTTGCCAGATCAGATCTGGCAGTAGTAGGTAAAACTAATGATTGTGGTGTGCTGCTTCAGAAATGTCTTTCGGATACTACCACATTTTTAATAAAACATGCTAATATTGAGGCTGTATAGGAGGGTGCAGTCATTACACTATTAGCTGTTAATGAAATCTGCCAGATGATATAATTTTTTTTGTAGTGTAAAAGGAGAAAGAAACCCTTCATGCAGGCTAGACTGCAGAGGAGCCTCCTTTTGTCTGCACTATGTGAAATACCCAGTTCGGATGCCTCTTTGAAGAGACTGGTTCCTTTTTTAATATTTCTCTGGAAGCTGTGTAGAGTGTTAATTACACAAAGTGCAGTGAGAGGGGTAGTGTTGGCGTAAAAATATTTCCTGTGGGCTTATTTCATGAAACCTAACTTGCTCTGTTGAAGGAGAGCTGCAGTCACTGAGAACTTTATTGGGTTGTAAATGGAGTTAGTTTTTAGCTCTCACCATTTGATGTGTATGTATATAAAGCAGCAGTCACATAAGTTGACTATAAATGCATATACAGTTTTATCGTGATCATATTCAACATACTAAGAAGATAATTAGGCAGCTTTGGCTTGGAGGATGTATACTTTACTGAACATACCAGTGTTTGCTTACAACATTTAATTCCTCCCTGCTTCCCTTCAAGATTGCTGTTATGGGCTTTTGAGGCCTTTAAAATGCAGATTTTATTGGAAAATAGGTAGTTGTAGTTCCTAAATTTTGTGGGGTTTTGTGATGCCTGTGTGGTAGAGGAGGGCTTTTTCCCTTCAGAAAAGTTTCAAATATGAGATCAGTGCCAGGCTGGCCAAGAGTGAGACAGTAACAGTAAATTCTTGAATTTTTTTTTAGGGAACTGTGTGTTCCTCAAACAAGGCACTTCCCCCCATGCTCAGTGGTTGGTTGAGGAGACCACGCATCTCTTTGAACAACATTGTTTTCGTTGTAGTGTCCGTGACCAGGGAAGAACTGTCTGCCAGGGTTGCGATACATCCGAAGAGCCAATGAGTTACGTGATGTTTCCTAGACAAGAATTGTTACTGTGCAATTTTTAAGAGGTTTGGGGTTTTTCTGTTTTTCTTTCAAGTATAACAAATCCAAACAAAAATTACTTGGTTGGTGAGACTGTGACCAGGCGCAGGCTCACCATTTCTGCCTGACACCAGCCCTGAAGCTAGGCCTGGTGAGGAAGTTGTTGCCTTTTCTCGACACAGGCAGGTTTTGTCAGAAGGCTTAAGAAAAATAGCACGATGACACCATCTTTGAAGTACCCAGCCAAACCTGGGAAGGGAATGTTGCTCTGAAGATAAAATGGTGCTTTGACGCACATGGGGAAAGCCGGCACATCTCCCAGCTTCTGCTGAGGCAAGGCCCATGACTGAACTTGCCTCAGACTTGAGAAGCACCGGTGGTAACCACCAGGAGAAGACAGCACACCTTGGCCTGGCACAGGCTTGCTTTTCCGGCACTGTGCTTCCCCAGGAACAGCTAGTTGGTTTCCAATACCAATTTTAATCTAAAATGTAGATAGCTGCATTTGAAGACCTGGGACGTAGTCGTTGCAAACAACCTTTTCCCGCTTTCTGTTAGATGGAGCGTGTTGGGTTCTTGTATTGCGAGGTCACATGCAAATACTGTGGTGTAGTGACCCGGTGTCCTAATGTTACTTAATATCTGATTGCTAACTGTATTAATAGCTCAGGTTCTAGACCATACTTAACCTTCTTTTCAAGATACACTAATTACTTTTCTATACTATATCTTGCGTAAGCTTGTTTCCCAACTGTCTGCTTAAAGCTAGGTTTTGTTGCACAGGTCACAAAGGGGCTGGTAGTCCATTTTTACTTCATTAAACCCCAATCTGCTTAAGTAGCCAGCAGTCAAAGCTCAGACACTTTCTGTAGAGGAGACCTGAAGGAGATTATTTTCTGTTTGTGATGTTTCTTACATTTCGGTTTACTGAAAATTGAAAAATTGAAACAGCTGTGAAATACTACTTATGTAGTATGTTACTGTAACATTATGTCATAATATGGAAAAAAAGTAGAAATCTGCATAAAACGTGCTATGTCTTTGGGGACAGAATCTAATGCCAAGCCCCAGATACTATTCTTCATACAGTTGGTTTTCACTTTAAACAGATGACTGGCTTTTTAAAACTGGGTAGCATGCCAGTAGTTAAAAGTACAGCCATATAGGGTATGACAGGGTTTGTAACTAGGGGTTTTCAGAGGTGAGGTCATGATAAACTTAAATGAAACTTAAGCCATCACTGTTAATGTCACCAACAAATAGATTTCTTTTTCTAGCCTTCCTTTCACAATGCCTGAACATGAACTGTGTTTATAGTGCCTCAGTTTGAAGGAATAGAATTTGTTAACAGGAATAAAGGGAAGTTCAGAGTTCTTGGTTTGTTTCTCTGCTGCTTAAAAATATTCACCATGTAAACATCTGAGTGTTTACATCAGAGAGGTCAGACAGGAACCACAATGCTTTGCTTTACCCTTTGTCATTCAGAGCTTTTGTTAGCATGCCAAGCCACACCGTATTTGGGAAAAACTGGAAATAGTCTGAAAGTAACAGGTATTTATGTACTAACTGGAATGTGTGTACCTTGTAAAAATATGCTGAAATTATAAGCTGTGGTAGCTGCACGGGGATTTCTTTAACCACTGTGGAAGTGCCCTGGAAGAGAGACCGCATTGTATCATGAGTATCTTCAGTAAAGATTTTTTCACAGACCCATAGTGTACAAATTAATAAGCAAAGAGCACCTAAACTTTGATGCACCGATACCATGAGTTCTATATGCAGCTCCAGTCGCCACATCTCGGGAAGGGCATACTGCTGTTAGTTGCTCTTCCCTAAATTTATTGAGAGGATGAAGGATCTACCTTAGGAAAGACTAAGGAGTCCAGGGCTCCTCACTTTGAAGAAGAAAAAAGGAGGTGTGTGATCATGGTTTAAATTGTGATTAAAAAAATCACAAAGATAATGGATAAGCTGAATGTGAAACTCAGGTTCACCAGGTCCTGCCATATTAGGATTAAGGGGCACTCATTATATTTAATAAAATCATTTAGGTTGGAAATACCTTTAAGATCATTAAGCCCAAATGTTAACCTAGCACTACTAAGACAAGCACTAAACCATGTCCCTATGTGCTACATTTACATGTCTTTTAAGTACCTCCAGGGATGGGAACTCAACCACTTCCCTGGACAGCCTCTTCCAATGCTTGACAGCCCTTTCAGTGAAGAATTTTTTCCTAGTATCCAATCTAAACCTCCTCTGGTGGAACCCAAGGCTGTTTCCTCTTTTCTATCACTTGTTGCTTGGGAGAAGAGACCAACCCCCACTTCGCTACGACCTCCTTTGAGGTAGTCATAGAGAGTGATAAGGTCTCATCTCAGCCTCCTTTTCTCCAGACTAAACTCCAGCTCCCTCAGCCGTTCCTCATAAGATTTATTCTCTAGACCTCTCACCAGCTTCCTTGCCCTTCTTTGTGCCCGCTCCGGCACCTCAATGTATTTCTTGTAGTGAGGGGCCCAAAACTGATCACAGTATTTGAGGTGGGGCCTCACCAGTGCCAAGTACAGGGGGACGATCACTTCCCTGGTCCTGCTGGCCACTCTATTCCTGATACAGGCCAGGATGCTGTTGGCCTTCTTGGCCACCTGGGCACACTGCTGGCTCATTCAGCTGGATGTCAGCTAACACCTCCAGGTCCTTTTCCACCAGGGAGCTTTCCAGCTACTCTTACCCAAGCCTGTAGCACTGCATGGGGTTGTTGTGACCCAAGTGCGGGACCTGGCACTCGGCCTTGTTGAACCTCATACCATTGGCCTCAGCCCACTGATCCAGCCTGTCCCCATCCCTCTATAGAGCCTTCCTACCCTCAAGCAGATCAACACTTCTGCCCAACTTGGTGTTATCTGCAAATGGCAAATGTGTCACATTTAACAAAAGTTGTCTTCTATCTTAATAGAAGATCAGTTTAAAGCAGATGGCAGTACTTCTTCACACTGCAGTCCTTAATTTCTGGAACTTGCTGCTGCAGGAGGTGTAGAGACGGGCAGTATCAGCAGGTTCAAAAAGGGTTTATGTGCGTACATAGACAGCAGGTCCATAAATGGACACTAAACAGACTTGGAAGGGAGGTGCCCACTGAATTCCTGCTCCACCACTTGTGGATGCCAGCAGAGAGGCTGCAGAAAAGGCTCATGCAATCGCTCGAAATAGCCTTTATTTCTGCTGCTGTCAGAGAGAGATTGCTGGGTTGGATGCACCGTACACCTGACCTGGGAGGCTGCTGCTTGTCTTGCTACCTCAGGAGGGCATGGTGTGGGCTTCTTGAACACACTCTGACTATCAGGATATAATTATTTAAGATTCAGGTCAGCCAAGCCCACTTAGAGAAACAAAGTCTTATTCTATAAAAGAGACTGCTTCCTTGCCCTGTGTGCCACTGACAGGGGTGGGAACTGGATCATGCTGAGTGCAGAAGGCAAAAAGTACTAAAGAGGATACAGAGATTGTTCTGCCCACGTCCATCCTGTCAGAAAATTCCTCTTTCCCTGACCCAGAGAGCAACCTGTCCCCATTCAGGAGAACACCAACATTCCAAGGTGCAGCTAGGTGAGAAGGTGGCAATGCTTGGACCTGCTTGGATGTGAATACTTATCCTCTGCCCCCGTTTGGTCTTCTCCACACCTTTCTGGCTACTGGTGTCTGTGACTGACCGTTTGTGGATGGACATGACCAGTAGCTCTCCCTGCTGATTCTCAGGCTTTCAAATGAAGGAAGAGCATGACTTCTGAGTGTGGGCTTGCCTCGGGATGGAAGGAGAAATGTTGCTGGCAAAGCTGCTCTGCTCTCAGGAGAGTTAGGATGAGGAAGAAGAAAGATACTTCTTTCAAAATAATTTAATTGCAAGGTTTCGATTTCTTTCTTTCCTGTGGGTGTGCTGGCAGGCTGTAAGAAAGAGAGTGTTCCTGCTTGTAGAACTAGCAACAACTGAGATCAGAAGTCCCTTTCTCTGTTTTCCTTCCTGTATTCTCTTCTGGGCTTTTTTGTTGTATGATAGCACTGTTAGTTAAATCCATTCGTTAATGCAAACATGATGTAAGTAGGATGTATTAGCTGCAATTTTTATGACTTAACAAACTTAGATTTTTAAATTTTTTTAAAAATGTAGATTAGGCTGCATTTCTCATTTGTCAAAGCCTCAGTGCTTTAATGCAAAAAATTATTTTCCTGGCCACAATGTACAGCAAGATCAGGCCATCTTCATTATTCTGACTGAGTCAAGGGTCACTGTATGTGTGGGATTAACATGAAATGTGAGAGCAGGGAGAGGGACTGATACGGCTTAAAAGTTGCTTGGACTCCTGCAGGTCCTTGGTTCTTTAGGTTTCTTACAAAAATACTTTAATATGTTCCTTGAGATAGGTTAGCTTTTTGTCCATTATATATTCCTTTGTCTGTCAAGCTGAAATGTTAGGAGGAGCTTGGTTCCCCTTCCCTCAAGAGATGCCAACTTCCTGAATTTTGTGAAAACAGATATAAGAGAGAGACCTTCTTGCATCCCTCCGTAAATATAAGCCTATGGCAGCAGTTTGGGGAAGCCAAGCATTTGTCTCAAGGCAAGGATCCCGAGGAAACAGGCTCCAGGTTTTGGGGGGTTTCTTTCTTTGTGGAACTTTTTCTCAGGCTCATCCCGTAGCAGCTTGCCGGCTGTTGAGCTTAGCGCTTTCTTACTGCCTGCAGGACTAGGGCTTGGCAGTAACCGCGGGACTTGGACTTTATGAAAGTCCCAGATGCGATGCGATTCTTCTTTTTTGGGGACCACAACTTGATTTGTAGTTCATTTTAATTGTAATCCGTGGCAGTTCCTTGAGGATTCACGCTGAACTAGTCTCTGCGGGGCCTTGCACTGGGCACAAATGTTAAAAAGAGAGCGCTGCTTCTCTAAACATCTGCGATACAATAAATGAGATGTGCATGGGGGGTGGAGGCGATAAAGAAAAAAACATTTTCTGCCCTTTTTGTTGAGGGGAAGCTCAACTGTGAAGAGGCATTGCATCATGAGCTCTAATGAAAGACCAGCTATTCCCTTTGGGGAAATGAAAGCACTTGCCTCATTTCCCTCTCGCTGGCAGCTGTTGCTTAGGAATTTCATTTGAGAATGAAATGCAGCTTTGGTTGACCTGAGGAATGTCTTTAGTACAAACGGCCTCCAATGGTGTGTGCAGTAAGTGTTAGGAAGAACAGCATGATTTTCCCAGAAATTAATAGTTTGAACTAGAAGTAATGTTTTGGACCCAGAGACAACCATCTATATGGATTCTGATGCATTCAGCTGTCTCCTTGAGATTAATTTTTATCTTTCATGCCTGTGCTGGGCTGAGGAAGTAGCAGACGGCATGAGAAGCAGTAAATGGAAGGAGACCAGGAGTTCTAATGAGGAAAAGACAGTTAATTGGGCTGGGAGAAGGAAGGAGTAATGACATGGCAGCCATTACAGAGACTGTCATTTGGTTAAGTGACGGAGGAGTCACACCTAACTCAGGTTTGNAAAATAATATTGAAATGTTTGGGTATTGTTTTACAGAGAAAATTCTGTGGTGTGGTGTGTTTTGTGTTTTGTTTTTTTTCTTTTTTTAACACTAGCACGTAAAAGTGCCATTATTAAGCTCAGCAGCATGTAGGTTTTGGCTGACAGAAGAGGACACAGCATGAGCTGCTCTGCTGACTGAGCTTGTACCTCACCCTGCTGCTGTGACACATGCAAGGATCTGTAGTTAGGAGACTCATCACCATGCCTAACTTTTGAAGAAAGCCAATTTCACAATTCCCAACGCCGCGTTGCATGCTAGGCATTTCTGCAGGGAGCTGGGGACGAATTCAGCTGCATCTGAATTGGCCAAGAGAGGAATTGCTTGGCTGGAGTGTGCCACCCCTGGCACCTCAGCAGTGTGCTGGCTCCGAAGAGCTGTGCCAGGGGGTGCAGAGCATGCCTGGGGGCACGGGAGGGCCACAGTGGTGGAAAAAGCAGATTTTGTCCTGGGCTGGGTGAGCCACCAGGTGACACAGACTGACTTCTGCTCTCACCAGACCAGGCAGAACTGTGAAAAGAACCAATGATAGACATGCTTGGCTGAAACCTCTAAATCTCACGTCTGAAATGCCCTTGCTCCTTTGTTTAAAACAGCTGAGGTTGGAGTAACTGCTTTCCCAATAGTCCCACCCTGAGCAGGTGTGGCTTCAGCCACTTGGTGGCCAATTCGGAGCAGCAAGCATACATGATACAAGCATATTTTAAAGCATGGCAGACATGGGTTAATTACTGCTGTTACTCTGCTGTTGTATTGGGTGACTCGAGGTCTTCTACAGATAATAAATAGATTTACCTGCTGAGATAACAAAGTGGAATTTGATCTTCTGGGCCTAAGTAGAGTTATCAGAGTTACTTCCTTTAGTGGGTCCTGTTACAAGGTGACAAGTACAGAAGGAAATAAAAGGACTGTGGGAAATGAGATTGTCAAGTATTCCTCCATTCCCCTAAGTATACTGGTCAAAAAAGACTTATTTATGTTATCTTAAAGCATGGCTAGACAAAGCTGTATGGCAAAAGTTAATTGCCAGTGTATACTGAGACCAGTTAAGCTCCAGGAATGTCAGACAAACACTATGTGTACCATGTTCAACTAGGGTTGAACTGGGGTTGAACATAGGAAAGGTGGTGCTTTCCTTTTTTCTGGTTAATGTTTTCTCGTGAGGATAATGGATATTGTGGATAACTTCAGTAATCATGGTGACAATCAGCTCCAGCAGGGTAGATGAGAGGTACCTGCTTGAACAATCAGCAATGGAATAGTGATAAATATTAAAACTGAGGTGCCCATTGGGGGAAGTTCAGTGTCAGTAGCATTAGCAGACTGGAGAGGTGTGAGCTCCACAACATGCTTGTCTCTCAGAGGGATGTGTCTTGGCTGGTATCCATGTGAAGGGACTTGTCTGCAGCTACACAGACTAGGAACGTTCCAAGTTAACGCTTGGGTTCTTGAAATCAGTCATAGAGATGTCAAATTTATTTGTTTTGTAACTATTAATTGTCCCCAAACAGAAAACTACAAAGCCGTAGGGGCCTGTGGAGAGATGAAGTGAGAAATTTGGGTAAAGCTGTATCCGTCATTATTGTAGCAGTTTGGGGAGGGGGGGAGATGAAAAAATAGAAGGGCAAGAAAGCTTAATTTCAGTAGTGAGGATGAAGACTTGGATTCTGAAAACATTTAGTAATTTGGTATTTTGTAATAGACTGGGCAGTCTGGCAACTGTGCAAGATGCTGCATAATCTTATTGTTGTGCTTACGGAGCTGACAGGAGGGCTGTGTTTGGCTGCTGTTCCTTTTTGCCTCAGTTTCCTGGTCTGTGAAATAAAGGTGTGTTCTCTGTCTGATGCAGGAGACCAGTATCTGAGCCCAGATCAGAATTCAAGGCCTCTGCCTTCCAGTTCTCCATTCAGACCACACCTTTCTTTTTATAACTGTGGGAAAAAAGTCCACTCCAGCATGTCATTTAGTAAAATACTATATAGAAAAAGCAAAACTGAGCCCCGAAGAGCTAAAACTAGCTGGTTTAAAATTAGGAGACACAAAAAATTCTGCAGATTCCTTCTGACAAATGGAAACTTACAGTTCCGCACCAGATGTGCTCGTCTTTGGGGTCGTTTCTGGCGAACCGAAGCGCCCGTGAAGGTGTGTGCTGAGTGGCATCCCAAAGGCTGGCATACAGGACTGAGCAGCGAAGTCAGGGAAATACTTTCTGAGGATAAAGCTCCGCTGGAACGTGCTTGTGAGGACACATCAGAACACTGTGACTTGACCGTTTGTCCATACAACAAATGTGTACACCTGAATACAGGAATATCCTGAAAGCTTCAAGCTTCTTCAAAGCTTCTCCTTTTCTAAGTGAAGCCTTAAATCACTAAAGCTGAAGGCTGAAACCCTTTCATACTATATATGGCGTTTGTGCCAGTGGTAGAAAGCGGAGTGTATTTATAACGCTAGTTTGCTGCAGGAATAGGGATTGGGAACAAATGTTTGTTTGGATAAAATCCAGCTCCAGGGATTGTTTTTACTGCCGCATGTAAAATCCGTAGCAAGCTCCTAAAAGCAGCAGTGGAAGAATCTAATAGGGTCTTCCCCATGGGAAAAACATGGATTTGGTGTAACGTTATATGGCGAGAGAGTCGCTTGTGATGGTTCACGTCGCAGTCAGTGACCCTGTGCGTAACGTGCTGGCTGTCGCGCTGGAATGCAGGGATGCTCTTGGGCTGTTCGCACACCCTGGGATTGTTGCTGTTACTTGGCAGCACGTGCTGCTGTTTTCGTATATACTCTTAATTTCTTTAGAAATACCTGTTTGTGCCCCAAGTAGGTATTTCGTGACCATTGCAACTATATTCTTAACAATTCTGCATAGCATTGACATGAGCAAATCAAGCCATAAAGCAAGCCGGGCTGTTTTACATACTGCTGATAAATATTTGAATGAAAACAGCTGGCAAAAAAAGGAGGACACAAGTGTCTTTGGGTGTGTTGATTTAACCATCTCCATTCAGGCCAAGTGTTCTGTTTTATTTGCCTAATGTTAATCCTTTCTATTGCTGTATGTTGAGCCTCTGTGGGATAATGACCATTTGGACTAAGAATACTCGTATCCAAAGTCATAAAATAATTGTATTTTGTTTTGTTTTCTAAAACTGCTGTCTTTGTTGTTGTTGAAGGATGTTCAGAAGGAGAGAGAACCTCATGTTTATCTCAGTAAAGAAGAAATTAAAGAGAAGATACAAAGCTATAATTCATCTGTCACTGATAAATTAAAGATGACCTTGGTAAGTTTTGCATAGGATTCCTGTAATTTTTAATAGGAGCAATTGAACTGTAACTTTGAGGTGTGCTGTTAATCATTTTATTCTCAGCATCTTACATATGAAACCGTTTTAATGACTTTGTAAGAGGCTCTTTCTTAGATCTGGAAATGAAATCTCACATCTGAAATGTTTTTATCCATGTAGCTTTTTTGTATGGATCGAAACAAATGGTAGTAGAAACAAATGTTTATGTTATTTGAAACGTGTTTAAGATAAGCATAGCTTTATGTTTACCACCTGAGGGTTTTCATCTGACAAATTTACATCTTGGCGTTTATCTTCTTTGTGTAGATAATTTTTTGTCACGTATTTCTCTGATAAAGATGCTCAGCCAATGGGAAAAGTTAAAACATGCACTATTTATTATAGGAGACTTAATTTTCAGAGTAGTCGTACAGGTTTTCAGCACGAGGAGACTTCCTCCCCCCCGCCCCCACAACACAGACAATTCAGGCAATGGAACATGTACAGATTTTTCATTTCCAAGGATTGTGGACCAGGTCTAAGCCTCAGTCCAGCCTTCTGCAGTCTGTACTAATAAAATTCACATTTATCTGCCTAGCAAGCTGTTACTCAGACGTTGCATTGTCCAGATTTTTCTCATACGTTATGTATTCCTGTGGGTGTATAGTATATGGAAATTTGGAAATTCCATTATATCCTAAGCCATGTAAGTACAACTATGGACTAAAAAGACTTCTGTTACGTATTTGTATGTGGGTCAGGACTTACTGTGCCAAAACCCAGATGGCCTGAAGTTTTCTAGTTCATAAAAGGTTTGATCAATTTTGCTATTTTGTCTTTCAGAAGCAACTGGAATAAATAATTTGGAGTGTTGTTTAGATTGGCGTTTATTCTGGTGCTTTTTTAAATTGCAACAGGATTTGAGCATCTAAATGCCTTAGACTAATTTGACAAGCACAGCTAAAATGTGGGAGATAATTTCTGTGTTTCCGCATAAAGTCTGTTGCTAAAGATGCGTGCTAGTGGTCTTTTTCACTTCATAGTTTTCTTCTAATGTGAAAACTTATCATTAGTTTGTAGTACCTTTTACCTGATGAGATTCTAATGCTCTTATAATTCAGTAGTTGTTATTATTTAGAAAAAAAATATTCAGCAGAAATACCATAATAATAATAATAATAATATAATCACAGAATCACAGAATTACATGGGGTTGGAAGGGACCTCTGGAGATCACCTAGTCCAACCCCCCTGCCAGAGCAGGTCCACCTAGAGCAGGCTGCACAGAAACGTGTCCAGGTGGGTTTTGAATGTCTCCAGAGACGGAGACTCCACCACCTCTCTGGGCAGCCTGTTCCAGTGCTCTGCCACCCACAAAGTGAAGAAGTTCCTCATGTTTAGATGGAACTTCTTATGTACAAGTTTGTGCCCATTTCTTCTTGTCTTGTCACTGGGCACCACTGAAAAAAGACTGGCCCCTTCCTCTTGACACCCACCCTTTAAGCATTTATAGGTGTTGATCAGATCCCCCCTCAGTCTTCTCTAGACTGAGAAGACCCAAGTCCTCCAGCCTTTCCTTGTAAAAGAGATGCTCCAGGCCCCTAATCATCTTTGTGGTCACCTGCTGTACCCTCCCCAGCAGTTTGCTGTCCTTCTTGAACTGGGGAGACCAGAACTAAATAATAAATGCCTGAATTGTTGAAACAATATCTTTCCTGTGAGATGACACGTATTACGGTGGCATTTGTGTTCTCTGTGACCATTTTAACTTGCCTGCTCCACTGACATGTCACAACTGGTCATTACTAGTTTTAAGAGTTTGGTGCTTTCCTTCTGCTGCAGAACGCGAATGGGATTTACACTGGCTTCATCAAAGTTCAGATGGAACTATGCAGACCGATCACTGTGCAGTCTTCCCAGAGCCAGGGGAGATGCGCTCACAGCAATAATGAAACTGCTTTTTACTTGCCGGACGGCTGCGTGAATACCCTTCACATCAGCAGCACCAACACTGTTCGTGAAGTTATCGAGGCCTTGCTCAAAAAGTTTTTCGTGGCTGACAACCCTGCAAAGTTTGCACTTTATAAACGCTGTCACAAGGAAGACCAAGGTATGAGTTAGGCTTGTGGCATTTTGGTGGTGAAGGGGCTTGGGGGGGAGTTGTGCTGTAGGAGCACTTGAAGTAAGTAGGGTGGAAGAACTCGGATAAATGGAGGTGACAATCTTGCTCTCTCCTGTCTTTTCTCCTTAGGAAAAGTAGCATGTGTAAGAGAGTAAATGATCTGGGGACACTTCAGGATAATTCACAAAAGACAAAGTAACCTACTAACCCATCTACATAGATCTGCTGTGCTTTGCAGCCTGTTGTATTTTATTTAGTGTGCCCCTTTGTCAGGCTCTAGATTTCAGCTGGCCTGATACACTGCAGATTTGTGAGATACAATTACGGAGATTATTGAGATTATTAAAAAGAGAAACCTTGGCGTCTGTGATATCTGAAGTCCCTGCACTGGGAAACAGCTCTTGGGCTGACAAGCAGCATGGGCATATGCCTTGTTTTCATTTGTGTTAATTAGTGCCCATGGCTCTCCCAGTGCACTGACTGCTGTTAGAAGTTGTTTGTATGTTGTGTTTGGAAATAACCAGAAGATGCAAAAGGCATTTCTAGTGACAAGCGCGCTTTGCCAACGTTGTGTTCTTGCACTTTGAATCCACCTTCTTCCATGGACATTGAGGGCAGTTTCAGGAGTTCAGATGTTTCTGGCTGTTGGTCACAACAACCGTGTCAGGCAGGCAGAGTTCTCTTTTAGACTTTGTGTATGAGATTTTAAGTGGGAAAGGTATCAGAACGGTGATACCGCAGCTCTGATGTCTCAAATGCTTAGTTATAGGGACAGATCCGTGTTGTATTTTTTTTCGTGTGGTTTTTTTCCCCCTGCATGTATTCAGGTGGTGCACTGCGGTGACTAGAGGCCCTTTCATTCCTGTGTGAGTGTAGTGTTGTGCTGTTACCATCAGTCGTCTGCTCAGCTCCTCCCTAAAACTCGTTTGCTCAAAACCAGTACGTAGGCTAATATGGAGAATGTAGGCTAGTATGTAGAATGGGTAAATTTTTTGGCCACACGTGCTTATCTCTGAAACTTTCTAACATTAGCTGGTGTTAATCATTCAAAGCGTTTGAGACGTCATTAGTAAAGATGATAATTACTCTGATT
>VXAK01014665.1:942-75538 GCA_013399435.1 Arenaria interpres | reverse complement strand
CACCTAACTTGGTGTCATCTGCGAACTTACTGAGAGTGCACTCAATCCCCTCGTCCAGATCATTGATAAAGATATTAAAGAGAAATGGCCCCAATATTGAGCCCTGGGGAACACCACTTGTGACCGGTCACTAACTGGATTTAACTCTATTCACCATAACTCTTTGGTCCCGGCCCTCCAGCTGGTATTTTAACCCAGGGAGGAGTACATCATCTAGGCATCCAGTTTCTCCAGGAGAAAGCTGTGGGAAATGGTGTCAAAGGCTTTACTAAAGTCTAGGCAGACAAAATCCCCAACCTTGCCATCATCCGCTAAGTGTGTCACCTTGTCATAGAAGGAGATAAGGTTGGTCAAACAAGACCTGCCTTTCATAAGCCCAGTTGACTGGGCCTGATCACCTGGTTGACCTGTAGGTACCACATGATGATGAAGGGTCTGGGGCATCTCCTGTAATGAAAGACTGAGAGAGCTGGGATTGGTCAGCCTGGAGAAGAGAAGACTCAGGGGGGATCCTGTCAATGTCTATAAATATGTGAAGGGAGGGAGGATGCAAAGAAGACAATGTGAAGCTCTTTTTAGTGGTACCCAGTGACAGATGCAGAGGCAATGGGCACAAACTGAAATGCGGGAGGTTCCTTATGAACATCAGGAAAGATTTTTTTTCTGTGAGGGTGACTGAGCACTGACACAGGTCACTCAGAGACACTGTGGAGTCTACATCCTTGGAGACATTCAAAAGCCACCTGGACATAGTCCTGGGAAATGAGCTCTAGATGGCCCTGCTGTAGAAGTGGAGTTGGACCAGATGACCTCCAGAGGTCCCTTGCAACCTGAACTTTTCTCTGATTCTGTGAAGGTCTTACTATTACTTAAAGAAAGTCACAACATGAGTATGAATCCTTTAATTAAAGTAACGGCTGCTGCACTGATGAGGTAGATCCCAACACTCCATACAAATGTTTGCTTTTGGCTTCTTTTAAGAAGGTCAGCCAAAGTAATTTTGTCAAATATATCTTTGCTTTACATTAAAGAACAGGATTCTCAGCAGTATTTGTGTAATTTAAGATTAAAAAGTTTCATGCACAGATAATTAATATGTTTTTTCCTTTTCATGGTTCACCACAATTCTTTAAAGCTGGATGTTTAAAATCAAATAGTTCACCCTTCAACAAATCATATGCAGACACTTAAAATGTCTTTTACTTTTAGTGAAGTTTTGCTGACTACTTTGAAAAATCAGTTGTTTGAAAATTTTATGTGAGAAATAAGAAAAATATAGGGTGTAATATTACTGCATCATAAAACTTCAGTCAATGAAACAGATTTTACAGTTCACGAGCATTCTGTTCATATTACTACATTTAAGCAGAGAAAAATAAGTATTACTCAAATATCCCACCAATGTTACCATAGGTTTTAGGTCTGCAAGACTAAAGGAGTTATCCTTCACTTCCATTTATATTTCCTGTATTATTTCTAGAAATTCTGTAGAACATCATTCTAAAAATATTCAGTGTTTTATTTTTTGATTCAAACGGAATATAAATTGTGCCTGGGTTTTACATCTTTTTGTTGTAGAAGAAAGAGGTTATATCAGAAATTAATTTATATATGTAGAAATGTGAATAAATTTTATGTTCTGGATAGCCTACTTTAGAATCTTATTTTCCATGTGTACAGACGCTGATCTGAGGAAACATTAGAAACTCCCCAGTAGTTCCTAGATAGGTCTGCAGTGTTTAGTATGTGAGAAAAGATGTCAGACATCTTCCATAAGAATGAACTTCTTAACAGTTAAAAATAAAATGCTTTTCCCCATAGTAATGTTCTTTGATATTTCCTCTTTCCATGGAGACAAAACAGGTGCAGATATCTGCACAAATTTTCAAAGGATATTCAGAAATATTCTGAAGTATGACAGCTTTCCCATGAGTTTTTTGCTTATTTGTTTTTTTCCATGTATCTCAAATATAAATCTTGTGCTCTTAGTGATGCCTAGAACAAAACCACTATGTTTGAAATTATCTGAATATATAACCAGTTTACAAAGTAAAAATAAGCCTATACAAATACAACCACTATGTGATTTGAATAATGAAGGTGATGTGCTACCCAAGAAGTAACATCCTTGGGAATATGGGGGGAGTGTCTTCCCAGTTATGGCTTTTGATACTGCTGACATAAGAACTTTGCATAAAATAATGTAAAAATAATGCTCAAACAGTGGCAAAGAAAAGTGTCCAGTTTATTTTGCTTTTATATCTAAATCAAACCTCTTCTCCCATCCATTCCTTTTTGAAGCGGTGTAAGAGCACAAGCTCGAGCCTCTCTTTTCATTATGATAAAAGTGATATTTAATCACAGGAAAAGAAATCCTTTCACCTATACAACATATAAAAGCGTATGTTCACAGGAACATACATGTAAATAAAATAAAGATAATATTTCATGTTTTGCTTTTTCATGTATGCTTTGAGAAAACAGTGCTTTATTTATTGAATGCTCTGAGATATCTTTATTTTTTTTTATCCTAGGCATTCTTTATAGTATGTTGACAGTTACTATGAACAAGGTACATAGAGTTCATAATGCAATTAGACCTAAGTTATGTTTTCTCTTATGTGTAATTACAATTTAATTTAAAGATCCAAATGCTTAATTACATGATGAAGATTAATTGCAACATGTATTAAAAATAGTAGATCTGGTTTCTGAACAGTAAACTGTGAAATTAGAAAAGGACAAAGTTATTTATTCTATTAATAATGAATGTGGAAGAGTAAGTAAGACTTGCTCTTTATTAATTTTGTTTTGTTGTATTGCTAGAATGTGTTTGTTTTGACTTCATCTTGTTTAGAGAAGCTTTCTATTTGTGCTAGACCATTTGATTTTTAGAGTATGCTTAAAAATACTACTAAAGGAGAATATAATTACTTTCTCTTTCATTTAGTAAAGGTGAAAAAACTTATCCATTTGACCCATCCCGTTAGATTTGATTTGATTTTTAGACTTGAGAATTAACTACATTCAGTGTTTGAGAAATCACATAATTCTGTTTTCTTCTTTAGCGAGTCATTAGAAAGTAGTGTTTTTTCCCTCAGAAGACATAAAAGTTAGAACCCTAACTGCATTATTAATAACAGAAGAATAACATTTTTACTAAGTATTTTTTAATGCACCATTTTATGTCTATTACATATTCTAGCGAAACAATAAATCCATATCAAATAATATTAAAATACACCACATGTGGAGTGGAATCATTCTTAAAGATTTTTTAGAACAGGCCTGTTTCTTGCACCTTTTATTAACAATAGGTACACTGAAACTATAAAATAGTTACGACACTTCGACTATTATTTAGACAGGTATGTAAATAATTAATGCGCAACTGGTCAGAGCTAGATTTCTGTCTGTGCTGACACATAGAGAAATAGTAATGGATTGTATCGTAACTTCATTATATCTAAGTAGTTTCTTGCTTGTATTTTTTCTTGTCAGAGAATGACATAAAATGAAGTGATAATATCTGTATATAATTTCTGCACTACGGGCTTGTCAGCAGGTATATGCTGTACTTCTTTATACTATACAGGTGCAACAATATTTGTACAGCCCCCTTCACATTTTTAAGAACATATGGAGTTACATCAAAGGAAGACAGTTAGAAAATCAGAAAAAAAAAAAGCCTACAAGGGACCTCTACAATCCATCAAGGTTAATTCCCCATCATCAAGATAATGCATATAGCCATTCCTGACAGTATTTTGCAACAAAATATATTCCACAACGTCCCACAGCAATTTTTCTGATGTTTAAGTATCCATATCAAATTAAAAAATTTTCCTTAATGTCTATCCTAAATCTCTTGTGTTACAATTTAGTCCTCCTATTTCTTATGTTGTTCTCAGTTGACATTTTATTTGATTTGTTCTTTGCAATTACCTTTTATTTACTTACAAAGAAAAAACAGCCAAATCCAACTGCTCTATCCTTCCTTCTTAAAGTTTTATCTGCTTTAGAATAAGCAATCCAAACAAGCAATCTTTCTACCATTCTTTATATGCTTACTTGCTTGTTTGCTGTTGCTGTTGTGGTTTTCTGGTCCCTTTTCAGCTGAGCTTGTTGTAATACTCCAGAGTGGGCCCTGACATTGGAAGCAAAGGTTTAGTTACCACCTAAAAAACAGTGTTAGTGTTTGCACATGGCAGTGTAAAGTTTATCTGTTCCCGAATGTATGACAGCAGTTAACTCTGTTTGGTTTTTTGATCCTTCTCATCCTTTCTACTAGTAGAAAGGTGCATCTACTTTACTAGGGGAATGGCCACACTGGGAAGGAAAAAGATCCATTTAACCCAGTAACTCCAACAGTGGCCATAAATGGATACCTTGGGATGAGTAAAATTGAGGCAAGCGTGCACGTTGCTTCCCACTCTGATTATTCCCACTCCCAGCCTCTGATTATTTTCAGATTGTGGAACTTCTTTAATTGATTTATGTTTTTTACTTAACATATTGCAATCTTTTTGTTCAAGTACTTTTGTAACCTTTTTTTTTTCTGTTTTCTTCCTTATTCCTTTCACTTATTCTACTATTCTTAATTATTCTTAACTTGTCACTAGTGTTAGTTACCTGCTATCTCCTGACACCTCTCTTTTTCCATTTGAATGATAAAGTATTTTAAATATTTAAGATTTTACTGAGCAATTTATTGCTGCCTTTCCTGTCTGCTGAATTGTAGAGTACCCTTTTCTTTGCTTTTTCTTCTAATGCTTATATGCATACGGAATTACTTCTTGTTACACTTGCTATTCCTTGTTAGCTGTTTCTGATTTTATGCCGTATTCTTACTGATTCTGCCCACATATACATTTTTATACTTATTCTAATGTACTATGCCCATTTCCACACTCAGCACACTTCCTTCTTGAGTTTGAAATCAATGAAGAAAAGCTCATGGGCCAGCAAGTTGTTTGTTATTGCACATCCTATTATTCCTCTGCATAAAAATAATTCTGGTTTTGTAAATCCACAAATACTTTACTTCTTCACTACTTTAGCCCTTCATTCCAATAAGACCTGGACTCTGGATTTACTGAAGGATACCACAGTGAATTTCAGAGTCATTACTTTGTTGCTCTTTCTGCTTTTTTCCATAGTAATCATGAACTCTACCCAATTCATGATCACTTTACCCTGGCTGCTTTCTACCCTCCCACTCTCCACAAATTCCTCTCTGTGATTACAAAGTCTAGGAGCACCTTCCCTCTGACTGCTTTCTTCACAAAAAAATTCAGGAAGTTGCTGTAAAGATTTCACAGGTTTAAAAGAATTTAATTTCTATAACACAGGCTTCTCAACAGATGTTCCATTGCCCTTAAATCTCTTGCTTCTAACAGACCCACTAACCAGTCATAAAAACCCCTCTTAAAGCTTCTCTAATGAAAGTCCAGCATGACTAAATGTCTGCTTATATCTATTTTACTATTGATAGAGTCTTTCAAGAGATATATTTTCCTCTCCACTTTTAAAACCTGAGAACATGAACATGCTTCCTCCCTTTTTTCTCTACGTGCCTCTACTTAAAAAAAAAATATAATAAATCTGTATCAATATTACTGCCATGAGAACTATCATAAGTTTCTTTCATGCCAATAAAGTAATAAATTAAGCTTATACCATTATTCTATTAAGACTCCGAGTTTCAGTTTATTCCCCATATCTACAGCAGATATATACACATGCACACACAAACAGCTTCTTCCAAAACTGCTGTTGTCTTGTCACACATGTGTCTGTCTGGAATTGCCTTGAAACGATGGGAATTTTGGAACTTTCTGGATTAGGTCAAAAGAGAGGAAAGGATTTGAATTAAAAGTAACAAGCTATAGAAAATTATGACACACCAGGTATTTCATTTGAAATATGCCTGGCTCCTGAGGATTCAATGAATTTATAATGCTTGCTTCAGGTGCTTCTTATAGCACAAAATAATAAGGGAGGAAAGGAAGTGTGGTCTTACATACCAGTGAAAATTTAAAGATTAATAAAAAACCCTACAAAGATTCAATGCTGGTTTGGATGAAAAACGGAAAAAATAATAGATTAATAAGGGTGTTCTGCACACAACTGGAACAGACAAGACTTAGAAATGAAATAGATTAAACTCACGTGCCTATGTTAAGTTTGTGAAACAAATCTACAAAAGGCAAAAATTGAAGTTATTGCACACACAATACTTGGTCTCTGGCTAATGCAACTTTAATAAGGAAGCTAAATTAAATTTAAAAGAGGAAGAAAAATATACAGGTCACTTCACTAGAGTTTGGTTTCCTGCTGGTTACTGATATAGGCTATAATTTCAGTAATCAAAGCACCTATCACTGAACTCTGTCACTGGACTCTGTCACTGGACTCTGTCAGAACCATCACAATTTTTTATGAAAATGTATTTATTTATTTATTAGCAATGGAATATAGAAGGAAAAAATAAAAAAAGGTAGGAGGGACTTTTTTTTCAGCTGTCCCAGGTGTGCTGCAGTCCTGCAGCCATCGGCTCAGTCAGCTGTGGCTCTGTCCAGCAATGCCTGCTAAATACAGCAGTACCCACTGGGTGCTGACTCCTGCTAAAGGGAGAGCCATATACTGCTGCGATGAAGTAATTTCATTCTGCTGGGTATTGCTCCTCTAAACTTTAGGATTAATGACCCGATGGACTATCGGACAACAGAAAGGACAGAGAGATTTTGCACATGCTGGGCTAATGGTGTTCTCAGGGACGTGCACTACAGGGAGCCATGAGTGCCTTTACAGTCAGCAGATCTCAGTCCAGCTTCACAATGCAATTAATAGATCTGGCTGGGACCTAAGGAGAAAAGAAGGACAACTGACTTTCCCTCGAGAGAAAGAAATTTTGAGCACTCCATAAATGATGAGCTTTAAGGTGCCAAGAGGAGATACAAGAGAAGAAAGCTGAGAGACTCAATTCAGGGAACAGATTTGGGGATTTCTATGGATATGTTTCTACTTCCTCAAAGACAGGAGCTTCATAGAGAACTAAAGTGTTAAAGTGATTGATCTGTATTATAATATTAGGTCTACTTTATATGCTTTTTAAACAGGGTACATTAACTTCATTTAAAAAAAGACTAATGCACAGTTAAGAGGTATCCTACTTAATACAAATGAGATAATTTGGGAGATAATTGTTTGCCTGAGCTGCTTGACAAGAACCTGTTGAAATGGTTTCATGATGGTAGTACTTTTCATTAAATATGTCTGTTTCCTATGGATAATTTTCATACTCCAAAACCAAGGGGCTTTTTTGTGTTTTGTTTTGGAGTTTGGTGTTTTTAGTAAGGAGGAAAAAAAAAAAAGGAACGAGTAAGGTTCAACCAAAAAATAATTTTCATTATTCTCTGAATACATGAGTTTCTGAAAACTATGCACGTTCATCGACAAAGCACAGTGATTCTCTTGTGATCTGATTATAAATAAGGTTTATAAGTAATGCAGTACCTTCTGTTGATATTTTGAGCATCATGAAATGTAGGCTACTATTATCTGAAATACAACCATTTTTTCATTCACAGTTTGAGTGAACATGTGGATTTTATCAGGATATTGGAAATTCAAGTATTGCAAAAAGTGTATTATGACATGAGAAACTACACAGGTAAAATTCACAAGAGCTACAATACATTGCTTCATTTGCAAAATACAGACATACCTACGATAAAGCGGGGTGGAGGAGCGGGGAGGGGAGAAGGGGAGAAGTGGCCTTCAACTTTTAGGAACAAAACTAGTAAAAGTGCCTGAAAGTCCAGGGCAACAAATCATCATCAATATGATGAGTGATAGAGTGTCCTAGCTAAAAAATTCTGTATGCTCTAGTAACAGGTGAATTGCTTATGATAACTTATATTTAAGAATTTCCAGTAGCTACTCAGCTGGGCAATATTTCTGTGTGAAGTGAACGACCCACACTGTTTTGAACAATTCTTTCTTGGTGGTGTTGTACAATATGTTTAAAAGAATCTCTGCTTTCATAAAATAATAATAATTTCAAAGGGAACAATGGAATACTATGAAAAAGAAACATATATTCAAAGTCTTCATTGTATGACATTTTATAGAGGCTTTCGTAATGCAATTGTATATTGCAGGTACACTGACTGTGCAGGCACGGAAAGAAGATTGTCACAGAGATATGTGATTCTTAGGCAAACACTAGAGTCTGCATACAGCTGGAGAATGTAACTGCATCCTTACTATTAATTTTCCATGTGTGTACAAATTCACCTGTTTTATCTAGTATCTAATCTTGACTAGTGTCTTCAAGCTTTTTGTCTTACTGTTATTTTCAATTTTATTTCCTTTGCATATCAACTTTCTCCCTACAGGCAATATTCTTATCTGTTGTATCAGAACGCCTGTTGCATTAGCCTTTACACACATTACCTGGCTTACTTCAGCCTTGAAGCTTAGATGAGAATGTTTGTCTTAAATCCCAGATTTTGAGTTCTTTTGGTCAAAGTTCATGAAAACAGACCATGCTGTAAATTACAGCAATATCAAGCTTAAGAGTGGAAAAGATGGGGAAAAGGTGCATCCTTCATTAATCAAACACTGTTTAGCACTCAAAATATAATGGAAATGTTAATAATATTTAGAGAAAGAATGACATAGAAACAGAGATTTCTTTATAGAGGACTGGCTAGGCAAATAAGATATGTGCAAATATTAATTAGTGAGCTATATGTCCTTAGTGAATAGTTTCTGCAAAAAACCTGAAAACATACAGCTGTCAATTAATTCTAGTTTAGATTGATGAGAAAGTGGTGTTAAATGCTCATTCAATACTACATATGAAAGAGTATCCAAAAAGCACTTAATAGTTCTAATGACATATGATTTGGGAGTTTGTTTTTATTACCATTTTCAACTAATTATTTACATCAATTACAGTCTACAGCTTTGTTACAAAAATATGGACATTCTTAACCACTTTCATTGTAGGTCTAATTTTTTCCATGTCACCAAAACTTTTCTTTTTACATTAAGCATACTGTATTTAGCTAGATTTTTCAAAAGTGATAGAAATAGCACCACCTGAAGAATTAAAGGAATATGTACCATAATTATATACTGTAATTATATATCTAGAAATAGCTTTAAGAAGTAATGGATACACCCAGACTGAGTTCATTGTCAAGTGACATATTTTTTCAGCAGCCTGCCATGAACACCAATCCACTGCATTCCCACTCTCCATTTCTTACAAGCTTTACACTGAAATGGATTTCCCAGTGAGATTCATATCTATCTGAGTGCTATTCATACTGTTATTCACTGTAAATATCTCCAGCAGCCCTATTAACTTTAATGCATTAGCTCTTCTTCTATTTATTGCAACTTAATGAATGCATAATAATTTTAGTTTAGGACACCATTAGCAGAATAGATTTTCCAAGCTCCTGTAGCTCAGCAGATGTACTATCATAAATTACTACAAAGCTACATGCTCTTTTTATGACAGTCATAAGACAAAATTATTAGAAAACCATTTTTCTGTTCTCCTGCAGACTTGGCATTCAGAAAGGCTCCAGGTTTAGTAAAAGCATCATGCCTGTGTGTTATAATCAGCATATGTTCCACAAGGAACCAGGATTTAAGCAGAAATGAGGATATAAAACATGTCCTACAGCATTCTTTGAGGTAAGGCAATGAGACAAGAATCCAGAGGTTATACCAGCAAACACCAGAGAGTGGCTCATGCCTGACAACTGGGACTATTGATTCACATTGTATTCATAACAGGAGTTTTTTCCCTTCCCTATTATTTGGAACAGCACTGAATAAAAATGAACCATATCTCTGAGGGCTTGTTGAGGCCCTAGATGAGCAAATGAAATACATTTTTGTTGTTCACATTTATAAAGATAAAGCAATGTAACAGGGATGTCTGAGTGAGTTTCAGGGGAATTTTGATGTATAAAATGTTTTCCGAATCCCTCCTATGCTTAAAAGCAATGCTTGAACCCCTGGAGAGCAGTTTAAGTAGCTGTAATATGCACTTGGGTAATTCATGGAAATCCTACATATGAAGTGTTAGTATGACAAACAAATCAACTTGCTTTGATCTAATTTTAGACTATTAAAAGTACTAACCCAGCTGCAAGATCCAGATTATAAATCCTACAGACATCAAAATAGCTTAAAACAAATAGAGATGCCCATGGAAAAACACCACTTCCTTATGCAAAATTTATGCTGAGCATTGGATGACTATTTATGGCTTAACAACTTGTGCTATATTTAGAATATAAATTAAATGAAAAAATAGGATTATTTTACATATTCATCAAAGTAAAAATAGCTATCCAGAGCTGAAGCTCAGGTGCATACTGACGCACTGAAGAAGTAAGATATTGTCACAGAACAGAGAGAAAACTGCAGTGTTATCCACAACAAAGCTGAATTCTGTTAGTAAAATGACCAATCCTATTTAAACTTTCAGAGTGTTTTTGGCTTTTTCATTTATCTGATTTAAATACATTGCAACACAGATCCAAATCGAAAGTCTTCAATTTTTCACATTTTTCAGTGCTTCCATTTTCTTTAAGTGGTAAATAAGATATGTTTCTTAGAATTCCCTGTTATAGCTCGGTGTATCCACACAATGTTTATCATCTGGAATGCTTGCCTTAGGCACAGTTGTTGAACCATGCTATTTTGTGTGTGTGTATAACCTTGCATCTCTGAAATAAGCTCAATTAGTTAAGGATTTTGGTAGCTATCATTATATCAAAATATCCTGAAAATGTTAATTTATACCCCTTTTTTCTTAACTACTGGAGCGGGACCGAAATATGCAAACTTCTCTGGAAATACTGGGCCTCATGAGCTTGATGTGCTACAGGTGACCCCGCAGCAGGCCTGCCCACCATCAAACAGATGTTCCTGTGCTTCACTGTTTCTTGCAATAAACCATGATTGATAGAAGAAGCATGTAACTGTGAGAAGGCTCATATTTATTTAAGATTATTATATTTTGTCATAGGATAAATGTATACATTTAATATACTCTTACAACCTGCTCAAAAAAAGAATCTTTTACAAGCAAATCAAAGTTTAGCTTCTCTCCCGTTAAGTGGATGTGGATGAAGCTTTTCTGGGTCAGGAATTCCTCACCTCCTTGGGACGATAAACTAACAGTTCAATACTATGTGTATTTATCTCGAAATCCCAGGGAGAGTCACGAGGACGCATCATCTTCTATTCTGCAACAGAAATCAGAAATCCTATGGAAATCACTACATTCAGTTCTGACCAAAAGCTCACATGTATGAGCAGTTAATTTAAGTCTCTTTGACTTGCATTTCACGTTGAACATAGCGTGTCAGCAGCTGGAAACTCTTGCATGTGACTCATATAAATGAGACATACATACTCCATGTTAAGTTCAGTGAGATATGGCAAACTGCATGGAGTATATTTCCGAGAAAACCGCCTGTCAGGGCAGACAGCTTTGCACTGCATGTCATCAGCTCTTCTTTGTAGGGCATACAATGACGGTAATGACATCATCACAGGTGTGCTAAATCAGGGGGGAGGCATCTTGGCAGTGGGTATTTTAAATAACATTTTGTCAAGGGAAAAGTACCTTCCAAACATGCCAAATTAATTAAACTGTATCCTATTTTGTAATAAAGGTAAATCTAACTATTGCAACATTTATAATTCTTTACAATTCGCTGGACAAGGACTTTTCCTTAGTTTAATATATCCAGCTTTCTCTGTGTTTACGTATATTTATATATGCACTCTCATGTACATGTGCACATTGTGTGGAACATGTGGAACTGGAGCAATTACACTATTTAATCAACCTCTTTCTGGTAGCTAAGGAAAGATTAGAGAAACCTTTAATTCTGTTTATTCACTTAATTCCATTGGGTTTGAAAACATAATGGGATAATTTTTCAATTTTGGTTCAGTATGTTTCTGTGTAACTAATAAACATTAAATCAAATTATTCTTGTTTACACCTTAAAAATAATATTCTGGGCGAACTAACAACTTAAAGATTTATTGTTTTTGAATTTGTCTTCTTCTGCAAGGCATTTCTTTCTTTAAGGAAGTTGTAACCTTTCTTTTAAACGGGAATTTCTAGAGTTACATGAGACCTTGCCATATTACTGCCTTTTCATATTACGCATTATGCAGGCATTTTGCTGTGTATATTAGTACTGCTGTATCTGCCTGAGTAACAGTGGCACACAAGTCAAATCATCAGCGCTGAATTCACACCGTCTAATTAAGTTAATGTTAAAAAGTTAATTCCAGCTTTAGAATTAATTCATTTTCCTAGTTTTAGTATTAGTGTATAGGTCAGCGTGCAACCTTAGCTAGACATACATGTATTCTGTATCCAGAAGGATCTCTGGCACAACTAGCATGGTCACTGCTGAACCCATAGGAATGATCCTGAACATTTGAAGAGGTCTCAAAATGGTAATCCTGTGCTTCCCAGGAGTGAGAAATGAAAGAGGATGCAGATTGTTCAGCTAGCACTGAGCAGTAAGATGAGTGAGATCTCTTTTGAACTTGTTCTCTAGAACAGGTTGCCCAGAGAAATGTGGATGCCCCATCCCTGGAGGTGTTCAAGACCAGGTTGGATGGGGGTTTGAGCAACCTGGTCTAGTGGAAGGTGTCCCTGCCCATGGCAGGGAGGTTAGAACTCGATGATCTTAAGGTCTTTTCCAACTCTATCTAGTCTATGATTCTGTGATTCTATGATTCATCTCCTGTGTGATTGCCAAGCTCTTGCTTGGAAAAGTAAAACTGAGTGTGGGAAAGGGCTAGGGGAGAAGACAACTGTAGCTGTAATTCAGATGAATACAGTATTTTTGCATCACAGAAAACACTATTTCTGAAGCCAATCAAATAACAATAATAATTAAAAAAGCAAACCCAAAAAACAACAGAAAGAAGGTAACAACTCTTTTCCTATCAGTTCTGTCACCTTTCAACAATTCAACAAATGCTGAAAAGACAAGTTGTTGTATAATCAATTACACATTTTTAAGCAGGAATGATCAGTATAAATAGCAAGAAAAAAGTATGCAAAGATTAGAGTTAGAGGATTAATGTTTTCTCGATAGGAAATTAAGGAATGCACGTAAACACTTTGGCAAAGCTAATAAGGGTGATTTTATGGATCAGTACTTTACTCGGACTCAAAACGTCTGGATGGGTTCCCAGGTGCTATTCATAATGCTATCACAGATGTAATTCTAGATTTAACATGTCTTATAGAATCATAGAATGATATGGTGTTCGAAGGGACCTCTTCTCTCATTACTTTTGATTTCCTTTGTAAACAATAGAGACAGGCTGGCATCCTTGTGTGGGCATCCTATTTCTTCCTAATATTTCCTCTGAAGTCTCCTTTAGGAATTCAGATGGTTAACTATAAAGATTCACCAGAATTCACTGTCCCTGGATACTAAATACATATTATCCTGCACAAATGAAACACTAGGCTATGACTGCATGTAAGAGAACATCAGAATTTGTAAATGAACTTAAATCCCCAAAGTAAGTCCATTTTGTGAAGAAGCCTCTGTTACTGAATAAATACTCATTTCTCTAAAGGTATTTATGACTGCTGTCCGACTTGATGGTGAGCCAGCAAACTGCACATCACTGCTTCCGTCCAGGGAAGGTGTTCTGCCGAAAGAGGCAGAATAGCAGAGGCAACAGAAGTGCAGAAGCAACTGAAGAACAAGGTGCTTACAACCAAATGCTGCATTGGGGCCCGAAGTAGCCTGACATAGCCTTGACTAATGATTTAATTCAGCCCTTCAGCATGCAGGTGTATCTGTTCTGTCATCTAGAGGACACGCAAATCACTAACACATGCAAAGAAGGAGCTGATGTTACAAGATAATGGTAATGTGCACCTGTGATTTAGAAGGCAAATCAAGGCCTTAGAACAGTAGGATACATAAATTATTATGAAACCTGTTTGACTCTAGAAATCAAGGGGTTTGCTGTATATAACACAATAGTTCATTGCCTGTATTTTGGTATTTTACAAAGATTTAAATCTAACTATAAAAAAAATAAAATCCCTACAATAAAGTTTATAAACAATCCCAGATAGTCATAATTCATGACTGGTTTATGCACAATTGTCAAAATAATCTTGCTGGAGCAGAGAAATGGGGTAATGTCATCATACAGTAGCTGACTACTTGCCTTCTCTTTCTTTGAGCTAGCATTTCAGATTTGGAAATGTCTAACCGACTTATAGCAAAGTGAATTACTGATAGTACTTCATGTTTTCATCCTTTCACTCTAAGATTAATTACTTTGTAACCACTTTACAGAATTTTGGTTTGTCTTTCTTTGAATGAGAGTGTATTCACATATAAAGAGGAATGAGGGATTGAGACTAGGAAATTGCTTTCATTTTCCTCCTACCACTTAATAATCTGTCTTCTCAATATCAGGCTAAAAGGTCAATATCTAATTTAGGATCCTGTTTCTATAATGCTCGAGATGAGTAACTTTTGACTTCAGGCAAGATGGTCTTGTGATTTAATGCTTTTTTAATGTAAGAAAAAGCTAAGAAATTTGGCCCATGCTTAAAAGCAGTCATTGAAAAATGCACAATGCAGGTTATTTTATTATTTTAGTTTATTTCAGTTTAGTTTAGTTTATTTATTCTGAACATCTGTTTGCTGCAAATTCCTGCAAAACTCTTGGGGCAGTTGCCACAGCTTTATCGAAGCTCTCTAAGCTAGTGCTTTTCAAGTGACTAGTTTTGGATAATTCTATATAATAATTCTAGATTATCCACACTGCTTAACTGCCCACACTTTCAACGCTCTGGGTGCACAGCTTTTAACTTCATACCCTAATTCTCTTTGGGCAACCCAGCTGTCTTGCAACAAATCTGACAGTGGAAGAGTTAGACCTAACCATTTTTCACTTTGGCCAAATGCCTTTTTGCTGCCATTTGTGCTCCCAGCCTGGAATTGATCACTTTTATTGAACATTTCAGACATAACTTTTGAACCCACTTCTCTGGAATAGAATCTGCAGCCTACTAAGTCTCACATTTTAATTTGTCTGAGTAGGTTGCACTAGATAGCATAAAAAATCTCTCTTTCCTTTAGTCTTTTCACAGGTGTGAGACCTACCAGGTTTCCACAGTTTCAGTGCTGGGCATAAACAAGTTTAAGTTCATTCATGTAAAATGGACATTTAGTTTTATATAATAGAGAAAATAATTTATTCCTTCTTTAGTAAAAGATGAGCAAAAGAAAACAATAAAACCATCTGTATTTTTCCCTCAACTACTTCTTACAGTCTTGAGAATTTGGGGGGTGTAGGTCAGACCACTCCTTGGAATTTCAGGGTATTCTGTTGCACATGCCCTTTCTTTCAAATCCAGGTATACTCTTCTCACTCCTGCAATGCAGTTTGTTTTTTCCGAAGTGACACATCTGTTAAGATGAACCTCTCTTTAGCAAACAGAACCCTTCCATTGCTTTTCTTTGCTACTTTATCTCAGTGAATGATGGCTAAATTATATAAATATGTATTTATAATACAGTTGTGACTGAGAACCAGCAATTTGAAAACCATGTTTTCTCTGAGGGATTTTCCACACCAGACCTCTCTCTTTTTTTTCACCCAAAAAGTTTTTCCTAGTTCATGTTGCCTTCTTAGCTTAACTGTTTCTTGGCCACAGTCCAGTTCGTCAGGTTAACGACTGATACTGTTTGTTCTGCAGCTTCATCCAGACAAGCAGATTGATTTCTGTTAGAGAATTTGGCAGTTTGTGATGGACTTACTAAATACTCCTTGGAGCATACTGTAATATAGTGATTTTAGGAGTTAACCAGCATTCTTCAGTGATACACAGACAGATCCCACAAATTTTTCAGCAGCTATATTGAAACATACATTTCCCTGATTGTAGAAATGGGATGAGGAAGCATTTACTATGGTATTTACACATGCTTATTACTGAGAAGAGTCAGTCTTACTATAGCATGCATTTTAAGTTCACAAATTCCCCTTTACAGTCTTCCTTTATGTCCTCCTTACGGTTAACAAGCTACACATTCTCTCACAACACTACAAATACATGCTGAACAAGTATTTAAAGAATTTCAAACTCATTCTAACTCCCCTAAAAAAAGCTAATTCATTATACCTAATGTACAGAAACTTGCTATTTCTATTTTTATATACAAAGCAGAGCAAAAAAAGGAGGATGAAAACTACAGCAACAGACTGCTCAATGACTTTTTAATAGATACAGACGTGACCATCTGAACTGTGGCAGAAAAGTGCTGTTTGCTGGGCACTCTTATGCCATTGGCCTTTAGGAAAGAAGGGTGTCCTTTGATCTCTTTCTAGCACTGTCTCTGACTTTGTGTGACCTTTGGCAAGTCGCATTAGTTTGGTGTGTGGCATCCATAAAAATTAGTAAACTATTGCTTTACTTGTTCTCTTGAGGTTTGTGAGGCTTAATTAGTGAATTTTATAAATCTTTTCTAGACTCACAAATGCAAAGTACTATAAGGACAAAGTTTTATTGTCACTATTCCTTTGGGAAATGAGTTTCTTAGAGCTACAGGAGATAATTAGTCACATTTTGCAGGCTGTGCTGCAACTAAAACCATCATTAAAGTAATCTCATATAATATGAACAATACTTTTTCTCACAAGTGTGGTAAAATCAGATGTGGGTTCTGGGTTTGTGACTTGGCCTTTTCCTGCCCTTCCACAATCTGAAAACTTTTAGGATGTTAGGATATCACCATTTTAAATGGTGGTAATTTTTCAGTTCATTTCTAGAAAACTGCTCATATAGAATGTTTAAGAAATATATTTTGCCTGAAAATTTTGTTTTATTACAGATCACATCCCCCAGTTTCTTGAAGTTGTTCACAGTTGTAGCCATAGAAACTATAATCATTGTTTTCAAATTACTTGGAATAACCACAAAATATTTGTGCTAAGAAAACTTGTAATTTAAATAAAATAATTTGCTGTGAGTTTTCTTGTACAAGCTATGACTGATGGCGTTAAGCCTAACACAAGCTGTCTCTCAGCTGGCCATTTGCAAATGGACTGATTGCTTTTGAGCAGCCAATGTCACCTTTCCTCATTATTTGGAGGAACACCACAACATCTGAGAGTCAGCCTTGTTTACTGGAATTACAGCAGCCTGACTCCCTTTGTGACATTAGTAAAGGCACTTCTGAAAGGTTTATCTTACAGGCCAAATTTTTTAAAGTAGGTGCATGAAGATACACATACACCTCTCTCAAGCTTTTATTCTCCTGATGTCTCTATCTCCTTTACTGAACTTTGTGAGTTTTAGTTCTTAATGTTTATCTAAGTTCCACGACAATTTCATTTTTTCAGACAGATCCACTTAGTCAGAGAAAACCATCAGGTTATAGACAAAAGTAGGTATACCTTCCCTCCACTTATTTTGTCCCTTAACTGTCTGTTTGTTTTGGTTTTTTTAATATGAGCAACGTATCCTTAAACTTGTTCATTAATCTGGGTTTTACTGTGGTTTTTTTTCTGAATGGTTGGTTGGCCAGGTAGTTTAAATTTTTCACTGCATCTAAGATCTGTGTTTTGCCGAAGTCCACTAATTCCTCACAAAAGAATCCTTATCCATGTGATCATTCTCATCTAGCAGCAACATCAGTCACAGTACCCTTGTTCTTCTCCCATTTTATTATCACGCACAGACTTTCAGCCAGTACAATTTCTTAGGTATCTCAAAGAAAGTGCTTACATTGCTCATAAACTGTACCATGCCTCCCTTTTCACTAGCCAATCTTCCTAGGCAAGGAGTTGTTATGTTGCTGTTCCTGTCATGAGACCTCACAAAAGATCTGTTGTGCCAACTAATTTGTATATGCGATCATAATCACAAGATGCTGCTGTTTACATTTCTTGCATTAATAAATATTCATATAAGATGTTAATCAATTTGATTTACTACTCACTTTCTTACTCACTGCTTTCGTTACAAGTAATCCTCTCAGCTTTGATTCACAGACCAAAATATTGATTAAAAAGGTAATAATAATGCCATGACCTAATTTAACATTCTAAGTTAGCATGTCAGTACAGAAAGGCTGTCTGGTTTTACTCTTCTTCATAAGGCAGCTATCGCTTGGCAAGCTCATGGAACTTCATCCTGTGGTGTAGGAAGCCACTATATGGAAATACCACCAACACAGCTAGGCCTTAAACATCCAGGATATCCCTGTTCCTTCCAGTACCTTGACCCCAGCTAGGAAAACTGACAATAATGCTATCTACGCTTTCAGGATCCAACTCTAGCAGTACCTGTAGTACCTCTGTAAATAAGAATCACGGAGTAATGGCCTGTGTGAAAGACAGGCCACAGCATACTTTCAGTAACAGCTTGAATTTGGTCTCCCTATACTTGCTGTGCTTTACAGACTAGCAACCAGAGCAACCAGGCATCCTTGGATTCGCTACTGCTGTTCATTGAGAGATCTGGGCATCCTGAGGAGTCTGGCCATGAAATAAAGAGTCTGTATCTAGGGCCTTACTGATTTGGGAAAGTGTGCCATGGACTCACAAAAGTGTATTCTTACAAAAGAAAACATGACAGCAAGAAATTCCTCTCTCCTTCATTTGGTAGTCCAAACCATAATCATGAGACATATCTCAGAATTTTTATTAAATGTTTACAGTCCTAAGAAGGTTCATAAAAAAGAAGGACAAGAGCAAGACCATCTAAATGATGCTAATATGGCAAAACCCAAAACAAGCCAAACTTGTGCTGGTGGTATGAAGCACTTCAGTGTTTCTGAGGTATTGAAGAGAGTTTGCTTTCCTTCTGATATTTATAGAGCATTACACATGAAACCTCCAGAGACTGCAAGGGGCCGAAAGGGCTCAATAGTCCGTTTAACATTTACCTGTAGTCACATATCGAATATTCAGAAGGTGTCCTCTCAAGTGAAGCAACATATTAAAGGGAAGATTTATACTCACTATATGTAATCACAATACCAATACCAGAAGAGATAGGATGTGGAAAATAAATTTGACTTGCAGAGAACACCCACAACAGACATTCATGTATTGCAACATGTTCTCACTCAAAAATAAATATGGTTCATAATTTTATAGTAATAATAAAAGGTCACTTGTGCAGTGGGTGAAAACAGTATTCTAATGAGTCAGTGGAAAACAAAGCTTAATGTGTGTTGAGCTTCATCCTTGCAGTTTTACCAGATCATTCTCAGCAAGAAAGCCTACAGTGAGTCATAGATATAGATGATATAAATAGAAAAGGTATAAATCTTTTTCTTTGTTCCTGTAACATGGTTCTTTGAATGTTAATGGGTTAAAAATCTTTAACCTGATGCTAGGAAAAAGCTTGCCAAACATTAACATCAAAAGTATTTTGAAGATAGAACAAAAATAATGAACTATGCAATCTATTTTCTATACAGAGTTTATATTTTTCAAAGTAGAATACCATTTATTAAATATTGCTGTTTTACTTAGGGAACCACAGGAAGAATGGTCTCAACCCACTGCACAGAACAAAGGGACTATTATAGAGAGAAATACTGTGGACGTATGTGAAAAACTGTGTTACTATCATTTTGCTTTCCTTTTCTACTAAATATTCATTCGTGCATCTCATCCTGGTGAGAGAAAACAAGAGGGAAGCAATTTGAATTACACTTATCCATCTCCTGCATAATCTTTTCCTTGTTTTCTGCTCAAGAACAGTATTAAATTCCACCTGAACAAGGATCCAAGAGAAACAAGATATAGATATAACATAGTGCTCACCTGTGCTCGGAAATGCCTCAGTGAGAAAGTGGCAGCATAGTTGCTTGCACCTTTTGTGCGATAGATGATATATTACTGACATCCTGAAGAGTGGCATTTGCTAAAGGCTGAACTAAGCTCTTTATGTAGAGAACCTTCTAAATGGGAAGCAACATGGTATGGCCTTTGTCCCCATTTGCTTTATAATTGTCATCAACTCCTGACAATTCCAGTTTACCTTTCAGCATTGTAAGACAAAAGTTAATTCTATACTTTTCTAGTTTGGGTTATTTTTTTTTCCCCAAATATTATTTTTTTCAGCAGAACATTTGTATGAAATGATACTCCAAAGAAATAAGACAGTAAGTCTAAGAGGTGGGCAAATTTTATTTTCTTCTTCTCCTTCTCATGATGTTTCTCTTAATTTAATAATGTTAAATGTCAGCAGCAGGTGCTGTTTGAATCAGTGCTGGACAGTTTGACTAATGCTTTACAATTTAGGCAAGGGTTTTGAAAATACTGCTGAATACTGTTTGCCTGTCTACAGTAATGAATGTTGTGGTTATTTGCCATCATCATCAATACAGTTAATGTTAAGAATTAGTGCTGACAGTTTATAGGTCTCCAGTTACTTTTCTTCTGGGGGAAAAGTCCAACCAAAATAGTGCTAAAAACACTCTGGCAAGCCTGCTACCTAGCACCTCTTGCAGTGTTGCCCTCATTCTTGTAACTTATGGGCAACATTTATTCCCAAAGAATTCTTAACATACTCAAAAGCTTGTAGGTGTAAGAGACTCTACGTATGTTGGCTCAATGCACCTGTTACTGGTACTCATGGACAGTCATCCTGACTTTCATTGTTTAGGCTTTCCTTATAGCAGTTGAATAAACCCATAAACAAATCAGAACTGAAATGTTGCACAACAGCTTACCGGTTTTGAAAAACATACTCTTGGGAAGGTCTTTCAAATACATTTTTTTTTCTTTCTTCNAAACTTAAGCTGTCCTGGACACTTTCTTTTTTTTTTTTTTTTTACTCTAAATGAAACAGAGACAGACATGGCCGTGTGTCTGTCACACCCATGCAGGGCGTGTAGAAAGGACAGACCTGGTGTCAGTTCTCTGATCCATTTTGTTTAGAGAAAAATTGTGAGAAAAAGTACCTCATTTGCAGGGAAGCATCACAGCTGCTAGGCTATAGGATAAATATCTTAGGGTTGGTATCACAATTCCTCCCAATGAAGGTTTTATATTTTGGCTAAACCTGTTTACACTAGGGCATGAGACGGAGATATTCCAGAATGATTACTTGCCAAGTTCTGTGAAACTTGAAATCAAACGTACTAAATTTGTTTCCCTCAGATCAGTCAATGCTTTAACAGTGTTTCACTTGCTTTTTTGTTATTCTCTGGCTTGTACAATTTAAATTTTTTCAGTGCAAAAACTTGTAATTGTTTATGAACTGAAATTGTCATTCCCTCTACTAACGAACCTGATTGCTAAGAAGGAAGCCTTAATCTCTTTGGAATAAGCTTTTGTGCTGTCAAGCACAATAGAATAATAAAACATACTTGTAATCATTTATTTAGATGAAATGGCACTAAAGATTTTCCATAAATGTCTGTACAAACTGCAAGGAAACTAGTTTTTAAGCTGATGCTCTGAACTTTATGAACAGAATGGGGAGATACTTCTCTTAAAAAAGGAGCTATAAAAGCCAGCTGACAGTGCAAAACCCTTTAACATAAGACATAGGAAATTCCAGACACAGGAATAGGACCTTATTCTCAGTGTAAGAGATTCACTGGTGAATCTGGAAATAGGTATCTGGCTCTGCCTCAGGATGGAGCCATAAACTGCCCTCTGCAGAGCAGCGCTGAATCAGCTCTCTCTTGTGAAATGGGACAATGAGCAAGAAACGGATTCCTGTCGTTTATTCACCAGGAAAAATTCAAACTCCTTTTTGTACTTAAAGGGCACAAGAACTCCTATCACATCTGACAGGGCTGCCCTAAACAGTGTAGCAAAAACATTCAGGATGAAGCTATCTCAATCTCTGCTTCTAAAGATGCTCTAACTGCCATGGGATATTCTGTTACCCCAAGAAGCACAGGGAAAGACTTCCTCAGTCACTGGGGACCACACTGGGGAGGGAGGATACCTGGGAAAAGTTCAGTTCTTCAGTCTATCTTATAGGAATTTTAATTACGACAGCTTTAATTTTCCTGCTTCACGTCAGGCTGGCATTGTATCTATCTGGGATGCAAGTCCTTAATTCTTCCAGCTCAGGCTCCACAGACAAGGAAACGTCACTGGGGAGGCTTTATGGGGCTGTGATGTGAGCAAGTTATTTTGCCACTCCGTTTCACAGTATGGATCGTTGAGTACACATCTACTGGCACAAACTTAGGCGCTAGGAAAACATCTAGTAGAAAGTATATGCACCCAGAGTCTAAGTATTCAGAAGTTTAGGCAAAGACTGATGTGGAATTTCAAGGATTACTTTTTTTATATTAAGTATCCACAAACTGCTATGAAATGAACCCTGAAGTACTTCCCATTCCTTCCTCTGTTTTAAAAAAACTCACAAATTTTAATTGTATGAAGGTATGCACCGTCCACACTGGAATAATCAAAAAAAAAAAAAAAAGCAACGGCTGTTAGCTGCAAAAATTCCAGCTCCCTGCAATGTATTGCCCAAAAATCAATACTGAAAAATGGACTCAGCAAAAAAAAATTAACTGTGTAAGTGACTTGGACTTTCTCTGCAAAGTTTTTTTCTGTTGTTTTTAACCCTTTAAGATATCAGATGACTGCTACATAAAGGAAGAGGTGCAGTTTTATGATTTGCTTGTTTATGATGTTTTGGCACAACTTGTTAGCACAGACTTCAAGGTGAGTCTCAACATAAAGTTTTCCAGGTGCATTCCATTTACTATGATAAAAGTTGCTTTCTATTCAAAGATGGATTAAAGAATATATGGCATTTGTAGGACTTGTTTTAAACATCAAAAACGGAAAATCACATTTGATCACTCAGGCATGAGTTTATATTCCTTATATTCCTTACTGGCACATATGCATTTTATCTACTCTTTCTTTTTTTTTTTTTAATGAAGTACTTTAGATGCTTTTGTTCTGCAGTTTACTAAAAGTTGGCTGTGTTCCAAACAGATTTAGGAAAGTGATCAAATCAATATATCATAATACAATTTTCTAAGACTGACTGATTCAAATAGGCTGCTGACTAAGACTGCCAGAAAACAATGAATGTTCAGGATTACTCAGAATGTTAATGCGAATTTTGCCTTCTGTCCCCTTAGCGTTAATTAAAATTAGAACAGACTCTTTCATCCTCTTTATCATTACAGCTTAAACAGCTTCTGACTGACATCTCAGCTGACTTATTTTCCTTTTTAACTTTTACACATATGCCAGCCTGGCCACAAATCTAGACAGTAATTTTTCTTAACATTATTTGCAAGTCTAAGTGGTGTTGATGGATAGAAGGAACTGAGAATTGCCTCTACTTCCAAGGATAATCTTTTCTTTCATTCATTCCTTATGGAATGGACAACAATGAGGTAAATGTCACCTAAATGGTTATAGATATAATGGCAACTGAGGACAAAAATAAAAGTACTAGATTTTATGTTAAAAACTTATGGTAAATTGATAATAACATTAACTAGGTAGAGCATTAAGTGCTCTATGTTACTTCAAGATATATTTAGAAGTATAAAAAGATTGTATTCTATGATGTATTTCCTTTCCAAAATCTGCTCCTCAACAGAATCATGTCATGTACCTGTTATCACTTCTATGATAAAATTCAGTCAATATGTAACATACTAGAAGTATTCCATATGACATTCAATTCCCACTTAATGGCTAGAAATACAGCTGAGAGGCTGGTTACCCATCAGGCGTTTGCCTTTGATTCTGAGAACTTTTCTAGACCGGTCCCAGTGCAGATTGCAGTTTCCAGGACTTTTTAAATAAATACTATTGAACTGTAACCTTTACAGTGATTCCACTAATGACCCTTCATAGTGCAATACACAATGAAAACACGCCATCTAATTCCAAATATTGTGTTTGTGTCTTGTCTTTAAGAGAGAAAAACCCAAGAATTATAAGAATATGTCCTTAGTTATTAATGTTCCCATTCTCTTCCTGAATGCCATGACGATTCTTAAAGTGAAACCAGTAAATTGTCTGTTCTTTGATACAGCTTTATAACAAAGGCTAAGGCCTTAATACTTTTGGAAACATAGTAAAATCTGTACTTAGGACAAGCCATTCATTCATTTTACATTGGCCATTGGACAGCAAAAAGTCATTTGTTGATTAGCTGGGCTGGGAACAAAGCAGTGGTCACAATGAATTAATAAATGCTGAGATATATGGCTCCAGAAAACCTCATTTATATCACGAGAATAACATGGCAAGATCTCCATAGATCTTCCTCTCTTTCTTTTGTGCTGTGGGATGATTAACGGATCAGGTGTGTTTGTGTGTTTCTTTCTTCCCACACCCGGGATTGCCAACACAGACAAATGCCTCCCTGCTTCAATATCACCACAACATTTATCCATTTTCTGAGAGCAGAAACAAGTAGAAAAAGCAAAAATATTTTTAATTGAAATTCTTCATCCTTTCTTAAGGATATATATCCCTTTCCACATTCTCTAGTAAAACAAAAGCTCTTTCTGTTAAAATAAAAATAAATAAATACAAAAAAAGAGAAAACTTGTTTCAGGTTTTCATTTCAGATATTTTTTCATCTGCAGCTTTTGTACTTCTAAAGCCTCAGCACAAATGACTGCAGTCAAGTGAAATCTTAAAGCCCTGAAGTAACAGCTTGAGTGAAACAGCAAAACTGGCATTAGCAGTAGTTATGCACATATTCCCTCAATTAGCAGCGAGATACTCATCCTTATCAGGGACTTTGTCATTTGTAGAGCTTCCCTGCCCCCTCATCTGTTTTCATAGCTACACTGAATACATTTGAAACTGAAGAATGATCAAAATCTAAACAGCTGTCAGTTTGCAGAGTCACCAGCCTCTGCGTATGTGCTGCCACTCTGCCAACGCCATGCCTAAATGCCAGTTATAACAAGGAGGACATGCATATTGTGTTATATTAGCTGCTACTAATTTTCCCAATTATTGTGGCTAGCACTATTGATTCTTCCATCAAAATGAACAAATTGGACAGGACAAAATACTGGAAAAATCTCTGTCTAATTATAAACACCCTTTAAACAACGCCTCCATCAGGAATAATCATACCCTTCTCGTCATTGCGACATATTCAAAATCCCAACAGAGGAAAAAACCTCACTGTCTTTTCCTTACAATTAGTGCCTTATTGTCTCCTTGATCACGTGAATTTTAAGCTCTGCCAACTCTCGGATGTTTGTTTTTTTTTTTATCTCTCAATGTTTAGAACCTGAGTTTGAAATTGGCAGTCTCTATATGTAGAAATCCCTCCCAGAAATTTTCAAGAATAAGAACAGCTATAGCCCAAAATCACAGAAAAAAAAATCCAGAAAATACATATTCCTGTTATTTGTATGACTGTGGTACCTAGTATATACCTAAGAGTTGTCTAAATAATTTCTTTTTGTAGTGTGTTGCTCCCAGACTGCAAGGTACTTCTGTAATATACCACTGCTTTGTGTAGTAACCGCTGGCACTGCAAATTACAGCTCAGGCAGGGCAGCTGCATCTGAAGTTTCCCATTACTCTTTTCTTGATCATATTTGCCTTTTCTCCCCCAGTCTTTCTAGACATTTGTCTTTTTAGACATTCTGATCGGCTGCCTATGTCTCCCAAACTGACAGCATTTAAATGTTTGATGTTTGGAAATGAATGGAACTGACATGAAGGTTGTACAGCTAAAAGAAAGGGACAAAAGATCCAGAGACAGAACCATGATAGAAGGACGCACTTCTGATCTATTAAAGTGGAAAAAAACCCAAAAACACTGAGGAAAAGAAAATGGTGAAATACTCAGTTGAAAACCATGTAGTCCTCAGGTTCTTTTTGTGTTACACAATAATTCTTGATTTTTGGAAGTGAAAAGCGACAGTAATCATGACTTGGATGAGAATTTAAATACTGAATATATAAATACATTAAAAGGGGAAATTAGGCGTCTAGAGTGACTAGGAGAGTTGCAGGGACAGATTTTGCTAGTTTGCACATCACCATGCACTGAAAAGATGAAACTCGTGATAGTTCTTAATTCTTAAAGAGACAAAGATAAACATAGAGACTTCCTTTCAAGTATTTTATCGCATGTATTGCATGTATTGCATGTTACCAGTAGTTTTAATTCAATGGAATTTCTCTCTCTGTCTATATTACTTTCAGGACTGAGGCTAAGGAGAAAATTGTTGTCCCTTTTCATACAAACACAGATAACATCATTAGTTTTCTGAAACAAACAAACAAACAAACAGAATGGCCTGCACGTATTTACTCTCTGACTAAATCCCTCTAAAGCAGTTTCAAGGAGCAATATTCAATGCTGTACTGTTGCAATTGCTATTTATCCATACTGGGATTTACACATAGACTACAGGATACTAGCCTGCTTTCTGGTAGGAGGCTGTTATCAATTAACATAAATGAAAATTGCTGCCTGGAGATAAAGAGAAACCTGACCAGGCAGGATTCAATTCCATACTCTTATCTTTTTACATTTTTTTTGCACAAAACAGATTTTGAATCAGTTTAGTGAGTTAGGTTAAACTAGCTTGTTAAATGAGCTAAGACTAGGATAGTAAGTAGAATTCCACTCTTCTTATAATATAGTTTCATAAATTTAGTGGAGGATGCTGTAATCTGATGATAGAAGCATTTGAAATACTTAGTTACTGAAATTCAACGTACACATGAAGAGCTGCTACATTTCAGCACTGAATTAGGCTACTTCTGAGTACTTTTCAGACAGGCATGCTGAGTCTCTAAGCACACTTAGGACCCTCCATCATGAAATGCATTATATAAATGTAAATTTATACTAATATCTAGACATCATCAAAGTTATTCCATAAACTGCAAAGTGGCATGTGGAGTAAGAAATTACTCATTGTGTATGACAGACAAAGTTACTTGCATACAAGTAGTTTATGACAAATATTTTACATAATATGCTTCATCCAAGAAAAAAAGTTAATTTGTATACATAAACACAGACACATATTTGCACATACTGCAAACAGTGACGATGAAACACAGGTATACTAGAAATAACTGAGTGAAGAAGCAAACTATCTACCATCCCCATTTCATTTGGATGATATGTGTTACTATTTTAATATGAGGTAAGAAGCACAAGAATATGGAATAGCCTAGTCTTGATTTATAAGTCTCCAGTTGATTTTCATACAGTTAATTTGGGGGGCAGCAAAGGGAAGTAAAGACAACAGAAACACTGGGTCTTTTTATTTGTTCATCCAGAGAGAATTTTTCAAATGTACCTTTTGGAATCAACCTTGCTTTGCTCTCAAGTCTGGGTCTACCATCCAGATCCAACCCACCTGATTTCAACCACTTGACACACTTAATAAGTTTTTCTCTCACATGAGGGTCAAGAAGAAAATACTTCACAGAGTAGCATTACTTACAGAGGCCTAATCCAAGGCAGCCAAACCTGATCCTTCATATCACAATCTTCTCATGGCAACACTCCCAGGACTTGCACTACATTTTTCAGGGGGAGGCAGGAAAGGGAAATGATGCCCTGTTGATGCCCAGTTGTTTAGAAAAAGGCAACCACAGTATTAAAATGTCAAGACGTTTGTTGTTAATAACAAGACCAAAAATAAATCCTTTAAGAATGTGAAAAATAAGGGCAGCAGAATTAAATAGGACCTCTGATGACCTGAAAAAAGCTCATTTACAGTACTTTTGCCGTGTAATGGAACAAGCCAAAATAAAGCTAATTTACCTAAAAAATAGTAAATTGCTTTTTAGTAAATGGCGCACGAGGGGGCAAAAAAAACCAATTAGAGAATCTTTGACATCATAAACAAGAGACTGGTCAAAACTTTGATAGAAATTCCTTATTACAAGACCTCAAGGGTATTCCTGCAGAAAAGGAAATGTACTCAGGAAATGACTCAAGTGCCAAGACCAACAAAATAGCATTAAATATTAAATATTAAGTAACAGCAAGCCCCAAAGGAACGGAACTTTACATCATGATCTAATTTATGTCCTGCATCATGAGGACTTATACACGTTAATGGTTCAAGTGATAAATTCAAATAAAAAACCCAACAGTGTAATAGTCTAAAAAAGAAAGCACATTAATAGGTCATGTATATGGTAATAACCTCTTAAATTGACCCATTAAGTCATAAAAGACAAAATTATGTACCATAATTAAGTATTCTATAAGCCATTGTCTAACAAATACTCAACATTTTCCCTTCATTTGATGAAATTTTTAAGACAGTAGACCCATACTGAAATATTTTTATTTCACTGAGCTACAGTAACTCCTGAGCAAGAGTGATTTAGATTCCCAAAGCACCATGATGATGTTCACCAAAACCACCATTGCACTTAATAACCCAAGACCTGTGCTGCTCTAAATTGGTCAAATAATATCTCACTCCCAACTGCAACAGCAAAGTCAAGTATCCAGTCCTCTATATAAAATGCCAATATTGTTCTCCTGAGCTCTACTTGCTTTTATTGGGGATTAGCTAAATTTGAAATTAATAATAAACACAAAATCAATAAAAATCATGTAATGCAAAATGAAGAAACATACATTAGGCATAAACAGAACCAGATTTTCAGAACAGCAGTCACCCTACATTGCAAATGCAAAATAATTTTTTGAGTAATTAAATAATATAACAGAGTAAAATCAGCTCTACTAGGTTAGGCTATAGCAAAATGAAACCTCGAAATAATCCTATTACTTCACCAATTCCAGCCAAAGGTCTTTTCCTTTTTTTCTTATTTCCTCAATGATTACACTCATGTTACAGCTCTTCACACCTGCAAACAGCTTAATGTAAATTATGAATAAAGGCATTAATTAAAAAACATTACACTAACGTAATCTTGAGACAGCACAACATACTTACACCTACACAAAGGAGACAAGGGCTGAAAAGTATTCAAAAGCATTCATACATTTTTGTCTGCTGGTACATACCAAGCCTGCTAATATTTAAGGTTTGAGCAGCTGCTAAAAGTACACTTTATACTAAAGGGCATGGTGATCTGGTGTGAACAAGTATTGCTCTGTGACTAATTTAAAGCTCGAGACTCTTTGACCACTTGTAGCAAAGCCATGTTTCAACAGCGGTCACAAATTGTGAAAAACTATTATCCTCAGCAGGCCTTGGTTTATTAAAGAGGTAGAGATGAGCATACTTCTGTGTTGTCTTAATTCTTTTCAGAAGGTGACAGTGTGCTAAGCACTATAGAAAACTTAGAGTTAAAAAGGACCCTGTTAAGAGACATATAAAGTCCAGTAATGGAGGGGCATCCCTTACATGTGCTAGCTAATCTTATCAAAAATTCAGGGTGAAGCTTGATGAAAAAATGTTATGATTTTAGGGGAATAACAAGGTGCTATGTTAGAGAAATCAATAATGTAACAACGCCCCTTTGGCAAATTGGAATTGATGAACTTGACAAAAACATGTAGCAGGACCACTTTGAAATAGGAACCAAGACATCAGAACAAAAAAACAGTTCGAAGCACAGGAAAAATGATGACGAGTATAAAAATAGGAGGAGGAGAAAGCAGTAATATTGTCTGTTATGCATACTGCATTAAGAAAGTAAACCAGGAGCTTCATTTTTCCTAAGTAGTTCCAAACTTACCAAAATGACCTGAAAATTTAAATCACATTTGCAAACAAATTTAGGACAATAATCTCATATGAGTTTCAGAAAAAAAGAAAAAAAAAGGATTTATGAGCAAGTGCAAGAATATCCCTCTGACATTTTAATTCTCTCCCTGCTGTTGCAGGGCTTTCTAATGAAAACGTTATACAGCACTCACAAACAACATCACTTACAGACTGCAAACAAATTTGAATATATTTGTGCAAGGGAGATAAGATCTATCTGTATGATGAGATCCATCTGTATGTGTTTGCACATCTGTATGTGACACACTGGGGTTTCTAAGTTATCTCTATCATATAGTCTTGTGTCTGGTATGGAATATCATCAGGCACCAGGACAGGCTGTGGTCAACTGGTTGGAAATAAACTAGGTTGAAAAGTACCTTCAAGTCCCGGTGATAGACAAGTTGACAACGAGTCAGCAACATGCCCTCATGGCAGAGAACATCAACAACCTCCTGGGCTGCAACAGACAGATGGTTGCCAGCAGTTCAAGGGAGATGATCCTCCCCCTTTGCTCAGCGCTGGTGAGACACACCTGGAGTGCTGTGCCCTGTACTGGGCTTCCCAGTACAAGAGAGACATGGACAGACAGAAGAAAGTCCAGAGAAGGGCCATGAAGACACTGGAGCACCTCCCTAATGAGGAGAGGCTCAAAGAGCTGGGTCTGCTCATCCTGGAGAAGCTGAAAAAGAAACCTTGTTCCTATCTATAACCACCTGATCAGAGAAGATGAAGCCAGACTTCTCAAAGCTGCACAGTAGGAAATTTCCTGGGGAAATTCCTTTGGGAATAGATCTAAAAAAGGCCAGGGTCTTCTAGAATCTTCACATGGTCTTCTGCTATTGTATCAAAATACAGGAAACTTTGGAACATTTATTATGAATCAGTACAGCACTGATATAACAGCTATGATAGTGCTTTATGTAGCTTTTAGTATACTGTAAGAGAGAAGAACACTGGTAGCAGAAGTGGAACTCAAAGCAAACGTATTATTTATTTATCTAGGTTCCCGAGAAAATATTATTTACACCATCAAGCACATTCATTTTAGAAGAATTTTTATAGTCTACTCTGGGCATTACAGTCCATCACCTGACTATAGCCCAGAATATATTATTCTTTTTGTATAAGCACTGCCAGAGAAAGCTTTTAAACCTACTTTTGTGGTTTTTTTTTTTAAAGGACAACCAGGAATTATCAGGTAGAGAGGGGCTGAATTAAAAATCCAAGATGTCCTTATGACTAGTAATAATGTATTAATTAGAAGCCAAACTATCTGTATTTCTTCTGCAGCAAGAGATTATTATATCAAGGTGTTATGACACCGTATAAAAATGTCATAATATTGATACTTTTATCTCTTTTTGCTGGATGATCATGTCATTACAAAGGATGTGAAACACAGCATGACACTAAATCAGCCATGTAATCTATGTAACGCCTGATAACTTTGTGACACCATTTGTGCTGCAAAAGCTGTCTTGCCAAAGGTACAATGCATCCATTACAAGGGAGACACCTCAATTTTTATTTTCCTGAAGTTCTTGAAATGTGGAGACAAAATATTTTTATTTGAAACTTCCCAAAATTAGAAAACACACACAAAATTTACCACAGGACTTTGAAGAAAAACAAACTAAATTGTGTGTAAATGCCCACATACACACATAGAAATTCTAGCTAAAAATAGTTAATGAAAAGTATACATAAAAGATGCAAAAGAAAGTAATCTATAGGTACAGAATTTATTAACCTTCCTGTTCCCCTTGTTGTAAGCATCAACATGCATTTTTACCATCTCTTCAGAAAAAGTCCAAGAACAATGTAGATACCTGTGTAAATTGAATTTTTTTCTTCTTTCTGAACTCTGCTGAGCAAGTAGAAAATAAATGTAAATGAGGAAGGAAAGCAGCCAGGGTTCCTTTTGGTTCCACTGGGAATGTAAAGAACATGCTGCTGGTGATATTTCTGCTGTTGTATTTAGTGGCAACAAATCTCCAAAGAATTTTTGTTTCACAGCAGCAAACTGATGAAAACCTGTTAATGCACTCCAAATAATAGTACTTCTAAATTCAAACAAGGTTCCTTTCTGCTTTCTCAGGCTAAGCACCTGGGGACCCCAAAGCAAGAGAGGGAAAAATAACCCCTGCATACATTAGAAAATACATAACTACAAAGCCTTAGTCTGTAGAATTACTAAGCTTTTTAGTATTCTACTTTACTATCAGTACAAGGTATTTTACAAGTCTTGAAGCCAACAAGTCAAATGGGTAGACTAAAGTAATAGCTAATACAGCAGTATTAGGAAACATGCTTTGTCTAGGAATGAGACAGCAAGAAAATGTATGAAAAAAAGAATACAGAAGAGAAGTGAGAAAGAGAGAAAGAAATGGTAAAACAGTTACTACATCTATCACATATATAAAGGTCAACTAACAAAAAGAAAAAAGGTTTTCTCACTTTGCCTGGCAGAAGTAATGCTTCTATAACTAGAAAACTTAATGCCCAACATCTGTTGACTTCTCTGAGAGCAGAGAAAGGCTCAGAGAAAGAAATTAATATCCACAGAAGACATGAGGCATAAAGAACGTGAAACCATAGGAAAGTGGGGCTATTGCATGCATCCTTCTGTTAAGGAAGACAACTTTGGCATATGATTGCTGCTTCTTGGCAAACTCATTGGTGCCTACATTGATCTTTTGAAGCCTTTGACTGTCTTAACCTGCTCTAGTACTGATTAACTAATTCTCAGAACAGGTGAGGTTGGAAGGAACCTGCAGAGGTCATTTGGTTCAAGACCTGTACTACAGTGGGGCCACCTAGAGCTGGTTGCCCAGGACAAATATTTAATATCTCCAAGGAAGGAAACTTCACAGCCTCGCTGGACAACGTGTACCACTGCTCAGTCACCCGCAAAGTAAAAAAGCATTTCCTGATGTTCAGAGGGAACCTGCTGGGTTTTAGTTTGTATCCCTTGCCTCTTCTCCTGTCACCGGGTACCACTAAAAAGAGCCTGGCTCTGTCTTTTTTGCGCCCTCCCTTCAGGTATTTACAGACATTGATAAGATCCCCATGAGCCTTCTCTTCTCCAGGCTACACAATCTCAGGTCTCTCAGCCTTTCATCATAGGAGAGATACTCCATTTCATGGCCTTTCATTGGACTCCCTTCAGGATATTTGTGTGCCTCTTGTACAGAACTGAACACCAGACTCATCAGTGCTAGAAGCGCTTTGCCTAGTGCAGTCTGGAACACCATTGTCATTCTTTGTGGCAAGGACTCCTTTCTGGCCTATGTTCAGCCTCGTGCCCACCAGGAGCCTCATGTCTTTTTTTGGCAAGCTGTTTTCCAGGTGGGTAGCCCCTAGCACATATTGGTGCATGGTGTTGTTCCTCCCCATTGCAGGATTTTGCAATTCTCCTTCTTGAACTTCATGAGGTCCCTATCAGCTCATTTCTCCAGCCTGTCGAGGTCCCTCTAGATGGCAGCAAGACCCCCTCAGAAACGCCTCCTGGTCTTATGTCAACAGCAAACTTGTTAAAGGTACACTCTATCCCATCATCCAAACCATTAGTGAAGATGTAAAACAGGACTGGAGCCTGCAGTGTTGATCCCTGGGGTACACCGCTGGTTACTAGAGCTTGCATTGCTGATCACCACTCTCTGAACTTGGCCATTCAGCCAGTTTTCAGTCCATCTCATTGTCTGTTCCTGCAGACAGCTTGCCTATGAGACTCTTACAGCCTCTTGCCTCGCTGAAGTCAGGAGAGCCAATATCTGCTGCTTTGCCATCATCTATCAAGCCTAGAAGGTTCCTAAGATTCATCACTGAAGGTTATCAGGCTGTTCAAGCATGAATTCCCTTTGGTGAATCCATGCTTACCTCTCCTTATCATCTTTGTGTCCTTCATGTGCCTGGAAATGGTTTCCAGGATTAGTTATTGTATCCCCTAGTCAGGGATTGAGATGAGACGGACTGGCTTGTAGTTCCCTGGGTCCTTCTTGCCCTTTTTAAAGATGGGAGTGACATTTGCTTTCCTCCAGACCCCAGGCACCTCTTCCAATTACCATGATTATTCAAACATAATCAAAAGTGGCCTTACAATGACATCAGCCACCTCCTTTAGTGATCATGGGTGCATCCTGTCAGTTCCCATGGATTTAGCATATGTCCAGTTACTCAATTACTCCCTCTCAATTACTTACCTAAATTAAGCAGTTTGCCTAACTATTCTCTAACCTGATCCCATTCCACTAAGGCTACAGCTTCCTTGCTTCACTTTCTTTCTTATCTCTGGGTCCTTGCATTCCTGAAGGCCAGTCTTACTCATAAAAACTGAGATGAAGAAGTAATTCAGTTTCTGTTTTTGAGGAATTCTGTGTTTGAGAAATTAGACTTCTAAGATTAGATTTATATAAAAAAAATATTCCATCAATAATAATCTTAATCTGGATTCCTACACTTCTTCACCTGCTCTTAGCCTCTTGTGCATTAAAAGTACCGGACCTATAGCTTAGTGCCTGGAATAAACCCATATAACTTCATTTTTCTAATTCACATTTCTTATTTACATGACTAAACTCTATGCACGAGCAAAGAGAGACAGATTGCCACAGGACAATTTTGGCATCTTAATTTTGGTTAAGAATCTTCTTGAGGTGCATTCTTTTTCTTTTGGTTGAAGGACTCCATTCATACAGATATAACCCATTTAACAGCTTTTGCTTAGTCTGTCGTCACACAGTTATGCTGCTCACTTTCAGAGTTCACACTTACAGAGATGATGTGAAAAGGAAGGCAAAAATAAACTGAATGACGAGAAGAGATAAATCTGGGAAAGTGAAACATCAGTTGGGAACTGTATACCTACTAACATCCCCTACTTCTGCTTTCCCTAAGTATTCTCAGTAAGTGTGAAGTAACAGTGAGAGCAGCAGTGTCAGTTATAATACACTGGTAGTTGATGTGATTTGCCGACTTATCAAAGAACAGTGAATGGGATGCTTGATGTACCCAAACAGTGGAATGAAAATCTGGTACGCAGAAAATTGTGATGATGTTACAGCCTTATCTCCTGAAACGCTGTAAATGCTGTCATTATTCTTTAATAAAGCAAGGTGGTTACAGTATCTGAAAAAAAAGTACCAAGAGGAGAAATAGAGAAATATTCTTAAGCAGGTGTCTATTCAACATATTATTACTAATCATACTTTTGTTAACCATTATCTAAATTCTGTCTGACAGAGATATACTGAATTAATTTTGTCCTGATATCTTGGTGGTGTTTTTTTTTTAAATTCCAAATGAAACAAGTGAAGTATTGCCATTGGTTTGTCTGGAAAATAAATGACAGCTGAGGAGAACACTATGTATCTAAGCCTTGACAATCCAATCTGAACCTCCCTTGGCACAACTTGAGGCCACTTCCTCTTGTCCTATCCCCTGTGACTTGGGAGAAGAGACCGACCCCCACCTCTCTACACCCTCCTTTCAGGTAGTTGTAGAGAGCGATAAGGTCTCCCCTCAGCCTCCTTTTCTCCAGGCTGAACAACCCCAGCTCCCTCAGCCTCTCCTCATAAGACTTACTCTCCAGACTCCTCACCAGCTTCATTGCCCTTCTCTGGACCCACTCCAGCACCTCAATATCTTTTTTTGTGGTAAGAGGGCCAAAACTGGAAACAGTACTCGAGGTGGGGCCTCACCAGTGCCGAGTACAGGGGGATGATCACCTCCTGAGTTCTCCTCACCACGCTGTTCCTGATACAGCCCAGGGTGCTGTTGGCCTTCTTGGCCATCTGGGCACAATGGAAATGGAAACAAATGCTATAGACCTCAGAATCATTTCTGAATAGGGCATCTGTTTGAAAAATAGGTTGATTTTGTTTGGTAGTCTACAGTTAAACATAGAAGAGGTACAGTTTTATCTGCAAAACAACTGCTAGAATTAAATTTCTATATTTCCACAGATGAGATAATTAGAATTTTGTAGATGGATGATTAACTGAGAATATGCTATCGTAAATCTTTCCTTAGTGTTTCAAAAAATCTACATTTCCACATGATCTGTTTGGATTTTTACATTTGTATCTGTTATGAATTCAGGCAAGTACCAAAGGACTTACTCTTCAGTCATACTCTATGGCTTTAATTTCATTAAAGTAAATTCATTGCAAGCTAGTTTAGTGTTAAGACAGCAGGGTGTTGTAAATTTTGTTTTAAACTATTTGGAGTGTATGATCCAACAAAATTAACAGAAAAAACCAAACCCTCCTGCTGTTCTGAACATACTGCTATCAGGTTTAGTTGCTGAATCTCACTTGCCAGTGGGGAAAAAAAAAAAGTAAAATAGCCAGAGTTTTAAAAAGCTCAGGAAAAAGCAACAGAAATTAGATTTGAGAAGTGATTGGGTACAGATCTATCATGAGGATGAATGATCTTACAGAAATCTGCACTAATGCATTTGTATAAGATAGATGGATTTGATTTAATCTTGCAAAAAAAAGAATATTGTGTAACTGACACGCCTAACTTATGAGACTCAACTCACTCTATCACCAAGAGAATGAGAGTGAGGCTCTCAGCTCAACCAAGGTCTGATACAGACTCCGTTGTAGGATCAGTATCTACTTAACAATTGGTTTGCTTCTTTTTTTTTTGTTTTTCTTTTCTTTCTTTTGAAGGGACAAGAGGGGTACCTGAAATTCATATTCCTGCAAAATGAAGACCAAAGAATCGTTGGTAGTACATGATGGTACAAAGATGCTCTTGCTTCTACATGATCTAAGAGGAAAATATCAGTCTGGCCCTGCTTGTGAATTACAGGAATGTTCTTTTGGGCTTGGTAGAGGGAATACAGAGACTAGAACAGTTGGTTTCACTAACATTTTTTGCAGTTGCAGGAACAATAGGTCAAAATTCTCTTGTTTGTTTTAAAAGTCCAGATGAAACCATTTCTGACTATTTGATCTTACATTTATTGATCTGTGATGTTTGAATGTTTCTTAAGAAGCTCACAGAGATATCTTGAAATAGGTTATACCAACACCTGTAAGTAGCACAATGTCTCATTTTCTGACTCAGTACATAATAATTCAACGTAGTCCCTGAAATTTTTTTCAAACTTCAGTTTGAAGCAAGAATGAAGGCAATATAGACTTGCTGCTGGGAGAATGGGGTGTAGAATGCAAGGGACATTCAAACACAGCTTTACTGGAAAATCTTAAAAGTTGCATGATGGAAAAAAATTTATAAATAATAAATTATTTCCTAATATGACAAAGGGGTGCCTGCATTTTCTTATGAACTAAAATATAAAGCAATTGTGTAGGTCAAGCAAAAAACTGATTAAATAGCATATGCACGTAAATCAATAAATCCCATTAAAAGCAATCCATATTTGCATTTTGGCCTGTTTGACACCATTAAGCTGAAGCTGCAAATCTATTAATTCCATCAATATCTAATACTATGAGATTAGAAATAAGAGGGACTAATTGTAAACTAATTAACAGAAATCTTTGCCTGCTGGCATAATAATATGTTGTTAATCTAAAATTTGACTTACAATCTTGCTATATTATTATATCAAGAACATAGGGACTGTTTATCTTAGCTAGTGTATGGCCTTAAGTATTATTCATCTCTAAGTGTGTGACTCCTGGAATTCATAATAAATGACATAAAAAAGCTAGATACTTAGCCATTTGCAACTTAAATTTGGGATGCAGGAAAACTGCTACTGGTATCACTGCCAGCTGTAGTCATGTCTCACCAGACACAAGAACAACTTCCACACTAACAAAAACATTTCCAAAAGGAATAAAACACTTCCTCTGAGTTCAACTGCAAGAACTTTTCCAACCAGAACACAGACTCTTAAAGGCACAATAATCTTTTCACAGTGTTGTAGTAGCCTGGGCAGGCAACGTAACATGATGCAGATATGCTTTCACAACCAGAGCAAAGACGAGTTTCAAGGCTCCCAACCAAAAATTAATTCATCAGTTGCTACTTTTAGCACTAATTTTTTTTGTGTGTTGGTTACTCTTAGATACATTAAGCAAATGTTAGACAAATTTACTTCAAAATGAATTATGAGAATATTGTGATCAGAGCCCTGGAAAGCAGTTTTGATTAATTTCTCTGCAGATACATTAAAATTCTTTGTGGATTTAGAAACAGGACATAGATCTATTTTTAATCCTTTACTTTTATTTCATGCCACAAAACCTTCATTAATAGCATGCTGGGATTAGAACTAGCTTTTTTATTTTACAATTTCTCATTTCTTAAACATCAAGAAAACACCACAAACACTGTGATTAATTCTGTCTTTAGTAAGACTTATCTCCCTTGAGTCAGTCTGATAAATTACTTACATCTTCATATATTTTACACAGATGAATAATATCTCTATTCAATACCTCCAAATATTGTAGGAATTAAGAGCTTTTTAGAATATTCTGCAGCACTGCCTACACTGCTGACTGAAATAATATGGGGTTTCCTCTAACCAGCTGTTGTAGAAGGAAAACTGATGGATGTGTGTAAGAAAAAGAAGGAAAAGAGAAATTTATTTAACAGTTCAAAAGAACAGATATAATAAAAATGTTCCAGGAAGACTCAGGTTGAAAATGAGAAGCCTTTGTAGAAAAGTATATTCTTTCTTTCTTTCTAGTTGGAAGATTAATTGGTATTTAAAATTGAACTTTTTGACTAACATGAATAATGTAAAAATGAGGATAATTAAGAAAAGTTAATTACAGAACTCTATAGTTTATGAGAAAATATACTTTATCAAAGTGGAAACTATTTTATTGGAACTTAATAATTTCCTTTTTAAAGTATAGCTAAGAATTAGAAATATTTTTAGTCATAACTTTCTTACGTCAGAAAATATTTCATTTAATCATTGTTCAAGTATTTTGCTTGTCATAAAAATTCTTATCACAGGTATTTTAAAACCTTAATAGCAACAACTGACCAGAAGAAACCTAAAAGTACAAAAGATCTTGTGGGTTACTTGAAAAGGCTATTGAACTGAATGAACATTTTTTTCATATATCACACAGAAGTAGAAGGCAAAATTTTTGCTTTATAGCGCCTACTTATTTTTTCTTAGATTTTATTTTTAATTATTATTTTAAGGTAATTTATCCTCCCTTATTGTTATAGAAGATATTTTAGAAATCCAAGCAGTTGTAATAACTCAGAGGAACAATACCTGTTACAAAAAAATGCTATTATTACTTCCAATTACTATATCCCATGTTAAGCACTGTGGAATTCTTTCATTGCCTGGAGAACTGTAGTTGTGACAGGTATAGCAAAACTCCACAAACCTTGAAAATGCTGCTAAGAAAAGGTAGTGTGGTGTGTCCACTATGCCATCAGATTGTACTATAGGACACGGTAACCTTCTGTACAAGTTGGGAGACATGCAAATTTATAACCTTAATCACCACAGACTACATTATAAGTTATAGCAATTATTTAAGACTATGATGAACAGCAGAGAGAAGACTGAGAGAGAGCTTTAGAGGAAATGTCTTTTTTTTTTCCCGTTTGTTCACAGAAGTACCTTTTTTATTGTCCTAAATCTACTCTAACAGGAAATTCTGAACTGCAATGGAGCACACGTAGGATAACTTGTCAAATCAAGTACTCGAAATTGCTTTCAACTTCCTTAACGATTCAATTGAACATTTCTTAATTTTTTAATGGTGATATACTCTCAAAATTCAAGAACGCAATAGAATTCTAGGGGTACAAACTGGTCAGCTTTTAGATTTTTTTGTTTTTCTTACAATCTTCCCTGTTAGACAAGCTAAACTAGATGTAGATAAACTATACCAGATGTTAGAGAAACTATATCAGATGCTAGATTTCATCCAATGCCCAGGTCAATGATGAAAGTAACTTAAGAAAAAATTCTGGCATAGTTTCTTATTCATTTCACTGTGGGCATTCCTGTTTGAGTTCCTTAATTTGTTCATTATTTAAGTCCATCAGGACTTGTTGATAAAGTGCACATGTTCTATGATTCTATGATATTCACAGACTGTATCTTGCACTCTTTAATAGATTATTGTAACTCAATTGAAGAATCAATTCATATATGTATTTAGAATATCCAAGAGGGAATATTATAACATTTACAAAAATAGTCTTGTATATTTAAATATCTGAGCTCACACATAACAAAAATTAATTTCTCTCTCAGATTATCATTACCTGAAATCTTCCACAAAGTTAAAAAATCTTCTACAAGTGAAGTTTTGAAATAAAAAGAGCAAAAGGAACTAATCATCAAAAAATTTATTGGCATTGTTAATGGCCAAGACAGATGATTCTAGGTCATTTATTTCACACAAAGGAAATAATAGTTAATGGATAAGTAAAAGTATGTGGTTAACTTTTGGTATTTCTGCACATCAAGGGGTTTTTTTCTATAGTTCTCTAGGATGCCATAAAATCCATTTTTCATGAATGAGTCAGATGATCTTCAGCATTCTCTTTGGTGAAGCTTTACTGGATTGTAAATTTACAACTGAGTTCACTGGTCAAGTTTTTAAATTCTTGATATGTTAAAATAGAGATGTCATTATACTCCATCCAGAATGGTTTGTGTGGTGTTTCTACAAGTCACAAATTAGAATGAAATCAAAATTTTCTAAAATTCTGCAGCACTCCAATATTTTATTGTGTGATAGCACTGCTAATTAAAAAATGTTTTCTTATCTTATGTAAGATAATAAAAATTATTGACTTGTAAACGTTATACAACTCTACTACAGAGACAAAAGGAAAAATTGTGAGAATCTAGCTTTTTATTCCCTATATCCTTTTTCATTTCTAATACTAATTTTACAGAATTTTTTTTAAGTTTTCCAAGCTTTCACTGAAGTAAGGGAATTTGAGGAATCATCATTAAAATTATGGTATTTACTATCTTCGGTTTAGCTTAATTCTCATGCTCATGGACTTAATTATTATTTATTTAACCTGTATTACAAGTGTTAAATGTATAAAAGTTATAAATACAACACAGCAGATTAGTGATTAAAATGTGTTAAGCACTGTCCAGTGAATGGAAAACACAAATCTATCCAAAATGATCACCAGTGTTCAGTGAAGAAGAAATATACTACAAACAGCAAAATAAGCTACTTTGAACACTAATTATATTAGAGAAAATGTGATTATGCTACTATATTACAGAAAACAAACTAAAGGAACAAATGTAAACTTTGCAGAAAAGTGATGTTTCCTGTAGTCCCAAGTGAGTAAGGTCACCAAACCAGAGTACAAGTACACACCATTGGGGTGGGTTTATGTACCTACAGATGAAATCATTTCACCTCTCCCTTTCTGTCCATCTGCGATATAAGCAGATTTAGAATAGATTGTCACAAGCCTCTTTTTATAATATCTTAGCACAAAATAGCTATGAGGCAAAAGGTATTAATTTCTGTACTCTACTATTTTGGCATGTTTTCATTCTACTTTTTATTGAATATTTTGTGTTCTAAAATCCTTCGTGAGAGGTTTTCCACTTTGAACTTTTTGAGCAGGTTAGTGCTTCAACTGCAACTGAACAACAGCTGGAGAGTTAGAGAAGACTATTCACACCACTTGCTTTAGTCATCTATGTCAAGCACCTTATTTAAGAGTATTTTCCACAGGGCTTAGAGAAATGCAGCATCTCCAGAGAGGGATTCAGATCTGCTCGTGTCCGGAGATATTTATGAATATACCCATCTTTTTCTTTTGAAATCTGCTGGCTCTGTGATCCATTGTCCTTTTTTAATCACTTTAAAAATCAATGCTAAATTTCAATGATGCCGCATCCTCTTGCAAATGATGAGACTATATTCTTTCCTTACCTGACTCGTTTAAATCACAGGCTTATTCAGAATGCCTGCCTTCACATTTCTTCCTGGACAAGATGAGAACGCTATCATTCACTGTGTTATAGGGAGTTTAAATACTATCACTTGCAATTCTGTGCTGAGCAAAGATGATACTGTTAATGGCTGTGTGGTGAGCCATAGAAAACCACCTACAGCTTTGTACTGAGCTAAATTGACACTACCTATAGTGCCCTGACTAAAACACTCCTTTTCACAGTTGCACACCATATTAAGGGCAAACACTAGGATCACAGGCCATGGTGCACTCACCACAGGGTTCACACCCCAGTAGCCATCATCAGTACACGAACTATTTAGCCACTGAGCTCATGAGCTGTATCGGTTGTAGTGGTGCTAAGTTAAAAAAATTTAAAAACTACACAATACCCTCACTCCCCCAGCACACACAACTGCACAGAAAGCCTGACCGAAACCAACTCTAGTGACGTATTTAACAAATTATTAGATAAAGCCTTTCTACTTGAATACCCAAAATTAAGATTAATAAATCCAATGAAGTAAAATAAAATCACTACAGAAAGTGGCCTCAGTGTATATCACAGCAAGCAATGCTGAATAAAAGCCAAAATCCCAGGATATGTTCTTCAGTATTATCAGCATTTTCACACTACTGCACTTAATAGGGAAAAACCTACCTATCAAAGCAGTCCACTGAGCAGAGCAGTTACCAGTCATGGTGCTCTGTGGAGCTCAATAAACTCTACCTCCCACAGTCTTAGCACTGAACAATATATACACATTTCATACTCTTTGATGGATGAGATATTTATTTTTCACACTTTATTTTCATTCAGTTTAAGATAGAGATTTAGTTACACTATAGTTAAGAAATTGCTCTCACCAAACTGCTATCAGCAATTTAAACAAAGGCGGCTATTCAGCTGACAACTGCATTTTTAAGTTTGGAACAGCAAGAGATTCACTCACAGCTACTCATGTTCATGTCCTCACATATATATGAAGTGTATTTATTCATTATTTGATAAGCTGTGTGACCTCTCCACATCAGCCAGCTTGTATCCAATGTCGAGAAACTGGGAGATTTTCTTCTTACATAATTTATTAATTTTTGCAAATATAAACCAGGTTGTCGACACAGGGGTTCATGCCTACTTTTTTGGGGCGGCTCCAAAAAGGAACTGTGTTTGCAAATGGCAGTAAGACCTTTTACACAATTGACTGATAAACAAACAGACAGAGAAAGAAAACCACACTAGTTTTTTTTAGAATGTGAAGATTTCCTCAGGTATGATATAGGCAACTAACATTAACTTTATATTGGGTAAGATTGCTCACAGTTTAACCTACTGCCACTACTCAGATGGGCAAGACTGAAAGAAAAAGATAGTTACCACCTAGGGAGCAGAGGAGAATATTTGCACGGAGGCAGGTTATTTCATCACTACCTCCAACATAGGTAATTATCATATATAGAGAAGTTATGGACTTAAGCTGTGGGAGAAAATTCATATCACTGAAGAAAGTTTATAACCTTAATAAGTACGTGACTCTTCATTCCAGCACAGCAATAAGTTTAACTCCCTGGATCATTTCTGATGGTGTTTTATACACATTCTGAATTTTTTTTTTCCAAAAAAGTTAAACAAATACTTCCATCCTTTATTATCTAAATTTATTCAGTCCATGGTAGCAATTTGATTTCCCCTATATAGTTTTTGTGATGTTATTTGCTATAACAATCTTTTGCATTTGAATGAGCAGGGAAGTTTCATTTCACCCAAATGTGTGGTCTGTCATTTGTCAGTTCAATCTCTTCTTGTTGGCAAATATATTGGACCATACTAAGTAAAAATTGAAGAGATCTCCATACACATTTTTCAGTATACCACCTGAAGAGTACTGGCTGGAAAGTTTAATCAAAGAAAAGTTAAGTCTAGAAGCCTCAAGGACACAGGAAACATTTCCGATAATATGCTTACTACTTAATGTTGGTAGAATTGGTCAGTGAGAAATAAATACATAAAATCCATTTACAATAACTTTTTTTTTTGGTTTGTTTTTTTTTTTTTCCCCCAAGATCTTGACATACAGTGTAGTATATTCTCAGCCATTTAAGGCAAATTATCAGCAATCAGAAGAAAGAAGACTTTTCATAAGGCTATATTATATTTCTATGGTTAGGAACAAAGCTATAAACTAGATTTTACGAGGAGGCTTGAGCTTGGCATTTCTTAGGGTTAAAAGTAGTAGGTGCTTTTGCTTGAAATAGGAGCTGGACGCGAACCAACAATCTGGTTGCTCTTCTATCTTGCTCATCTGGTAGTATGACAGTCTGACCAGTTCAGTGGAAGAGAGCAATAAAAAACTTGCTATACTCTCAATGAAACCGTACAGGATAAAAGCTGGGGCTGGCGGAGGAAGAAGAACATAAAGATTACGGATTCATGGATTCAACAGAGTTGGAAGGGACCTCTAGAGATAATCTAGTTCAACCCCCCTGCTAAAGCAGGATTCCCTAGAGCACATTACTTGGGACTGCATCAAGGTGGGTCTTGAAAATCTTCAGAGAAGGGGACTCCAAGACCTCTCTCAGCAGCCTGTTCCAGTGCTCTGTCACCCTCACCATGAAGAAGTTCTTCCAAAATTATTTAGAAGGCAAGCCAGTATTAAGCTATTCTAACACAGGCACATGCACACACACACACACACACACATTCACTCACATCCTCCATAGAATTTCTATTAGAAACTTGATAAAACATTTAATTTTTAAAGATATTTAATTTTGTTTTCTGACTTGAAGCATTGTCATATTTGCCAGCTCTCCTAGTAGAGCTGTTCCAATATTGTTTTAACCTCATTACTAGCAAACTGTATCTAATTTCAAAGCTGAATTTGTCATTGTTTCAAAGATTTCACTGCCTTTTTATTGCATTCCTATTAGATAAGGCCAGGCCAATGCTTAAAAAACATTGTTCTAGCCCCTAATGACTTTTTGAAATGAAGTTAATGACTTATCTTATTATGTATTTGTTATACTGTTAGTGCTGCACTGAAACTGGAAATTATTCTGCATTATGAGCGAACTATTCCTTGTACATGTTTGGCACTACAAGAAAGGGAAAACAGACTCAGTTACTTGCTGAGACCCAGTGTTACTGTTTTTATTATTTCTGATCATGAGAAATGGCCATCTAGAAGCACACTTCAGGAAAATGACAGTCACTTCATAAATTAATTACTTTTGACAACAAGCCTACTACAAATGTTCCTACAAAAAAAAACCTTATCACTGTTGCAATGCGTTGCAAAAATCTGAGAACTACTTTGGACATCTTGCTGTCTGGCAGTAGGAAACAGGCTTTATGAGTTAAACCAGTGGACCCCGAGTGCTGCCTTTGGCTGGCAGATGCCATCTTTCACTGTGCTGCATAGAGCTGAAAGGCAGTCCTCCACAGTCCTGCTCAGCTGAACTTTTGGCTGAAGGTAAATATTTTCCACGTAGCTGAGAGGCGTGTTTGGTGGTTTGCTCTAGTGATGATGCTAAATTAGTATCTACACGGACTCTACAACCTTGTTTACAGTGGCTACAAATTTTAACATTACTTTGGTGTAAAGAAAAGCAACATTTATCAGGTAGAACAGATTGACTGTCCTAGTAACCAAAGTGCTCTATTAAATATTAACTGTGTAAGCCTTTTTTAGTGACAGAATAGAGATGTGTTACCTTGCCACTTATGGTACCTAAGTGGAGGTGCTGGGTGTAAGGATAAAGTTCCTGAACATTCTCAGGAGCAAATAATGCAATTCACCACCTGCTGTTATTGCTAAAGACACCCAAAGTCAGGAAGCTGTTTGAGGCTCAGGGATCTTTTCCTGGCACACCATGGCAGAAGCATTTTCCCTAACGTGTACCTGACTATGCTAAGCCATATGAGGAGACAACCTGATGAAGCAGCAATCATAGTCTACCCATAGTTTGGGCACTTCTCAGTGCCTCAACACTCAAAACTGTTGATTTCTCCTCAGTCAAAGCATTGACTGCTATTTTGGGATAGTTTTGTAGGTATAGTGTATACACTACCTTAGGACAAAAGACTTTTTTTTTCATATCTGCCATTGTTATGAGCATTTAATATATGTCCAGAAATACGCTTTCTCTCTATGTTCTTTAATCACATGAAAACTTGAGAGAGGTCTAACTTCACATCCTTAATGTTAGAAATTAGTTTTAGTGCAGAATTCCAGGAAGTAATTCAGATTCAGATGGGATTAGCTACTTTTTACAAGTGGCTGTCACTGTGCATTAACTATTTAGGGAAGGAGAGCAATTATTCTCTAACAGGCATTTCAGTTTAAACATTCAAATTAAATGAGATGGATCTGGGCCTGCATGGTTGCTGTTTTGTCCAGCTCTTTGTGGCAGCTTCTTAACAGCAGACTTCGCCCTGCTGACAGGACTTTACAAAGATGCTTTTGGAGCTTTATTACAATTATTTTCCTACTAGTCCATTATCTTTCTATCAGCCCATAAAAGTAAACAGGTAGTCTGAAATCTCTAAGAAAAAAAATAATATCAAAAATCAGGCAAAACATCAAGCAGAAGAGGAGCACTCATTATACTCTGGTATAAATGTTATGTTATAACAATGCTATAGACATTGAGCATCCTTAGCGTCAAATGATGGCATTTTGAAGTTAAAAGATATTTAGTCTTTCATATTTTAAACACAGAGATGGAGAGGATGAACAAACACTTTAATCTAAACCATTATAAACTGGTAATACTGATTAACATTTTGACTCCAGGTCCAGATGATACTCTAGGAGTACAATATCAGGACTGAATCCCAACAGCATGTCATCTCCAGTATCATACAAGAATATGAAAAGAAGTAGTAGAGCTACTATCCCATTGTGTAAACTTGAAATAAATACATATCTGTCTGTGTAAACTACCAGACAGAAAGGTAAAATCATTATCTTAACACAAAAACACTGCTTCATTTTATTTTTGTATAATTCTATCAGTAAGAACCATGTGATTTAGTATCATGCCTAATGCAATAGAAAATATTTTAAAAGCATTAGATTGCAGTAGGCTGACAGTTTTTCATATTAAGATTTATCCAAAAACTAAGAGGAAATACAAAAATGAGGATAGATGTGTAGATTAAGGGTTCTCCAGATTGATGGTGACAACAGAATGACTAGGATCTATTTTTCAGTGGTTATCGCAATAATTTTCTGAAGAAGGTTTGTTATCCCAATCCCAAACCAAACGTAATCTAAGTACCAGTTGGCTAAACAGTTGCTTGTATGATTTATAAGAATTTGTTAGGAGGTAGGAACCCTTTAATCAACAAACCTAAGTGTATTAAATTGAGGAAGTATAGTAATTAAAATATGTTCTAGTATGCCATTAATATTACTGGATGTGTTACTACTGTTATGTCATGAACTATCAATCATTAGTTCAACTGTTTTGTACATGGCAATGTTTTTGTTCTGATTCTGATTTTTGCTCACATTTACTATGGCCTTACCCCTGAAAAGGCCTAGCACATTACTTTCATGACAAAAGAAAGGCATCTGGTGGTTGCGTAACATTAGGTATCCTGCAAGTTGAAGCAACCATATATCAGCATATGAGCACATCATTACATAGCCCTAACTAGGTATAAAAACCTAAATAATTTATTCCAGAAAGTCTTAAACATAGAAAAACCCTACATACCTGCAAACATGCATAAGGATTTATAATAAAAATACTTTCTTATGTGCATACTCAAAGTGCCTCTTTTCATGACCACAGCTTTTCCAGTTTTTAACATTCCTGATTGCTAAACATTACCCACACTTCAGGATTCTGGCAGCAGTAAATCATTTTTAGATTTCCATTCTTCTTTTAAATTAAGAATTATACAAAGTGCAACATTCAGCAGATAAGTGCTTTCCTCCCCAATTCAATTAAGCACTGAATCCAGGAATTAGAATGTGTGTAGCAGCCTAACTTGGATTTTATCACTGGGACAAATTGTTCTTCTTCTGTGTTGCACTGTCTGCAAATGCAATGTTTCAGGATGGGCAGCAGAAGGGTTAAGTGTGTTCTGACTTTTCCATTTTACTAGGAAGACTGAGAAGGTGAAAGTCCCCAAGCCCTAGTCCTTATCTAGAGCTCTGTCTCCACCTTTTATGCTCAGCTATCAAAGGCGACAAAGCTACATAGTATTTGCTATACTGTCATCAGTGCAGGAGCTGGGGGCAAGAGGGGAGGTGGTTAATTGTATAAGCTTATCAAAGATAAACACTGGTCATTCATGTGTTCATCATTCATTTGGCAGAGAAGCAAACTTTCACATACTGTCCGCTCTGATATGGGAAGGACGTTATCTAAAAGGAGGAAGAAAAACGAGAAATAGTCCTGGCACTCAGAGTAGTATGCATATTTTATATGGTTTGGTTAATGAGTTTATGAACCTTAGGCTATGAATTTTAATCCTGGCAGTGGTGCTGGAATTTTGAAAGTCACATATTGAGCAGGTCTGAGATACATTTTGGAAGCTGATAAGCACAGATGATAGAGACAATTCCTAAAAGTCTCCAAGTAGCCAGATGGAGTGGGATGGGCATAATACAAAGACAAGAAGCACCTCAGATCGCTGCCAGCTGTAGGTCAAAACTAGACAGGGCACTTGTGTTTGTTCCATATATGCTCTCTTAAGAGCATTTTTTGTAAGTGTCCATTCGTATCATATTCTAGCAAGCAACTGTTCATAAAAAGTCATGCTGGTTTTAATTTTGAGCACCATACTGAGGGATACAGAGAAAAATTCACTATTTAGGGAGCCTTTGCTTGGCAGTGAGAATGTTTTATACGAAAAAGTAATGAACAGTACATAGAGATTAGGTTTAAGGACAAGAGTTTATCCACTTGGTGCTATGAGCAGTGACCACTGGGTCTCAGAGGTACTCCCTCTATCTTGTGAAGCCTTGCTACCTTCATTATACCCATAATTTTATTGATGTCATGAATTATAAAGTCTTACAGAGAAAATGAGTCTCGCTTTGACCCGATTAACGTGCAGCAGGTAATAACATAGAATAAGTAGATAAATGGGCAGGGGAACAAAAAGTCATAAGGGATATAAGTTAGATTGAAACAGAATCAGAACTTTATAAATGCCATTCACTCTATTATGTAATCTTTAGCATATATTTAAACTTTGAAACATCTTGTCACAGGAAGCAATAGTTATTAAAAAGAGTGACAGGAGCCCTATTCTCAAACTGGCTTTTGTAAAGTGTCTTACATCTGCAAATAAAAACCACAGTCTTACTTTTTCTATTAACCATGAGCCCATAATCTGACGTGATTTTATTCTGTTTAAAAAATATTTCTCCTCTTCCTGAAACACAAAGAGACATACTGGTTTGTCTCATTCCAAAGTTAGGGAGTGCTCTTCTAAAACATCTTTCAGCAATACTCATTTCCAGCTTCTCCAAGAAGAAAACCTTAGCAACTCCAGACAAAGAAAAGGTTCTCTGCTTAGCTGTTACTAGTGTGAACCAAAAATAAACAGCCTTTACTATACACATAAAAGCAGACTACAAAGTGATTATGGGGAACCAGGACAGTAAAATCCCAGGAACATACCCCAAGTCCCATTGTACATAGGACAGTGTGGTCCAAATCATAAGGTTATGATTACTCATGAGGAACACACAGGTGATCAAATTATCCGGAAGGCAAAACTGCTGATGCCATACCCTGTATCATTCTGTGGATTTCCACTGAAAAAATCAAAATTACACTTCTTAAAATGCCGTGAATGTATTTATATAGATAAACTCTCATGAAAGTTAAAAATTACCAACTGATTAAATTCTCATGAACTTGATTTAAATTTAAGCTGGCTACCTCTGAACTCACTTCAGGTAAACAAATCAGATATGAATGGCTCCTCTGAAGTTCAGATAATTGTTTGTTCTTGGTAACCTGTTCCCTTACAGCTTGAGATCTTTCCCTACAGGAAAGTCTCAAAGGAAAAGTAAAAAAAAAACCAAACAACCCAAATATCAGTATTTTTTCCAACTGAGAGTTCAGAAGTGAGGCAGACTCTAAGTCTAAAATGACAGCTTAATTCTTCTTGAACTCCAATTTGGCTTGAAGGGCAATAAAAAGCCATAAGAAAAGAAGCAACATATTATCAATCTTGAGATCATCTTTACATCTGTTAATTAGGAAGAATTACTTCACCTAGGAAGAATTACTTTACTGAGAGGGTGGTCATGCACAGGAACAGCCTGCCCAGGGAGGAGGTATTTAAGAAACATGTAGAGGTGGCTCTTCAGGGCATGCTCTAGTGCCCGAGATTATTGGTTTGTGGGTGGGTGTGATGTGGTGGGGTGTTTTGTGGTTGGTTTTTTTTTTGGCTTGTTTTTGGTTTTGTTTAAGGTTGGACTCGATGATCTCAGAGGTCCCTTCCAACCATGGTGATTCTGTGATTACCATAGTGTCATAAATGTAAGTTTTCTGAGAACGTAAGTGTATAACTGTAAGCTGTAGTCCCAGACTATTTTTTTCTTACACTAAAACACTTATACCTAAGTAAGAGACATAATCCAGTCCTCAGTCTTGTATTCAGAAAATAATATACTTCACTCAAAAATTATTTTCCACTTAGCTTAAGCACACTTGCACACATTCATGCACGAGCAAAACCCAAAATAACAGGGTCAGCTTTAAGATAAAAGTAATATAAACACAGAGTCGACACGAACTAGAGAGGTCACCTATTATCTTCTTGGATGCTTTCCTTCACCACTGCAAAATCAATAAAATAATGTGGTTGTCTCTTCCAAACACTGACTGCCGCTGAGAGCGATCCCATGATCTGATGATTTAATGAATAAGTACTGAATTTTAACACAGCCCAAAATAACAGGAATTGAATGAACTTTATCTGGCTGAAGCAGCATGAATGTCTATTGCTCTATTGTTAAGAACAGCGCATTCAGGCATCTAACTTATTAGGCTACCTTGAATTGCATCAGCTGTAGGAATTATTTGCAGTTCTAAACACATGCTAGTGAGGGCTGTAATATAAAGGCAGTTTCAAATGCAGAATGATGCAATCAAGTGTCAAAGGTATGGAGTAAATTACCAGTTACACTGACAACCTAATTAAAATAACTTTGAACCCATTTTTCTTATCTTTGGTTACTTTCAGCTCTTACAGCATTAAATTTTATAATGAATGATTATTATTAATGAAATCATTACAAAATTATCTTTGTGTATGGGAAAAATATATGGGTTACCACATTATACTCAACAGCATGTGAAAACTAGCACTGCAGTTAAAAATTATTTCTTATAGGAGTCTAAATCTGCTCCAGTAATATGAAATAAACTTTTAAGAATCATAAATAATCCCAGATGAAAATGAAAGCAAAAAGTGGAATGCTTTGGAAACCGTCTGGTATAAATAGTACATTAACAAATGAGAGGAATAGTCATTCTTAGACATGGTGTTAGGAAAGAGTTTTCAGGGAATATTGTTATTTAAATTAAATACTTCTGTAAATACTGATTTTCAGTTCAAATTCCAAAGTACTTACATATTTTAAGGCTATATTAGAATTAGTCACTAAATGCCATATAATTCTCTTTTGTCTTATATTTTCAGGTACATTATCAAACTTGGTAACATTTGTATTTTGGTGATTCAAGTAGTAGTTTCTTACAACCACCAAGTTTGATAATGTACCTGAAAATATAAGACAAAAGAGAATTATATTCTCTGTCCAAAAATAATGGACTTAGGTAATGTATGATAATGAAGCTACATGAGAAAAAACAGATTAGATTAGACTGTTTCATGTATGCATCTAAAGCATGTACACGATATCCACAGGCATTTTCCTTTATTAAATTTCCATGCCCAGTGTCATAGTATTATAAAAAATTAAAATACTTTATTTCATTGACTTGTACTAATTTTCATCTTGTGGTAACACAAAACCACTACGTTTGGGAAGAATTTGAGAAAAGAGTAGCTTAGTAACTGCTAAGAGGCAGTATAAGAGGCAGCATTAAGAAAATGAAGCAGCCAAAAAAGATCAGTTTAAGACAATGTGCTATCAAATTACAGAAATTCTCGTGTGAGAAGTCTTTAGGCTGATTATTGATTAACTTATTTTATTGCTTCCAAAGGTAAAGACAACTAAGGTAATGCCAAGAGAAAACCCTGAAAAATACACTTACTACACAGAGAAAAAATCATAATGATGAATAAAACATACGCAGAAAAAGAAAAAAAAAGTAAAGAAAAAACAAAACAAAACAATCTAATAACTAGTCTCCAAAATCAGAACATGATTCCAAAGTGAAACATTCTACAGTGTTTAGTCTTTAGGTAAGCACTATGCTAATTAATAATTTTCCATTTTTTCTCTTTTTTTCAATAATAAGGTTGTCATTGTAATTTCAAACAAGATATGTAGCTGTCCTCTCTTTTAAACATTACTCAGATTTATATACAAATTAAAGGCAGATGGACAGTGCATATAAATCTCCTAATATAACTTTTTGAAATTTCGTCACTTAGGCAAATAATTTTAATAATGATGTTGATCTTCTCTGCCATGCTTTTACATCTTCCTATTTCTATTTGCAGTTCATAGCCTTGAAACAATAAGCAGTTTTCTTGTTTTTGTTTTGATTTACCTGAAAGACAGCCAGTGAGTGACAGAAACAGAAACAGTTTCCATGACAACCACATCATTGGTCGCAAAGGTCTTTAGTCCCTCTTTGTGCAGTTGTTAGCAACGTTGACGTTTCTTCATTAAAGCTTAGCCTAGTGAGACAAAGACAAATCTCTGTTAGCAAAAATTAAAAATATCTTGCAATGATATGATAGACAATTCAAAAGACAAAGCTGGTCCTAATGCAATTAAAAGTCTAGTTCCAAAGAACTCTGTATGCACAGGGGCAGGGAGCCTGACAGATGCTCAGAAGGATCTTGTTCTGGTAGATAACTGTGTTAATAGCTGAAATGTCTGTGGCTGTGCTTTGGACATATGTATAGAAATCACCCCAAAGCTGTATGCGTATTGAAGCTTTGAATTTTCAAAAAGCCAAACTTAGACAGAAGATAGTACACATATCTTTCACAGCAAGCATATTCAAAGCATATACTTTGGCATGTGTTCTTTCTCTCCTGAAAGCCATATGTTGATATTGTGTATAAAGCATTTTTAAAAGTCCCCCACCCCCCAAATAATAATTTGCTCTAGGAAATTCAGGCATTTTTATTACTTGCAAATTAAGTCAAAATACATTCCAGTGTCTTGCAATTTACTCACTGTGTAAAGAATCTACCAATACATTTGAAAGAACCACCATTTATACAGAACTTTTCAAACTCACCTTCCTCCGGCAACTTCTCAGATTTGGGTTTCCTATCTGTCCCATGACTTCCACATATATCTTGGTGCACTACATCTTTGATCTCTCAGTCCTTAGCTATAGCTTTGATAATATCCATAATATCAACACATCAAAACTTAGAAATTTTGTGTTCAAATGACAAAAACTCAGTCCAAAATATGAGAAGTTTCAGCTGTTTATGTATGGACACGAGTGTACTTCTAGTCTTTGACTTGAAAAACAAAAAGCTGCAAAGATGAAGTTAATTTCCTACACTCAATTAGTCATATCCACTCAGGAAGCCTTTGAGATCCTCCTGGAGCCTAAGGAATCTTCAGCCTCTACAGGTTGTGATCCACAACTACAAGAGCAATCCCACGGTACAGAACAATGCGACAAAGAAGAATTTGGCTTTATTCCCCTATCAAAACCCTTTTGGGGATGATCTGACTCCTTCAAATTATCATCACCTTGGCTACATGCCACAGGTGCTGTTTTGGGAGACCTATGCTGCATGTGAGAACAGTCACAGCAAGTGAGCATAGGCAAAGCTCAATGCAGTTGCCAAAAAAAATAATTTCATAATGTGAGAGTAGGTTCCTGCTGGATCATGCAATTTCTGCTGCTCTGTGAGCATCGCTAGTTGTAACCTATTTTGACAGTCTTTCCTTGTATATAGGGACAAACGTATATATACACTTAGAGAGAGACACATTGTGAGCACAAGATGACAGCATCTGTTTAGGTGCTGGTAGTTATCCCTGCAATGATCTAAAGGTGTAACTTGTCAGCTTTCATTTATACAGCACAGCAGGCACAGCTTTCAACATGGATAAAAATTCCAATTAGGATTGTACTTCCTTCCAAGTAACTCAGACCAGGCAAACTTAATATCGGGTGTACACCTTAATATAAAAGTCTCTGAAAGAGAACATAATAATCTGGTAGTCCAGTGACTTTACACATAGTGCCTACAACTCATCTAAACCTCCACAGGAAACCTCCTCAATTAATTATTAATGTCAGCTGCCTTTGTTTTTCACTTCAGTGATAATCTGCTTTTCAGTCACTTCCTTTGGTTAGTGAATTATCTTGTTCAGCATTCTTTTCTGGCTAGGCCTTTGGGAAATAAGTATTTTCATTAATACTTAATTTTTTTCCCTTATGGCCATATCTGTTGGAAAAGGTAGAGCACAGCTTCCCTCCTCCTTCAACTTCATCACTCTTTCTCTTTTCTTCACTTCTCTTGAGCTGCTTTTATAGTAGTGCAACATAGAAATTTGTTAACTTCGTGATTTCTCTGTTGCCTAAATAGGGGAAAATACACCAAAGTTTCCAGCATTAAAGTGTAAGATTGTTGTTGTTATTATTGTCATTATTATCAACAGGTATTATTGTGTCTATTGTTATAGAATAATGTTAAAGGCTGTGGTTGGAAGAGCAGAAACATGAGGAATAACTAGAAATAAGCAATGGGAACATCATAATAAAAGATCAACTTCTGTCTTTTTGCAGCCTTGAAACATGATGATTTTAAGCTCCCAGTGAAAAGGATGTATTTTTAATGGAAGTTCCATTAAAGACAACAGAGTCATGATAACCTCTGCCAGATAAGAAGCCTATAGCTAAATAGCTATAAAAACTTATAAGTGACAGCTCTTAACTGTGACCTACATAACCTGACCCTATCAATGTAAAACAAACTTCAGTCCCGTTACACAGGTGTATAAAAATTTAAAAGCAGAGTGCAATGACAGGGAGATGCTCTGAATTAAGTCATGAATGTTGAACACTGACCTTCCTATTAGGATATTTGTTGTATAAATAAGTTGGCTTATCTCCGTAAGAGAATTGGTAGCAAAACAAGCGAGGGGAAGATATATCACTGCACACCTTTTTAAAAATCTAACTAGAAATCTTGTTTATTACCACAATTAAATGATCTCACACCTTTACTTAATTTTTTCTATATTTCTTGTTTCTTCAGGGATACCTGGAAACACTTTACGAACAAATGGAATGTGTTGCAATATGGCAGAGATATCATACATCTAAGAACTGAAGAGTACAGTTCTTACACTCTGACAGTACACTGATACTGCATATATGGGGCTACCACATGGTATGTGGGATAATCACAAAGCTGCTTCCTATGAAATAATATAGGTAAGAGCATGAAAATGCTATAGTTAATAAATATAGGCATATAGATTAATTTCTGCTCTATATTTAATGAAGTGTTACTGCTTTAAGAACAGTTAATGAATATTCTCTTAAATCTTGTAAGAAAGTTTTTGTTCTTAAAAAAAAGGTTCTTTCTTACACAAATAGTATTTGTCTGTTCTTGGTTTGAAAATCTTGTCAATTTTCTTACTCTGATTTGCTTTCCAGCCCTGACTATCTTCATTCTAGAATGAGGAATCTTTAAAACAAGCATTTACAATTTAATCCTAGGAATATAATACAGAATATACAGTCACTATTGCAAAAGAATACAGATGAAGATGCTGTTCAAAAGGACTTTAAAATTGTGTTAGCTGAATTGTATCTATTTTTTTCCCCAAAATATAAATTTGGACCTCACAAAAATCCAGCTGGCTTGTTTGCAACAGTTGGTTGACTTCATTGGTAATTCAGTGCAAGAAAAGAAAGTGAAGTTGTCCAGAATATACTATGTTCTATAGATTTCTTTTGCATAATAGCATGATTTGACAAAGCTCTACAGTCTACTTTTTAAAAGTAAGGATGGAACATCTACCATTTGTTGAGGGTCTTTTTCTGTCCTGTTCTTATTCTGATTTCTTCACAAAATATGTAGATTCAGATATATTTTTTTTTAATATGAAGGATGTGAATTTTCCCTGATGACAATTTGTAAAAATCTGAGTTCTAAAATAAAGTTGATGCAAATATGCAGCAAGTAATTTATCTTAAAAAATTAACTTCTTGTTCTGCACAAAGAATTAGCAGATGCAGTTTTCAATTTCCGCATGGTACTATCCATACTTCTTTGTTTTCCCCAGAATTTCTGCCAAATTGCTTTGCAATTTGTTTTAATTCTGGATGCTAATTGTAGACAATTTATTAAAACATTCACTATTCAGTGTTTTAATGAATTGCTTTGGCTAGTAGTGAAAGGGTGGATGTTCTCTCATGGTTCTGACTCCCAAAATAATTTGTGAATATTTGGAGCATGAGCCCTTACGCAATGCTGTAAACACTAATGTGCAAGAAGCTTAAACTAGGTTTAGTAAAACTGGGCCTTTTTAGTAACAATAGCACCTACTGTCATTAATGTTTGTTTTCTGGCACTTAGGATAAATTTATATGCAACTGCAAAAATTTGTTCTTTTTTAAATTAAATTAGTTGAGAAGTGAAGCTTAAGAAGTGAAGCTTTTAGCATAGATACTGTGATACTGATATCAAAGTGCTTTCTTCCATTGTCGCTACATCTTTTCCCTTCTCCATCATATGCATATTTATCAGTTTATCTGTACCAACATGAAAGGGATGATTACTTAAATCCACATCCTGTCTCAAAGCGGTGTAACACAAGTCTTTGCCTCTACAATGACTTTACTGCTCAGAGGAAGGTTGTGACTTGTTAAAAAAAAAGTTTTCTGTGTAATATTTCTTTTTCTTATATTAATATATGTTAGAGGAAAGCTCAAGTCACCAGCAAATCAAATTATTTCTTTTTCTCTTTTCTTAAGAAAAGGGAACACACTCACAGATAATGAAGAAATAACACCAGTGATAAACAATTCTGATGTTCTACAGGGATTTGGAAGAGCCGGAACTGAAGACAGTAAGAAATCAAGCTATTGACACTTATATGTCTGAACTGAAAGAAAAATAGCGTATCCTACAAAGAACAGATATGATCACATGGTTTTATACAGTATTTTTAGGATTTTTTTTTCACATTTAGTAAGTGGAGGATGTTGGCTTAAGGTGCGACTAGACTGCTAATAAGATTCCTCAAGGTGGCAAACCTATGAAATCACTAAATGCAATGAGCTAAGTATCACTGACTGGGCTTCCTATAAAAGGTTTGTTATAATCTTGGAAAAGGATAGAGCTCTAACTGAAGATCCACAGTTTAAAGCACTGAAATAAAGCCTTCTAATCAACACAGAAGTCTCTGTCCCTCCCTGCATAACCTTTACTTCAATCAGGATCTGGAAGACATGAATCGAATTGCCACAGTCAGCGCTCAGCCCATCTCCCTTGTTCCCAGGAGTATCAGGCCTGACAACACTCAGTCCATGGAGAATTAGAGGCTTTGGAAAAGCAAAGGCTCAGATGTTACAAAGTTCATCATGAACAGAGGAGATAGTTTAACTGAAAATTTTTTAAAAGATCTTCCCTGTAGAGAGTTCCCTGATGATATATTTACATATAAAGTTAACTGCTAGACAACGATTATGACAGACAATGGTTATACAGAATATAAATAACCTCTATCAAGTTCATGTTCCTGCTTGCTTTCAATAAAGAATTAATTTGCTCAGTCCAAAATCTTTCTGACAATACTATTTACAAAATGGTTTAAATTTAATAAAAACATATTAAGTTAATATTTGATAAAAGTCATACCATAGACACTTTTACAATAAAATGTCAGTGGAATTTGTTATAGGACAAACGAAAGTGAAATGATATTAAGCCAATGTAAACAGCAAGGCGTCTTGTAGGATTGATTATCACCCCAAGGGAAGACCATTTATTTTCAAGGTTTAATAATAGTTCAACCTATTGTAAAGAAAATTTAATAAAGCACAAGTTTTAGCAGTTTCATTTCTGAGTTGTTTTATGAACACTTAATTTACCACTAACAATATTGAAAGTTTATTCTGCAGTGGAACCTTTCCTTGTCAGGTTCCTCCTGGCAAGCAACCAGGACTTTCAATATCTAAATTAATATTTTATAAGGGTTTTTTATTCATGATGTTAATATAGCTTTCAAAGATACCAGTCAAGTTCTAGGAAGAAGCATAGAAAGCTACTGTACAAAAGAAGCAAATTGTCTTTTTTTCAAATGTTCTTCAATCACAATTTCTATATTGTTGAATGAGCATCTGAACTACTGCTCTGAAAAACAAACAAAAAAATTTGATTGCAAATGCTGATTAAGAATCTCAAGATATCACAGAATCACAGAATGGCAGAGGTTGGAAGGGATCTTAGGACATCATCTAGTCCAACCCCTCTTCCAAAGCAGGATCACCGAAAGCAGGTTGCACAGGGACTTGTCCAGGAGGGTTTTGAATGTATCCAGAGACGGAGACTCCACCACCTCCCTGGGCAGCCTGTTCCAGAGCTCTTAAAGTAAAGAAGTTTTTCCACATGTTCAGATGGAACTTTCTGTGTTCCAGCTTGGCCCGTTGTCCCTTGTCCTGTCACTCAGAACCACGGAAGAGTCTAGCCCCATCCTCTTGACACCTGCCCTTTAGGTATTTGTAAGTATTGGTCAGATTCCCCCCTCAGTCTTCTCTTCTCCAGACTAAACAGACCTAGGTCTCCCAGCCTTTCGTCATGAGAGGTGCTCCTGTCCCTTGATCATCTTCATGGCCTTCTGCTGGATTCTCTCCAGTAGCTCCCTGTCCTTGAACTGAGGGGGGGCCAAGAACTGGACATGATACTCTAGATGTGGCCTCACCAGGGCAGAGTAGAGGGGGAGGATGAGGTCCCTTGACCTGCTGGTCACAATCTTCCCTATGCAGCCCAGGAGACCATTGGCCTTCTTGGCTACAAGGACACATTGCTGCCTCATGGTCAACTTTTTGTGCACCAAGACTCCCAGATCCCGCCCTGCAGAGCTGCTTTCCAGTAGATCAACCCCTAACCTGTACCGATGTATGGGGTCATTTCTCCCCAGGTGCAGCACTCTGTACTTGCCCTTGTTGAATTTCATAGGTTTCTTTCTGTCCAACTCTCCGGCCTGTCCAGGTCTCACTGAATGGCGGCACAGCCTTCTGGCATGTCAGCCTCCCCTCCCAGTTTTGTATCATCAGTGAACTTGCTGAGGGTATACTCTGTCCCTCATATCTATGAGTTCCAAATTATTCAGATGAACAAAATCTGTTTTGAAAACTCTGCACAGTACCCATAAAATAAGAAATTAATACTGTATTAAACATTGATTGTTTTATAGTATTTGAATATATTTACACATATATATTTTGAAAAGAGTTTTTTGAATGTGAGATACAGAATGTCTCCTTTTCCAAAAAACACATATCAAGCCAGTGATGAAAGTGAGGAAAAGATAAAATTTCAGCCAATTGACTGCATTTTCATTATGTTTAATATTACATTTTTACCAAATCAACCATAAATAAGTATAGTGGATGTTAACAAAATCATTTGACTAAGAAGGATGGTTTAATGCTGAATTATTTCAGGTATCGTGTTAGTTGCTAGAGGAGCTAGATCCGATTTGGGATTCTTACTGCGAATCAGACATAAAATGTCATCAGCATGGTCAGAAAAAGGAGAGGATGGCAGAAATAGTTCTCAGCTTATCTAAACAAGCAATAGTGAGATGCTGCTATTTAGTTACATTCACTTGAATATAGCATGAAAAAATCAAGGTACTGCGCAGGCAAGTCAAGTGACTCAGGATGTACCGTGTGCTTAAAAGGACACAACCATGGACTTCTGTGCAAGTCCCAGGCACTGAGGCAGCTCCAACAGGCTGCTCCCACTATAAGGCATGGACATGTTATGTGGTGAATAAATACCTATTTTATGAGTCTTTCTGAGAAGGAAAGCAGTGAAATTAATTAGTTGGGTTTTTTTACCGACATCCATTTGTCAAACCGACTGACAGTTTCTAAAATTCAGCTCACGTTTCATAGAACAAGCAGCTGCTGGGGAGGAAGCAGTTTAAAATCCTGGCTGCTCTTGCTTAGGTGTGTGAATGAGCACCCTGCAACCCAGATCGACCTCATCAGCATCATTTTCCAGTTTCTCAGAGCCTGGACTATAAGTAACATAGATTTGCTCACAACTACTACAGTTAAGCTCTCTGATTTCTTGTATGAACTTTAGGAATGCTTATTTCTTAAAGTCTCACAAGCCCTTATGACGGTCTCCTCAATTTTTTTTGTAGTTGTGTCAATATTAATCATGTGTAAGTAGTAGGAAATAAAGAGTAAAGAGGAAAATTATGTATAATTTGACACTTCAGAAATTAGGTATATAAACTCTCTTGTTAGTAAGTGAAGAGAAACAGACAACCTGAAGGAAAATTTGTTCAAACCATTTTTGACAGCTATTTTGGAGTCACACAAACAACCTCACTCTTTTTGCTAACTGTGATGGAAACCTAATTGCAGCGGAAGCCTAGACAGCTAAGCTAAATTATTCAATTAACTTTCAGACGGCTAAACTGAGTGATAGCAATCTTTACTTATTTGTTCAAGCCTATATGAAAATTTCCACAAGACCTGGAAAATTGAACTGGTCATTTAACTTCTATCCCAGTGGTCTTGTAATAAAATCACTCTTTGTCTATGATGGACGTTCCTCAGTAGTTTGCTTTAATTATTCAGGAAGTATATTCAAGCACTTCTATTAAGTCCTATAGATGCCCTCAGAGAACTTGAGAACTTCAGGGAGGAACAGCTGTAGAATTATGGGTCATGTTAATAACTTGATTTATTTGCAACAAAAAAAATGCAGGAAACAAGGTTCTTATGCTACTGTTTTCAGGCCCACTTATTTATTTCCAAGTTCCTCTGAGAGATTGTAAGATGTGCCAGAGTAATCACATCTGGAAATTGTCTTTTCTCTGTCAAGCAGTGGGATGAAGGACGATAGGACCAGCATGACACTGCTGTTGTTCTGTGTCTCAGCTGCATTCAGTACATCTACCTCTAATGTACAAGAGGAGCAAGCAGCATCTTAACCTCTCTTCTGCAGCAGCCAACTAGTGCCAAGAGAGAAGATGACTGCAGTTAAATAAATATCCTTGACTGACTCTTGCATCTGGTATTATATCAGCCAGCATAAATAAGCATAGCTTAAGACTTCCAGTTAATTCAACTGCCAGACTAAGGATATTATGCATTTTAATAACACAAACCAGCATCACCACTTGTCTCTCTGAGAGGATATAAAACGCTGCAGATTGGGTGTATATCATGCCCAGAAGCAGTGGCCACAATCTCTCTGTGGACCTGTAAAATCAATTCATTCCTGTGCTCACTTCCAGAGAAATCAGGTCTGGCATAACAGGGTATATTGTGCACCAGCATTTTCAATGCTACACATGAAAAGGATCAATAAATTTTCTGTGCCTAGGACATGAGATCCCATTCACTTTATAAAGCAGGTGCAGGGCAGGCTCCCAAAAGTGTGTAGGGAAAAATAAGATCCTTCAGTACGCTGCTTACCTTATGCAAATGGGCCTTACCTGATGGTGTCAGCCTGTCAGAAGGACATTCATACAAAAAGGATGTGGGCTACATGCAGTGAGTCAAGGAGGCTGTTTCATGTGTAGAGAAGATGGGAGATACAAAGAGAGGCGTGTGTGTAAAAAGACTATGGGAATGATCCGTCAGTGTGTGTATATGTTACAAGTCTACTTCAATGGCAACCCGCAAATTAGAAAAACAATAGTACTTTAACCGCAATTTTTTTTATGTCTCATTCATGAGGTTCCTAAACCATGTCCCTAAGTGCTACATCTACACACCCTTTAAATACCTCCAGGGATGGTGACTCAACCACTTCCCTAGGCAGCCTGTTCTAAGCAAAAAAAAAAAATCTGCTTTTCAAATATGAGGCGTCTTTCTGTAATTTTTATACTGTTATTTGAGAAAGAATAAAGAACGAAGTTGAGGTGATCTATGTAGACAGACACCATCTCAAGGGGACATCACCATTTTACAAGGATTTTGCACAAAGGTTTAATTGCTTATGTATTCATATGTGAGGACTTTCCACAAAAAAAGAAATAGGTCAAAAGGATTATATCTTCAATTCAGACAGGGTAAAAGTTTCCTAAGCTTAAGAGTCACAAGTCTAGACACTTTTACATACATAATTCAATTTCAAACTACTCAAATGAGCAAGAAACAAGGAAAAAAATAACAGTTGTTTTATTTAAATGGATGGACTAAACTATTTCATTACAATTAATAGTCATCACATCTCAGAGTAGCAAAGAATGTATTAAATATACAGTAAAAAAACATTATCTTTGGAACTTAGCTGTTAGAGCTATAAAGATGTAGAATTTGAAAATGCATCTGTAAATACAAAATTACTTTGGAGAAGATACTTAAAACAGTTGTTCTGAAACAGTTATGGTAGTTTAAATGTTAATAATTTTATTCTTAGCTATTTTGAAACGCTGCAATACATTTTAAAACTGCCATGCTGAAGAATATTAATGATACAACAAATTGACTGGTGCTACACAGATGTATCTGGTTTTTTTTATGAGCATATTTAATTGCACATGTTTCTTAAGTTTCTAATTACAACCAGTACTAAAAGTGTCTAGATGCTTCAGGATGCATTTTTATATTTAAACATACCTCATTATAATTACTTATATGGCAGATAGTTCACTAAGATATAATGATAGGATATTAAAGTGCATTAGAAATCTCATTATTAAAACACAAGCTTGTCTGAATAGAAAGGAAAAAAAAAATAAAGTACTCTAAATGGAATAAGTACCTCTTCATTTTCTTTCACAAATCTCATTTTATTATGAGCTAAATGTCAGAGAAATAAAGATGTAACTGGTGGCATGATCCCATCAGAGAGGTTTGTATCTGTTATCATACTGTATTTAACACTATTTTCCCAAAGATTTTAAATAAAGACAGTGAATTTTACTAAGGGCTAAAATTTCAATCAAATGTGTTTTAGTCTATCTGGGGTTGGATTGTTTATTTTTAGAGTAAGATATGACTGCAGTCGAATAACACCTCTTCCTGTATCTTAACTTAGTATTAGGGCAGACACCAATTATGAAATTGTGCTGTCAGGTTACCCCTCTAAGGGCAGTCACACACTTCATGTTTTCAGTGGCAAATTGAATTTGACATTTAATTTGAAGCCCAGGATACCATAATGTAAAACCTTCTGCAGTATTAGTGATAAAGCAGGAGGACAGACATCCCGGCTGCCTCCTTTGGATAGTCCTCTCCATATTACCACTGCCTTCATTATTTTCTATAGGGTTTTTTCTACTGATGTTGAAAGAAAAATTCCAGTAAATCTTTAGAATCACAGTAGCTCACAACACGAACAGTTCAGGTTCCTTTATAGATTCTAATAAATGAACTACTATAAATTTTATCCATACATGCTATCCAGTAACCTTGTCATTTCTGAGTTTAGATCAATCCTTAGATATCATAATTCTTAGTAGCTGCTGGTGCTGCCACTTTCTCATTTGTTTATGAGAAAGTTCATTTGTTCATTTATTATCTTCTTTGGAAGATAATTTAATTTTATGTTGCACAAGAACATTTGCTAATAGTGATTGCAGGACTTACTGGCTGAAGATTCATTTCTTGCAGAGATTTCTGTGTAAGTTGGCAGCCCTTCCTTTAAGGTACTTCTGAGTAAAGTATTGGAATGTAGTATTTTCAAGAAGCAGCTACAATTCCTTCTTGCTTGACAGAATAGACAGGCTTAGGGTCAGAAATTAAGAATGTCATAACCTGAAAGTGCAGAGGCTGGGCTGGTGCACAAGCAAATGGAATTTGTTCAAGATAGTGGGTTAACCATTACCTTGGAGGTTCTCATTACATGTAAAACAATAACAACAAAACCAAACCAAACCAAACAAACCCCCAAAATTAAGAAAGTTAGGATAATTCCTCATCTCTATAAACTGTCATAATACAACAGCCATGAATTAGGCTGTGAAATGTATACTAGCTCAGAATCAGGCCTGGAGGCTCCAGCCGTAGAGTCCTACTTAAATTAACAATGGATCTCTGCACTATGCAATACTCATACACAAATATAATCAAGACCAAATAGGAGCATATTTCTGTGGAATTACCCAGCCCACACAATTCACTCATAGCTCATTCAGCAGAAGGTTAATTTTGCATAAAATGGCACTATCTGATCTGCACAACAATCTGCAAAGAACAAGTTATTTCCCATGTTTTTCCTACCTTTTCTGCATTCTGTGGCAAGTGGCTGAAGTGTTCTTAGTAAAATTTTTGTATTGTTGCCATCCTAAAATGGAGTTTACTGTAATGAAGATCAACAGCTTTAGCACTCCCTACAGAGTACCCACATTTCCCTAATTATACCAAGAAGTTGTCACATTTCTTTCAGAACTGAAAGGATATCTCCTGATTTTTTTCTCATTCATTAGTTTTTATTTCTGAAATAGTTTCTTAAATAATTTCTTAGAGCTTCTGAAATAATAGTTTCTGAAAAACTATAATAATTTCTCATAAGTTTTCTGGGGTGAGAACATTCTCCTAAACTAAAAGTATGAGCCTCTTACTTATTTCCAGAGAGCAATGTCATTGTGTTGACAGAACTTATTTCCATTGATGTCCCTCAGTTCTTTTCACGTCTATCAGAACTTGTCTTGCAAAAATTTGTCACTTTTCTTTAGCTTGTAAGTTCCAACTGTTGTAGGTTGAGTTCAGTGACAGAGGATAATTTCTTCTTTATTTCTTTCTTCTCTTGCCATTCATGAAGGCAGAGAATTTGGAATTTAGAAACAAGAACACAAACTAGACACAGATTAAAATTTCCAGCATGGCATTTTCTTTGCTGTATAAACTTTGTCAAATTCATGTTGTCTATAAAATACAAACTAAAAACAACAGTTCACCAAAATGCAATGAAACATAATGAAGGTGCTATGTACCTTTTGCTGATACTGCACTGAAATTCTGCTAGTGAATCAGGCAAAAATCAGCCAGTTAAATACAAGCCTGGGGCTACTGGATGTTCTGGTACATGCTGGACAGGTGCTGGCAAATCCTGTTAATTACCCAGAGAAGGCTCCATCAGGACAGAGTTTTCAGTCACTTGTTTGACAGGGAGAGAAGTATCAGGCCCATCACTCAACCTACCTAGGATGATTTTTTGTGCTTCTGGAAGATATGTGGAATGATGCCTGCTTTTATTAAAAGTTTAACCATCCCCTTCCAAGAGACAGAAATCCCTCAGCACAGGCCTGATTAGAGGTTTTAAGGGAATTGAGATGGGATTGAGGTAGGAACTGCAAGTGCTTCTCTTACTTTCCTGATAATTAGTTGGAATCATAAGTGTTTTACAATTAAATTTCTAACCCCTGCTGCCAAACAAGAATACCAGGATGGCTAATAGACAGAGTGACACTTACACCTGAAAATGAATGCTGTCTTAGGATGCCTTGTCACCTTCCTGCTCCTCGCTAGAGGTTTCATGCAAAGCAGCAGAGGGAGAAAGATGCCAAGAGGACACAGTTATGTAAAATAAGCTCGTAGAAATGGTCTGGTAATGCCTTTTGTTAAATGTGATGTTATACTTTCTATTCTTCTTATCTTGAGTGGTCCCTTACATTCTAGTTATATTAGTTTATCCATAAAAATTAACATGATTTATCTGTACAATTTAGTATTGTAACAGGTCCCACCATAAAAATACCTGAGCAACTAGAAAAAGAAAATAATCCCTGGCATATTCACTCATTTTCTTTCTGTTTTCCATGTTACATTGGAATATTCAAAAATTATTAAAAATAAAAGAATGAGGATATCATTGAGCATGATTATTCATAGTTCAGTAAATTACTACTGAAAATGGAGAGGCAGGCATTGTCTGTGCTTTGAATATTGTTTTCATGTGTGAGTAGTGTATTACTTGCAGTCTTTCAATTTGTATTTATAGGACTCCTTGGCCCCAAAAGGCTACCTAATAAAGGGCCAGACGTTCATATTAATTTAAATAATAAATAAATTAGTTAAAGAAAATAATTAAATAAATTAATCTGATTTTTAAATTAAACTGATTTTATAAATTGAACCAGACTTAAATAAGGACAAATGGACATTAGAAATGTGATAATCCTTCATAGTTTAATTATACAGGAAAGTAGTTACGTGTTAGCTTTGCCTAATTCCAGCAAATTGAAAGAGAAATTTTCTAATTGTAGATCTTTCACTTCAGCACAGAAAGTGTATAATAAGAGATAATTTACCATGTAAGCAAGATCCAAAGCTGCAAACACATGAGAGAGTTCAAACTAAATGAGTGGTAAACACCTTATTTCTATCACTATTTAAAATTTTCAGTAAAGAAGACTTCATAATGCATACAGGGGGAAGAAAACCACTAATTTGAAGATATTGGCACCAGTTTTACTATACCTCCATTTACATATTGTTAGTATTTCAGAAAAATTAGCTCATGGAAGTACAATTAAAAAGAATTTCAGTTTCAAATTCACACTTAGATGTGCAGATCTCTTCTGACAATTTATTCACTAAAGTGGCAGACATTAAGAAACCAAATTAGGCTACACTCATTCAAAGTCCTTATAAGGGTTATGCAGACATAGAAAAAGAAACTTAGTTACTACAAATATTACAGCTGAAAGTGGATATTATAATCTGTTTTGAGCTTATTCTCATAAGCTACGGGGTGGATAATGTTTCCTGAACCATAGAAAACTCATGACCTCCAGAAAAGACATAGCACACTGATATTGTGAGGAATTAAATTAGGATATAATTAAATAATTTAATATAATAATTAATTTCCTCTTTACTCTCAAATAAATTGGAGCCAGGGACAAGTTGGGTAACAGTCTATATAGTAAGAGGAGGCAGCAGCTGATGAGAAATGTAAAACTTCCCTGAGAAGGCAGAAGATGGACATTTCTTCACATCCATCCACTTTGTGTCAACAAAATTTTGTCTGATTATTCTGGTATGCTGGGGATAGAAGGAAGGAATCTCACCCTCCTCCTGATGGTTTGAGGACTCACTAAACATAGCAAAGGTGCCACAGTTTTAAGGAGGATCATCCAGTATTTTCAGTGTTGCAGAAGAGGCAGGAAATAAGGAAAATGAAACAACTCTATGATTTGAATTCAGTAAAAGGCAGACATTATGCAGTAATCTATAGACCAGAAGAGAACCAATGTTACTTTTTCTTATTTGTAAACTTCAGATCTTAATTAGCTGGTTTACTTTCATTCTTTCTTATTTTAATTTACCAATTTTCCTCAGCTGTTCTTTTACAATGTAAATTGCATGTCACCGTTGATGATTGAGGTGAACAATTAAAGACAGATCATGGCATGCTGCCCCCAGATAACTTCTATTTTCATAGCACAAGCAGATTAAATATTACAGGGTAGCTACAAATCTAAAAATAAATCTGCTGTGTCTCTCATTCCTACATACAGTGCTGTACCACGTCTTACCCCCAACTGTCCTTGTTCGTTGGCCTCTGCAGCCCAATCTTTGCCCTTGCGTATTTGCATATAATATACTAGAAAATTCATGCAGTACGAGTTGCCTCACTGTTTATTTAGTATCTCTACTTCTTTTCCTTTCACAAAAGAACTATAAAATTTGGAGAAATAATTTTCTTCCTTGTGAACACTTGATTTTTATCACTCCCCATCATATTCAAGAGTCTTCAGAAAGAAATACAATCCAAAAAGACAGAAAGAAATGAAAAAGGAAAAATAAACCATTCACACCTCCTTTCTGTGGGTATTTTTATCAGACTTTCTCTCTCAGATGATCAAGGACAGGACTGAAAATTCTCTCCAGCACACCATTTCCTGCTGTTGCTTCAGCCATTTTCCCTTGGCTCCGGCCCACTAACAGCAACTCCAAACAGCCATTGGCAAAAACAGCTTCCAAGCTGACAAAATCAATTTTCATTCTGAACCATATTTACAAAAACAATAATGCCCTTTTATAACCTTTGTCTGACAAACAGAAGGAGATGATTTCATTGTTCATAGAGTCATAAGGTGTAGCTCTTTTGACAATGCAACAGGAAATGTAAACACATTATTTCAGATATACAATGTAGTGTCACAATAATTACAAGTGCCTAATGTGCCAATTTTTACAGATTGCTTTAGGTAGTAGTTTAAAATCAGGAGAATTTTAAAATCAGGAGAATTAAGAGAATCCACAGACCACTAGAGATTTTTAGCACCAGGCTCTCTCTCCTACAGGCATTGCAATGTTCATTACATTCCCCTGTGTGCCCCTTTTCCTCATGAAGATAAAACACCATGGTTCTTCCACCCTTCACCATCATTTATCCCTTCAGCTTCCTTAGTGCAATAGCCATCAGGACCAGGTTTCTGGCTGAGACATGCATCACTACCTCCAGTCTCAACAGAACCAGTTGGCTGGGTCTCAGCATGTTGGAAGACTAAAGAAAATGCTTCAAAGCATGTCAGTTACAGAAGCAAACATTTTTACATACATGTACATACAGAGGCACCTATATTGTACGTACATGTATATAGGTAGACATATACAATCATTTAAACCTTACCTTCTTGTCTTACACACTCAGAAATTAAACTTGGCAAGACTTTTATCAAACCTAAACATTTCAGTTTAATGTCCAGATATCCACCTAATATGATCTTTATAAAAATATTTTGTTCTACAGAGTTATAAAAGCAACATTTTTTGGTTTTTTACTTTTAGCTTTTTTATGTTTAGCTTTTTTACGTTAAAGAGTAAATAGACCTAAAACCATTGGGGTTTTTTGTTGTTGTTGTTGTTGGTTTTGTTTTTCAAAAGTAGAAGGCTTTTATTGAAAATAAAGTTTTTGATGTTATTTTTTGTGTCATATACCAAGAACAGTTTTGAGAATCACATCAAGAATGGTTTTGAGACTTAAATCTCACTTTTAAAGTTAAAAAAATTACTTTTAATTTCTCAAAATTCTATGATACAAAGTCTTTCTGGAAATTGTTGCATGGTCTTTTTAAAAAAGAATTAATGTACTAAAAAGCAGCATTGGTATTTAAGGCGACACATTCTACCTATTAATTTGAGGAAAAGATCCAGACAGTACAATTGTTTGTTTGTTTACTAAAGGAGAGAGAGTATTATGTGCAAGTAAAAATATTTCTTTTTCCATGTGTGAAATTACTCATACATTTTTCTTTTTTACAGACAAATTTTAAAAATGAGTGGGACAGAATGAGTTAAAGAGACAATATCGTTCATCTTTCTCCTTCAGGAGCAATTTTGATTAGAAAAGACAGCCCACAGAAGGTCACTGGACATGTTTACCACTCTCTGCGTAGACATCACAGCTGTAAACCTGCTATCATTAAGATTCAAACATTATTGTTGTTTTCTACCTCATTTGAAAGGTAGAGATCTTACTATGAAATACATTAATACTGCTGGCCTTATTCTTCAATTTTAACAATAAAGACAGCTATTCAAACAGATTTTCTCTGACCCCAAAATTTTTTGTTGTTGGAACTACTGAAGACATGGGTGGACTATAAAAAGATCTGTTTAATACCAAATTAAGTGACACGCAGACAGAGAAACTGAACTTACACTAGCAAAAAAAAAGCGCTTTAGAATCACTTCTTTACCTGGTACAAACTTCTGTGTGCAAATATATATTTCTTCCCTTTAAAATAAAATGTTAGTTTAGCTTAGTAACCTGCTGAGATAAATTATTCTAATATAATTCAAGTTAAAGTTGCCCATTGAAAACATCCACAAAGCAGTATAAAGTAGTTGAAACTGATTTGTTTTAAAAATCAATTTAATTAACTCAGTGAAATGTACAAAGCAGCTTTAACAGTTAGTGAAATCAAGGAAACATATTGACTAAATTTAATTGGTGAGTGATGTGGCCACTTGACAACATCATGGTCAGGTTTCATGATGATCATCAGAGTTTTGAATGATAGCACTCAAGCTCACACAATTTACATTTAATGTTTCATGGTGTTTAGTCTTGCCAGGGGCTGACCTGGGATTGCTCTTCCTATCATAAAAATTGGAGACACTGTAACTACTTGGTGAACTTCTAATTCTTTTTTTTTTTTTCTCTGTTAGCCTTTGGGCTTTATAGATTCATCCTAAACAGTGACAATAAAATTACTGGAGTTCTTATAAGGAAGGTTTAAAATAAGGATTTATAGTAATAATAATAAGATGATCTAAATAACTTTACTAAACAATCCAAGTTAGTTCCAGTAAAAATATTACAAAGACTCTGGTATGGTAGAGAAAAAAAAAAAAAGGCAGTCAAAAAAGCAAATGACAGAAGAGATGAAATATTTTACTGGGTGTCAGCTCCAAAACCTGCTGCTTCTTTTTTCATGTCAGATAATTTGCTTATTCATTAATTGTCATAATGATCTTGAAGTACATAGTGTATTGATTATCTTCATTAACATAAAGTGGTGCCAAACTGCCATTAAAACATGATCAAAAGTATGTGAGAGACAGGAACTAATTTTTTCTTAACTACCTTAACTACCCCCTCACACCACCATGTCTGAACAACAACTTTTCTATTAAGGATACCAAGGCCTTTCTTTGCATTTGTCAAAACAAACTCTTGCTTTAAAATATTCAATTTTTTTTAATTATTATTGTTTTTATTTCTAGAATATGTTATTCCTTATTAACTTTCCCACTTCCTTCCTACAAACCCTGATTTTCTCCATTTTATCAAATACTCCAGCTTTACTTTTTCTCTCAGTAAGGAGAGTTATAGACAAGCAATAAGCCTTACTGATTTTTGAGCTGCTCTGGCCAGATCTCCTCATTCTTAACCAGAAGCAGGTCTCATCTGCGTACCTCCTCTCCTCCACTATCTATAAGATCTTCCTTAATTCTTAGAAAAACTGATACCTGGTACTAATCACAGCATCACAAACTCTTGCTTTGAAAAGTATTTCATAAAACACATACCTCAACATGAACAGCTAAAGAGAAACAGAAATAAATGAGCCCTTAAAATGAATTCATGTTGTCTTATCTTCTGTTCTTATTAGTATATTAACAATTTTTTTTTCCTAATTGAGAGCAGCCATGGAGCATTCAAGACAGATTTTGTAATCCATGCTGCTCTTGTGTTGGATTTTTTCCCTCTGTTAATCCTTCAGCAATAAGTTATTAGAACTACAGAGGGATGAGAATCACATTAAATCAGAAAAGAATGAGAAACTGAAAAGAATCTGAAAAGACTGTATTAAAAGAAAATAAAGCACATTTACTTGTTATTTTTGCCTGCAGTTTTATATGGCTTTTTGTCACTAAAAGGCAGGAGGAGACCAGATGCAAACATTGCTTCTAGAAGGAAACAAAAGCAAACACACTGAATCTTGATCTATTCTGTCCACCACCGAGTCACAGACAACATGTGTTTTCATAACTGCCCTACGTACATAATATTGTCTCTGAACAGATACTTCTCCTACACGCCTTCCACCACGGCGCTCCAAACACCCAGAGCAGCAGCCAGCAGGAGTTGTGTGTGTACCTTGGGAAACCTTCTGATGCTGCCACATTAACTACTTTCAGCAGAGCTGCAGATGATTCTGTCTTTGGTTCACACAATCCAAAAGGAGGGCTGACTTTTAACTCAAGAAAATTCTCTACATGTGGGGCTCTACCTCAAAGAGGCATCGTATTATATTTTATATTAAAGGGACAAGAACAATAATTTATTTTCTGCACTATGGTATCAATATTCGGGATTTTACAATGCAGTTGTGAGAACGAACCCTGAGCGCCTATGTAAATGTACCTGACTAGCATAATTAGCATTGCACAAGTGCACTTGGAAACATCTTCCAAGATTATACTTTAACTGAAAATCTCTAATACATCTTCACTCATTAGAAACATTCTTTTATCTTTGAAAAATAAAAAATAGATGTATGGATGTTCTTTGAGCTATACATGTGGAATATGGCCTCAAGTTGTGCAAGGGGAGGTTTAGATTGGATGTTAGGAAAAATTTTTACACTGAAAGGGTTGTTCAGCATTGGAATGGGCTGTCCAGGGAAGTGGTTGAGTCACCATCCCTGAAGGTATTTAAAAGATGGGTATACCTAGAGCTTAGCGATATGGTTTCGTGATGGCTTTTGTCAGTGTAAGGCTGATGGTTGGACTAGATCATCTGAAAAGTCCATTCCAACCCAAGCAAATCTATTATTCTATGATTCTATAAATTTCTCTGATAACAAGTTGCTGAATCTGCAATGTCAGTTATGGTGAAGTTAAAAACTATTGAAAATCATGACATGAAATTAAAAATATTGCTCAGCAGCCTTAAAGAAGGAACGGTAGCAAAAACTATAGAGAATTGCATCTACAGTCCAGTAGGAAACTAGACTAGAACTGTGTACAGTTCCGCGCTCCCCAGTTCAAGAAGGACATGGAACTGCTGGAGAGAGTACAGCAAAGGGCTACAAAGATGATTAGGGGACTAGAACATAAATACTTATAGCGTGGGTGTCAAGAGGACGGGGCCAGTCTTTTTTCAGTGGTGCCCAGTGACAGGACAAGAGGAAATGGGCACAAACTTGAACATAAGAAGTTCCATCTAAACATGAGGAAGAACCTCTTTGCTTTGAGGGTGGCAGAGCACTGAAACAGGCTGCCCAGGGACGTGGTGGAATCTCCGTCTCTGGAGACATTCGAAACCCACCCAGACAAGTTCCTGTGCAACCTGCTCTAGGTGGACCTGCTTTGGCAGGGGGGTTGGACAAGATGATATGCAGAGGTCCCTTTCAACCCCATATCATTCTGTGATTCTGTGAAATATAAAGCATAGATCCAGCTAATCTAAGCATCTGTTTAATCCTTAATTGATGTGTTCATCCATAGGAATTAAATTTTGCTCTGAAATCAGATTACCAGACAAAGATAATTTGCATATGTCAAAATGTCTATTGCAACTAGAAAAGCTAGCTGACTGTTACCAGAGCTAGGTATTTGCCATTATCTTATTTACTATTATCATAACTTGGTACAGGTAATACGTTGGAAAATATGTCTTGCAAAGCTTTCTTAAATGGAAAACTTTCCAAATGAAAAGTAAAATTCGTTATTTTTGCAGTTAAGACTGTGTTAATGCATGTGACATTCTAATATTTGTGGGTTTTTTCCCCCAAGACTAAATAGAGAAATCCAAATCTCATTATATTACTTAACTGAAGATCTATTCAAAAGGCCTATTAAATAAATAAGAATAAAATATATGACAAATAATGACTACCTCCAATTTGTATTAAGCCCCTTCCATTACTTGATACTTGATCTGTGACTGAATAATAGAGGAGGTGGGAAACCAGACCAGTCAACATCTTGGTCTGAGAAAAATAAGCTGTTATAGTAGGGCTTTCTGGAGGAAGTTAATTGGCTTCATCCTAGTGATTATTAAGAGAGAGAACTAAACAGCCATCTTTATAACATTATAAAAATTAAGTAGCTCTTCAAGGAAGTAGGATCAGATTGATTAACTTTTCACGTACTAACATTTGTCTACAGAGAGATGCAAGAGGGCTGAGACAAATTTCTTTTCCTTTCCTAAGAAAACGTAAAAAATTTACCAGTGCTTCATAGTAGATAGTATTTTCATTTTCAGGTTACATTCAGCTTCCTAGTGAAGGCAGGAGGCTCTGATGAGTCTTCTCATGGCTCTTTCTCTCCCTGGTCTTTCTGCTTTCTATTGCCACGGAGACCAACTTCAGGGCAGGTAAGACTGCGCTGGGGAAGGAATCTGCAGCAAAAAGGGCCATCGAGAAGCTCTTTTGGGGGCTTTTGGGAGTTTTTTGAAGCCGGGACAAGCCCTTTACTTGACCTGGGGCTGTCAGCTGGCGGGCGGTGCTGCTGAGGGAGACTGGGAGGAGCCGACACCATCCTCTCTTGATCACGCCTCCAGGTGATAAGTAGCCTCAAGGAGGGCAGAGGCTAGTCCCTGGCCATGGAGCTCAGAACGAGCACCCAGTGCTGGGTGTATCCCCCGGTGGGTTCTGCAGTTTGTGCAGCCGGGCCCTGCGTCTCTACCCAAGTACGAGGTACGTTCAGTCAGTCTAGGGGTTCTACCCGGTCGAAAGCTGTTCTTAGGAAAGCTGTGGCCACCCAGAGAGAGGCCCTATGCAAACATGCGGGCGTCCAGGCCTCTGGCTGCAGAGAGTGCCGGAGCCTGGGTCTCGCAATGGCGAGCAGTGGGGACAACAACTGTATCAGATATGAACAGGTGCTCAACCTGGTGGCCCAGCTGAAGGATGAAGTGGAGAGGCTGAGGAGCATCAGGGAGTGCAAGAGAGGAAGTAGTAGAGGAGTAGGGGAACAGGTTGAGCCCCCATGTAAATCGGAGGATCCTCTCCCCTCTTATCCCCAAACAATGGGAGGAGATCCCAGAGAAGAGGGGGAATGGAAACAGGTCCCTGCTCGGGGAAGCAGGTGAGTCCCCTCCCGGCCCCTCCCAGCTCCCCAGTTACCCCTGCAGAACAGGTATGGAGTCCTGCAGGAGGAACTGGCTG
>VXAK01014663.1:74261-101194 GCA_013399435.1 Arenaria interpres | reverse complement strand
AGGTAGTGAGAAGCAAAGACAAATATTAATACACCACCTTTCCCATGCTCAACTTTACTCCTTCACTCTGAGTATGAGCTGTGGAAAATTTAAAGCAACTCAATTCAAAGAAAGAATCTTGGTTCTATAATGCTAATAACTCATCTTGTGTTTAATACATATCTTCCAGAATTTTTTTCTCTGTCATGTGACCTTCATCTTAGGAGTACTTTTACTCCTACACCAGGATGGTATTTTTCCAGACTTGATCAAACTTTAAGGAGTTTCATAAATTAAACTGAAGTTGGAAATTGAGGTGCATAACTGTAACTGCAGTAAATGGACATTGTTTGCATCACTGTAAAGAGCTACTGAGAAAGCAGAACTATTAAGCTACAGTACAAGTGGTATCTGAAATTCCATATTCATTGCACTGTTTACCAGCAATTTTTCCCATATCTAATAATAACGATATGTTAGTAAAATTACAGTTTTGTGATTTATCTTGACATCTGCATTATCTAGCAGGTTATTAGCTATTAACATCTATGTTAACTATGAACCTTGGAGTTTATAGCATAAAAAGTAGGATTCTTGTTCTCGTTACTTCAGTGAAAAACTTCAGAGAGCAACTCCAAAAAAGCTAAAACAGAAAAAAGATAGAACCCCATCTGGGAACCAAACTGATTTGTAAAACAGCTTAGTAGCTTTAGAAAGCTTTGGGATTGGTAATGCTAGATTCAAGTTTCCACAGTAACAGCTGTTGTTTAGCTTTTTTTTTGATCCTTGTTTGTTTGGAGAAGGAGTTATGACTTTGCCTGAATTAAAACATGTGTTACATAGAAAAGAACACTTCAGAAACTCGAATAGCCATTCAACACTTTAAGTGAAATAATGCCACTGATAGAGCAGAAGTTGAGAAGCGTGAATGCTTGAAAAGATGAGTAAGAGATCTATCTCTAGAACAGTTACTCTCTGAGAAGTTGCAGCAGGTAATATCAGACAGAAAAGTAATATTTTTTTTCGGATAAGAGAATAAAAGCCCTAGAAATAAAAAGAAATTAATTGCTATTGCAAAATAGGGCAAATTATGAGTTACATATTTTTCTCTGAAGTCAGTTGTATATTAAAACATATGCTATACCTTTAATTACAATATATCAATAATATTTAATCAAATTGGTGACTTTTATAATTTGTAGGTCTTTTGATCAAATATCCCTGAAAACATATATAGCACAAAGCCAAAGCACTAATTAAATTTTAGTTGAAAATTATTAGAGTCACCTAGGTTGTTCAACAAGCTCTTTCAGTAAGCACAAACAGGCACAGATATTGGAAAAAGCTTTGCTGGCCTCCACTAAAAAGATGCTCCTGTCCTCATTCCTCCCATCCCTTTTACCAGCACAAATGATTGTGTGTGTTTATATAGTGAACAGGGTCAGAGAGCTGGGCAGATAAAAATGGAAAGGAAGAAGAGTAAGGGAGGAATCATTTTCTGTCAGATGAAGTCCTGCATCTGATTCACTACTTTGACACATAAACAATTTTCCAACAAAACGGAGCCTTGAAAGCAGGGAACGCACAGGTAAGGAGTGAGCAGGACTTCTTTAGGTGGAAGTGGTGACCTGTAACTGCCGGTATGGCTGCTGAGAATTTCCCATTTGGGAAGAGCTAGATTCAGATTGCGGTAAGAGCTTACTCTGTTTTTTCTATTATTTTCTAAAATAATTGACAGGTTGACTTTTTTATTAGCAGTATTTATTGGTAGCAGCATTATCTAAGCAAGTAAAACAGACAACCAACCAGTAAGGATCAGGAAGGATAAGTTACAATAAACTTATTTCTATCTTACTGTTTGATATTTTTTCTGCTATTTTACATGTTTCTCTCTTGCACTTTAGCCTGAATTGCTCCATTTTCATCTATTCAATGATACTTTAGGTTTTAAGATCTTTTTTAACCTTCTCAGCTATATGCAGGTTACCCAGCCTGGCCAGGTAATGAACCCAGGCAACTGTTGGTCATGGCATTTATCTACCTTTTATACATCAGTTCAGAATCCAGTGTTGTGAGTAATGAGCTACAGTGAAACTTCTTCAATAGATATGTATGAAATGAAAAATAATGTTTGCTTTCTAGTGGCTCCTACTGTATTTTGTGCAGGTAACAATCTCATGTTAATTTTTACCTGACTTGTTTCTGGCAGTTGCAGAAGCTAGAAGCAGAAGCTATCATGACGCCAATTTGAGCTCTGTGTACAGCTGCCAAATACAGTCCTTATCTAGGGGGAAATAGCTTGTCTTTTCCTTTTCTACTTTTCTTTCATGATAACATTTTCTGTAGAGATTCTTCTTTCTAGCAGTGCCAGCTCCAACAGCAAAATACAATTCCTACAGCTCAATGCATAATCTATAAAATTATTTAACTGAAACCATCATTTTTTTCTTCTGCTACTTATTCTGGCATAAAACTTCCTTTAGGAAGGAAAATATTTTCTCTTCAGCAATTTCATACTGTTGATCATCTCCTTTATTGACTAAAACCTTGTATGAAGACATAAAACCAAGTATATTTTTATTCTTATGTGCCACTAACTGATCACAATAAAATATATACTACTACAGATACCTGCTCAGATTTCCTGTGGCATTGAAGAGGCAGTAAGGTACTGTTGAACTTCACCATAGCTGGATCTTGTCCTTTCTACATGAGAACAGAACTGGTAACTGTCTATCTAGTGCTGCACTAAAACTGATTGTGGATCCTTGCTGCTGTGTGTGCTGGAAAACAAGGTACAACGTGGAAATTCACAGGCCAAAAAAAATGACATATGAACAATCAGTACACATCATCAAATTTCTTTTTGGAAAAGTGGACAAAGGAACATATCGGGTCTTCTCTGCAGTCTTCTGCCCTCTGCCACACATAATTATGGGACAGTTTGATTCTGTGGGACCTCTGTGGTTCCGGGTTAGGATGTACATCTGGTCACACAGAGAAAAGGAGTAAGTGAGGTGTTATCTTAGGCCTCCTATACTGAGATGTGGGTCAGCCCACACTAAGCACATTTTAGTTCATTCTGTTATATGAAGAATTTGCTGGGAGGCTTCCTGGAGCTGAAGTGCTTCTTTAAGTCTGTTTTTACTACCGGTAGAATGGCTGAGGCTCTTCAGGAGATTTTTAAAGAAGATTTCAAATAAAAGCTTAATTTCAGTTTCCTGTTCTTAAGAAGTCACACAGGACATACTATTCTACTTTTAATAGAAGTTGTGTTTTAAGAGCGTGTTTTAACAGAAATGAATTTTTTTTCAAAATACTTAAAAATATAAAACTGTACTTCCATAATGTTGGAGCCTCCTCTCAACATCTTCCAGGCTTAGGCTAAAAATCAAAATATCTTCTAAGTAAACTAAGCATAAGGTCTCCCCTAATAAAACAATGGTTGTGCACATATTAAGAGGAAAACCTGCTCAAAGATGCAACACAGTCCTTGAAGAAGTGTTGTGTTTCTCCCTGTACACCTTGTTCTCTGATAACGTATGAAGCTGAGAGAGAGAATGAAGTCTGCTCTTTCTGGCAGCAGAGCACCATGTTGTAACACTCTCATATTTCAAGTCTATAACGATCTATAAGCCCTGATAATTTCTCATTAATCCCATTTTATCACAAAGAAATAATGATAACTTCATGAAACTGTGTTGGATTCATGCATATTTTAGTTCTTTCAGGGCTTATAAATGCTTATATCTTTATGAGCAATGGGCAACTTCTGGAATGGGCACCGACACTCTGATAGCAGAGCAGCTGACCTGTTCATCCAGATGTTTCCATGCCAGCTGGGGAAGCACCCCTCCACCCTGTTCTCCTGACTGCTGTCATCTGGCAATTTCTGACATCGAATTACAGAATAATTTAGGTTGAAATTTAGCATCTGTCCCAACCCCCTGCTCAGAGCAGGTCTAATTTTACCAGGCTTCCCCTGGACAAGTCCAGTCAGGTCCTGAACACCCTAAAGGCTAGGGAGTCCACAACCTCTGGGAGCAACCTGTTTCTCTTGGTTAAAAAGTTTCTTTATGTGTAGTTGGACTTTTCAGTGTTCCGTTCTCTGCCTGTTGCCCCTCATGCCATTGCTGTGCACCTCCAAGAAGAGTCTGACTACATCTTCTCTCCATCCTCCCATCAGGGATTTGCAGGCAGCAGCAAAGTCTCCCTGGAGACTTTCTCTTCTCCAGGCGGAACAAACACAGCTCTTTCCATTGCTCCTAGTAGATCCCATCCTCCAGCCACCCAGCCAGCCCTGCAGGAGCCAGTCCCAAAAGAACCAACCTTCACGGCACGTCTTGTCAGCTGCGTCTGTCCTGTTTGTAACTTGATCAGGTGAAAAGTGGCTGAGTAAACTGTGTGTAATGGCCCTCTGCTAATTCATCCTGCTCTCTCAAAAAAACTAATGGCTTTGAAATTTTATATTTCATTTATATATGCCATTTCATGGCATTTATTTTTGGGTAGGAATAATAAAACTTGTTCCCCTGGTAGTTAGGCAAAAAAAACCAGGAAATTCCAGCATTCCCTGAACTGAATAAATTTTTTTGATTTTTTTTTAAAGGTGAGGGCCAGAATAGAAAAATTATGCATTCTTTAAAGCTTTGCTGAATTCTAAACATTTGTCCTAGGATTTTTCTAAACACAGATAAACTTTGGTTGATCTTACAGTGATAGATGGGTTGCAACTAGAGAAAATAAGGCAGCACTTTTTAATCAGAAAAAAATATGAGTGCATAGGTAAACTAGTTTAAAATAAAGAGTTTTGATTGAGCTTTATATTACACTTGAATAAGGGCATTTCTGTGTATACAAGGAAGGAAGATTGTTATAAAACTATTTTTAAAATTGCGCAAACCAAGGTTAAATTTATAATGTCTCTTGGAATGAAAGTATAAATATTTATGAATTAATGTTATTAATTTCTGTAACAAATCAGATTTTTATTTAAATATTTCTGAAGTAAAACTATTTCATTGGATAACAGAATCCAAATAATTAAATAAATAAACAGTATTCATTTATAAAAAATATCTAACATTATAGTTTGCAAATAGTTGTTTCTTGTGCTTTTTATCTTCTATTCTCACCTATCCTAATAAGATGAGAGCTGAAAAAAGTGATTTGTAGTATGAGAAAGCTGTTCAACTGGTAAACCAAGCCCTTAAATTATAGGGAATATTAGAATAACTTTTTGTGTGAACAAATGAAGTTTAATCCCCCCAAAGGGGCTGACTTTTTGGACCTTCAGTAAAACCAAAGGAAATCTCTTCAGAATCTGGTTTAGTCTGTGTATTGTTCCATTCCACTGGTGTTAATAGCCATGAGACATAAGCAGGGGATGGTACTTATCCTGAAACTAATGGTAAATAATATCTTTAAAGAGTCCTTTTTATGAATTATTTTTGTCTGTGTAATAGACTATGCACTATGGAAGAAATCTTCAGAGAGCTAATAGCAACTATCACCAATTTATAGCTGATTAATTACTACATTACTACTTAATGATTATTAGAAGTTAGCTAATAAGACTGAAAGGTGTTTATATCCACTGATACTGGGAGGTGATATGATATTAGAGGATAAAATGTAATTTGTTCAGCAGTCTTACTAGTTCACATACCTGAAATGCATACATTATATATTATTGACAAAGTTAAAAATACAAAGCAGCAGTTGCCAAAGCTTCCAAAATTTCTCTTTCAGGCCTCTCCTGCATACAAAACAGACTGTGGGGCTTTTCAAATAGAAAGAAAGTAAATAGCATACAAGCTTGTCTACATATATACATGTGTTCCCCAGAAGAAAAAGAAAAATAAACGAAAATAGACAGTGAAAAAATCTTCCAGTGCTGGCAAAAAATACTATGAGGATTTTTTTTTTTTCTATTTTATCTGGAGTTTTTGTTTTAGGGTTTTTTTCTCATTTTCATAAGGTGGAAAAAAATTGTTTCCTATATGAATAATTTTTAATAGGAAATTTTATCTTTAGCAACTTGAAGTGGAATAAGCTTCCATTTTAAAGCCAAATCTAAAAATCATGTCAGACCATGAAAGAAAATGACTTTTTTTTTTTTTTTTTTAAAGAAAACACCCAATATGAGAGACAGGTGTTGGAAGTGAACATGGTGGTTCAGAAGGTGGCACTGTTCCCCCTGTTAAGTTTAAATGTTATTGTGTGCAAGGACAGGACACAGATGTCATTTATGAATTCCTTCCACACCCATTAATGCATATGACAAGGAAATAGATAATAAAATGTATGTTAATGCTTTGCCTATTACTTGCAGATAAGTCAAGTAATACACTATTACAATTCCAATTGTGTCTCTTACCTGCCTTTCTGTGCTTATGGTATGCAAAATCACCTCTGTTCACATTACGGAAATACAGACTATACAATTTCATAATTAATACCCTTTTTTATTGTTTTTGTCATGGTCAGACATTTTTTATATGATCCATTATGTTAATTCTGCCAAACACACACCAAACATGGTAAAGAGCGTATATCCTAATTACCTCTTATCTCACCTGTGTAAACAATTTTCCTATTGCTTTCTCTAATAAATGACTTTTTATTTACAGTTTTCAGTAATTTTCAGAAAGGAAAAATAAGCCATTTTCAAGCTGTAATGCATTAACTGAAAAACTGTAAAATAACAGATGTCAGTGCAGATTGGATTTATTTTTCCAATATGCTTTTAAATGAATGAATGTGAAACTGTTAATACTTGTTGTATCTCAGAAAGTTGGTTATATTTACATGATTTTAATGTCTGTTTCTTAATGTTAGAGCTGCAGTCACGTATGTGGGTGGTAACTGATGTTTGGCACTTTCCCAAAAGAGCCTAGCTGCTATGAGCTTGTCATTTAGGATGACAGCCATCTTTTCTTTCCTGTTTATTTTGTGATTTCATAAATCCGATCTTTTTTTCATCGTTAAATACTGGATGCAGTATTTCTACTCACAGTAGAGCTCAATAGTCAGATAAATGTTCTAACAATGCTAAATGGACAAATGAGGAGGGTGTATTTTTCCTGGAAGAAAGAAATTCTGGTTTCCTAAAGCAGTCTTGTAGAGTTTTGAAGCTGTACAGAGACATTACCTTCTTGATACAGATAATGAAATATATGCAGGTTCTCTGCATATAAGCACTTGAGAATGTGATAAAATTAGATCCATTAATGAACCAATCTGCAGAGATTATGGTCAGGAAAAATAACATTGTAAAGAGGGATATCTTATTACTCTGGATCTGTATCATTGAGTGCTGTCAAGTCATATATGTTAATGCCAAAGACTTTTTTTTTCACTTCTGTGTTATAGTATCAATATAGTTATGGAAGAATAAGCTGGACTGCAGCTTTCCTTCTACATCATCCAAATCATCAGTTTAGCTCTGTCTGCAGAATCCTCATTAGAAAGGCAAGTAGAGGGAATGAACAGCTTGCTTTTTTCAGATTCCAGATGGAGTTTGTAAATCTGACAGGTGGGGAAGAAAAATGAGTAGGAAAGAAAAATGTTCATACTTGTGAAATGACAAAAATCTATCTAGAAAGTCTTGAGAAAATGAATATCGGACAAACCAGGGTTGTATATTATATCTTTCCTGAGTATAACAACATTTGAGGGGTTAATAATTCAAAAATACTGTAACTAACACCCAGATAATCTGCAATTGGAAATATATCAGATGAAGAGGAGTTAGCAGGGCTCATTGAAAGAGCTTTAAACTAAATTTGAAGGGGGAAAGGGATAAAACCAGGCTAGCTAGAGATAAGCCTGGGGGCAACACGCCAATGTTTGAGGAATGGTGTTCTAGCAAGGCCCTTTGGTCTGTCATCTCAGTGGAGGTAAGGGACGCAGAGAAAAGCAACAGCAAAGACACACCTCTCTTGATCTTCTGGCCACGCTCTTTTTTAATGCACTCCAGGAGACCATTGGCCTTCTTGGCCACAAGGGCACACTGCTGCCTCATGGTCACCCTGTCTACCAGGAATCCCAGGTCTCTCTCTGCAGAGTTGCTTTCCAGCAGATCAGCCCCTAACGCGTACCGGTGCATGGGGTTATTCCTCCCTAGGTACAGGACCCTACAGTTGCCCTTGTTGAACTTCATCAGGTTCCTCTCCACCCAACTCTCAAGCCTGTCCAGGTCTCGTTGAATAGCAGCACAGCCTTCTGGCGTATCAGTCACTGCTCCCAGTTTTGTATTGTAAGCAAACTTAAGAAAGTAACTTAAGGGTACACTCTGTCCCCTCATCCAGGTCATTGATGAATATATTGAACAAGACCGGACCCAGTACTGACCCCTGGGAAACACCACTAGTTACAGGCCTCCAAATAGACTCTGTGCCGGTGATCACAACCCTCTGAGCTCTGCCATTCAGCTGGTTCTCAATTGTCCTGGTTTGAAGAACTGCTCATTTCTCCACAATATGCCGTTAATTTCCGAGAGTTAGAAGAAGCCTAGCTAAACTGTAAAATTACTAAACAGAAGGTTGGTTCTGTTTCACTTCAAACTGGGACATCAATCCACCTCACTGTCCACTCATCTAACCCACACTTCCTAAACTGTCAGTCACTAGTGCTTCAACTTACCAGATGTCTGCTGGAAATACAGCAGAGAGGAAACAGTCTAGGAGGTTCCTGGAGCGTACAGAAAATAACTTCCCAACACAGTTGGTGAGTGAGCCAACTAGGGAAGGTGCCCTGCTAGATCTGTTGTTCACAAACAGAAAAGGACTTGTGGGTGATGTGAAGGTTGGAGGCTGCCTTGAGCGCAGTGATCATGAAATGAGAAAGTTTTCAGTTCCTGGATAAGTAAGGAGTGGGGTTAGTTGAACTGTCACCTTGAACTTCTGGAGGGCAGACTTTGACCTGTTTAGGAGACTGGTTGACAAAATCCCTTGGAAGGCAGTCCTGAAGGGCAAAGGAGTCCAGGAAGGCTGGTCATTCTTCAAGAAGGAACAGGAGTAGTCTGGAGAAAAGAAGGTTGAGGGGAGACCTTATCGCTTTCTACAACTACCTGAAAAGAGGTTGCAGTAAGGTGGGTGTTGGTCTGTTCTTCCAAATGACAGGTGATAGGACAAAAGGAAATGGCCTTGAGTTGCACCAGGGGAGGCTTAGATTGGGTAGTAGGAAAAGTTTCTTCACTGAAATGGTTGTCAAGCATTGGAACAGGCTGCCCAGGGCAGTGGTTAAGTCACCATCCCTGGAGGCATTTAAAAAATAGGTAGATATGGTGCTTCCGGACATGGTTTAGTGTTGGACTTGGCAGTGTTACATTAACAGTTGGACTCAAAATTATCTTAAAGGCCCTTTCCTTCCTAAGGGATTCTATGATTCTATAATACCAGCTGAGATCCCTGCCCATGAATAGATTACTTTGCATAAGAACTTGGGCTATTAGGTGTTTCATTTGAACCTCATTTTCCTGTGTCCTCCATGTATAGAAAGTTTCTCTGCTATAGAAACAGATCTTACAGATGCAGCTTGCTTGTTTTTAGAATTCAATCATCTAAAGTGTTTTCAGGCATCAAATGACTGTACAAGGGCTAACAGAATGTACTTTTTACTTTGTTTCACTTAAATTTTTAAGATTTCATATAACTTTTAACATGATATGTTCCTTTTTGAGCTTGCAAGCATGAGGCTGTGATTTTCCAGATATGGGTATTAAACTGCACTGCACAGGTGTCTAACCACATACCCCTCTAGCTTCAGGTCAAGATGCATCTGCTTGTTTTCGTGCTTCCGGACATGGTTACTTACCCTGAAATGAACCAGACTTAAATAAGTAAAGTAGCTAGTCTGTATAAATTGTACTTTCTGTTTTGCACACTTGCAGATACTGGAGGCAATGGAAAGGAAGCCAGGTCAGAAGCTTAAAAGCTAAGCTTTATACTATGAACCACTCAATTTCTATATTTTCCAAATGTATTTGAAAAGCAAAAGGTAAGGAAAGAGCATGGAAAAAAATTGAACATGATAATGAGATATGTGAGACTGAAAACCAAATTTCCTTTAACAGTTTGTGAATAAGTACATGGATATATCTGATTGCTTTATGCAAATCCAAGCTAGGCAGCTATACACCACCACTGGCAACAGCAAGTACAGGTAGGGTATACAGAAGCATGTAGACATTTGTGGACCAGGTTTGCGGAGCAGTTGTAGTGCTCTGAACTAAAATTTTGCTGCCTGGCTGGTTATCATTGTAGGAAGACGAGCTAGGTTACACATATTGTTCCTTCTAGTCCCATTTGGGAATAACTGAAGAGAAATCCCTGGTCATGTTCTATTTCCATTAATGTGAACATGCCTGGATTTAATTTTAATTTACCTTCATTTAAATTTTCTAGGCATTTGGCTATATATTTGTATAGACATATATATATATGCACAGTATATAAAAATATTATATATAGCATACATGGATATATATATAGTGTGTGTATATGCACAAATGTATATGCTTCTGGACTATAGTGTGTCATGATACAGTCTTCATCTAGCTTTTAAGCTCCTATAGAACATATAAAGGTAAAATAAATGCTAGGTAAAATAAATAGCTTTACGTCACTGTGTTGAGTTCTGCAGTACTTTATGGTATCTGAAGATTCACAGTACAAGTAACTCACAGAGATTCTTTCACATCACTTATGATCCAGGCCCTGACCTTCATAAGAAGTGTGATACAAAAAAAAGATAAATTAATTTGTTTAAAAGAAAACTGAGTATGTTCATTTTGAAAGAGAGCAAGGTAATCCTGCACAATAATATATGCCTCTACAGAATTATTTCAAGTTATTGAGAAAGGAAACTTACTCTTTGTTAGCCTATCATTTTTGAATTACACCATTAAAATGGAATTTAAAAAAAAAAAAAGTTCCTTTTCAAATCGTTCATTATTTTTCCGGTTGTCTATACCATTAGTCCTGAAATAATTTATTGGTTTTGCATTGTCTTACTGTGGGTTTTCTGATTATGTGTTTCACTTGACTTTTCATGCAGGAGCCAACACTGCTGTGTTTGGAGTATCAACACTGAAATACAAGGAATGTTACGTAGGGCCAGGGCAAAGGTCTATCTCATCCTGCCAATGGGTGATAGCAGAGCATAAGGAAAGAGTACAAGAACTAGGGCATTTATACGATCCTTCCCCTTTTAAATTGTGGCAGATCAGTTAAGATGAGCAAACAAAAATTTTACTTTTAGTAACTATCAGCAGAACCACCTTACAAAAATTATCTTCTCCTATTGTCTTTTCATATATGAAAATATTTGTGTTGATTTTTTCCTTACACTGCTTTACCCTTAAGCCTTTATATTAGAGATTGAATCAAGATGACTGTATTTTTCCCTAAGAGAATTGCCCCAGAAGCTGTGAATCCGTCAAGAAATGTCAAAGCACCTAGAAAAACAGATACGTAAAAAGCTATTTATATAGTCTGAAATGGGCTCTTGGCAGAGCTTCAAAATCGGGATATAAATTTCTTCTGACCACAGAAGGCCTGCTTCTGGGTCACAGAAGAGCAAGTGCTTTCAAGGAATTCGAGATTCATGATTTTGCTCTCAGTGGAGTGTAAACCGCTAAAGGCTGCAAGCCTGCAGCCTGCATTCAGATAGAACTCTGGCTCCTTTGTATTCACAGAGGAATATCAGACTCCTAGATACCCTCTGAGGAAAAAATGTGTATGCTGGGAAAATAAAGGTCCTGCCTCTGCCACAGCAAAGTATTACATTGACGCTTTTAGAAACTGTGGAAGGTTATTTGTGACTTGCTCTGCTGTGTTATACACCATAAATTCTTCAGATTTTTGTTACAAGCTGTTATTTTTACTTTAGTTGGATTTAGAAAGCAAAATACATTTTAAGCTAGTATTTCACACCTCACTTTCTGCAAAGTGAGCAAAAGGAAAAGGCTTATTTAGTGGTTGACTCAAAGAATTCTAATTTCTCTACCCATTTTGTATCTTTATGCCTTAATCTAAACTCTTTAGAAAACAGCCATACTATTTATTCTCACAGAGGCTCTAGGCAGAGATTTACTAGCAACGTGCTTCTGAATTCTTCAGATTAATATACAACTGAAATGAAAAGTGCCCTTACTGATTACAGAAATGGCAGCCTATATTGGCAAGACAAAGCATTTTTCATAAACTTAAGATGGATTCGAATGCCACTGCATTTGTATCCAGAATGTCTATTAGAGGTACGTAGTAAGAACTACCAGACTTACTTTTGTTTCCAACAGAAAAAAATATGTATTCTAAAAATATACTTAAAATATTACTTGGGCAGCCTCTAACAGTGCTTGGCTTCAAATTAGTCATCAAGTACTGAGGGATAATTTTAGCACCATAGCAGAGTGAGTGTGAGGAATTGTAGCTCTCTTTGCTGAAGCAGAGACAATTGCTGTGAACAGGCTCTCCACCCTTGCCGTTCTATAAACACTCGGTTTGGCAGAGTGGTGAAGAGACTGCTTAGCTTATTTCTGCAGAAATGTGTCCATGCATTGTTAGTCTGGAGCATTAAGAGAAAATTTGCTTTAGTCAAATCAGTGGTAATTTTGCTGTCTTCTACAATAGCTATGTCTTACACTACCATACTATCAGAGGCTCAAATGTGCTTATTAGTCCATTTCCCTGCTGTTAGTAGTATCCATTTGACAGCAATACCTGCTTTCTGCAGAAGTATCCCCAAAGCCTCGTGATCTCCTCATGACCCTGCCCTCTCTTTCCATTTCAGTCCCAGCACCAAAAAAGCCACACAGGAGCAGGATGAAAAACAACCCTCTCTTTTCTGAGGCAAAAATCCATATTTCAGGTATCTAGAATCTGATTGAAAAACTCAGGCCTTTTTTACTCAGGCTATGAATGTCTGAATCATACGTCTATATGGGAATATTTGCCATATAAAAATTTCTTAAGCAGTTCCCACAGATGTCTTGATTGCCACCATATTTTCTCTCTAGCTCTCACCAAAACCTAAGTTGTACACAGTAGGAATCTGCTCTATGCAGAGACTGCAGATGCAAAATGCAGTCAAAGGACGCTGATATTTCATGATGATATATATGCTCGTGCCAGAACATGCTCTAGAGAACCCCATTTTTCCGTTCTCAATCCCACATGCTTTTTCATGTTTTCCTCCAAATCTCTCTCTCTCTCACTTCCAGAATGGCCAAGACACATCTCCAGATTTGGCAGCAAATTCCACAAGGAAGAATTCACCTGTATTTTTCTCCAAAAGTAGCACAATGTATTTGGGAGAAGTTGAGAGCACTACTTCAGCACTCTCTCCACACTCTTGGCCCACAGTGGAACCCCTGCAATATGGAGAGGGATTTAACATGCTGAAGCAACTCTGGGTAGCATGGAAGTCTGGAAAAATGTGTAACAATGGAACAATTCCCCAGTAGTAGGTCCAAGATGGCAAGAGAGTCAGCAAGAAGCTTGTGCAGAGCTCACCGTTCTCTCTCACGAGGAGAGACACAAGATTAGCACATTGTCTTAGACAGAGAAATGAAAAAGCAGACCTTTCCTTTCCTCTTTCCCTTTACTTACTTTTCTTAGCCATTCCTTCTTCTCTAGAGGAATAGCTGGCATAATCATGCTGTCTCCTTCAGAAACCTGCAGTGTGGACTTCGGATACCTAAAAGGCAAGCATCTAAGCTTTCTCACTGGAAACAAAAATATACCTCCACAGTCCCCTATCATCATCTATGGCAATGCAAGAAAAGTTTTCAAAGTATGACCATGAATTAACATTACTTTTGTGTGAGACACAATAGCCAATTAAGACATTTTTAAAAACCAGTTCTGATTTAAAATGGTCTTCATTTATCTAAGTAGGGAATTTTAGCTTTTTGTTCTGTGATTTAAAAAGAATGTAAAATATTCTATTAGACTTGTCTACCTCTGAAAACCGGGAATCTCAGTTCCTGTCCCATCCTTCATTTGCTCATGAAAATGTATGTTGTTTATTGTAAACACAATGTGTTTTTAAAGCAATTGTATTTTATTTGCAGGTCTCTACATTTCTGAAACAAAGAAAACCACAGGTTTTATTACTCTTGTATGCACATTAAACAAATCATATGCTTAAAATTTTAGAAGGGGTTTTCATGTACAGTGTAAGTCAACCAGTGTTTTCTCAGCCCAGTCAGAAAAACTGGGTTCTAGTTGAATCAATTATTCCTCATGTGAGAATCAAATGCTGGTAATGTGACATCTTAGTTAGCAGAAGCATAATTTTTAATACAGTTTTTATACAGTTGTTAAAATAAAAATCACATTATATAATAATATTTATTCCCCCTACACAATTTTTCTTAATAGGTCACTTGTCATAACACAAAATGTCAATTCCCAATTGTTAAAAACATGACTGTTTTGTTTATATATTAAGTATTTCTTCCCCCCTGCAATTACATTACTAAAAACATACTTTCTGTAGTAATTTTCAGTGCTATTCAATGCAATGTGTTTCTTGTCCAGAGTTTTCCTCTAAAAAATAAGTATCTACCTTGAAATCTTCACATTCTTCACTCTATTGATTTTTTAAATATTTTGTGCACATGACAAAGCGATAATATATTTTGTAAGGAAATATACCCATTGTCCTTTGTCACTATATCCTGTCTGCAAAGTCCTCTAAATAAAAGTTATATAAAAATCAATAGGTTTGTTTTTCTTTTGTCTTATTGTGATTATCCAAAAGCACCAGCATCAGTATCAGTACTATTTATGTAGAGGACTTAATAATTATTTCTAATAATTCTAACTTAAGAGAACATACTTTTCTAATACTTAATAGCTAATATGTCAATTCAACTAACACTTTTTGTTCAGCTTGGTTTAAATTTCCAACAATTGGCTTAGCTGATCAGTTTTGGGTTTTGAAAAATCTAATTAGAATCCCACAGCTGTTGGGATATCTTGCTTCTTTTTTAACCAATCCTTATGTATTGAAAATCTCCTTACTTATCGCTGAAATCTAAATAACATTAAGTAAAAACTTTTGTTTGATTACACGGCCATAGGAAAATTTAGTGACTTTTCCTAACTAACATTTTGAACATAGAAAGCCAAATAAATATTGAGTGATTTTAATGTTGCTTTGCTTTGGGCGAACAGAATAAGTAGCTCTTAAAGAGGCTTGGGAGAACTATAACAAACATCAAAATTTTTGGGTTAGGCCAGTTACTATCTGAGTGAGTTGTTAGTTTCGAGTAAGGGATTCCCCCTCTTATGGAGAATCAGCACTGTGGGTTCTGGTTGGTGAAGAACTGAGAATTAAGCGGAACAGAGACTAAGCACCATGTACGCAACCCGGACACTGGGGGGGTGGGGAGAAAGCTCAAGGGGTGATGTTTTTGTAGGCACTACTCACAGAGATGATGAGCAAGAGCTTTCAAACTGGTGAATGCCACCTCCTCAATTCTTTTGCCAGATGATAATCAACAGTAGGCTTACCGGCTTTCAGAAATGTCCCTTCAACAGCCCATGGTTCTCTGAGATCAGTTGTCTACTTCAGCAGCTAAAGGGTGAACTCAGCACAGACTTATATGCATGAGCATCAACTCTTTCATCTGGAAGCTGTCTCACCGCTGACGCTGACTATCGCTATACAGCACTCAGCCAGTATCTTCCTCAGGGTCCAGACAGTATCTGGTGTAGGTGTCTGGATGTTTATGAGACAGACATTTGGCAGTCAGATGCGCTGGTTGCACTGCCAGCTCTGCTCCTTGCCTACCCCTCTGCGGTTTTTGAAGAGCAGGAAACAGGACTCACCATTCAGTGACCACGCAGCTCCTTTCCCAATGTCAGGCTGCTGTCAGGTTTCAGACCAGAAAGGCTTCTAAAAAGCACACTGGAAATGACTGGGCTGAAAGGTAATGTTGTTCTGATAGCGATCTAGCTCTTCACATCGGGCTTTTCACAGAGCTGAGCTCAGAAACAGGAGAGCCTAGGAACCAGCTGCCAAAAGCACTCCTCAATATGCCATGCAGATAAGCAGAGGAAAAACACCAGGCAATCTGGAACAGCAGCCCACATGTCCACATAGCATGCAGATGTCAACGCCATAGTATGTGGTCTCTTTATTCATGCCTGGTCCTATTCAAATCTGCACTCCTTAGGGATCTGAGGGCATAGGGATCCCCTTTAAAAGAACACAGATGCGTGACCTTAGGTATGAACAGAACCTTTTCTCCCCTCAAAGCTTGTCTCCTAGTTTAGTTTAGCTTTTTGTTATGTTAAACACTCATTCTAGCTGTAATTCCCTGAGTCAGAGTTCCATTACTAACACCTGAGAACAAAATCACAGATCACTGAGTGATCTGTGTTCTGAAAAATATACAGAAATCCATGAAGTTTTCAATTTTCTTCATTTAAAATGTCTTAACCTCGTAAAGGACAGTGTGGTTATCTGTATATCATCCTATGTGTTATTGCAGTGCACCCATTATTATCTTTGTGAGAAGGCTTTACCATCGTTAAGTACTTGCATCTGCACTGTTGCAGAGAAGAATATTAAAGACATACAGATAAAAGATGCCAGTTGAAAAGAAAAACAACCTTCTGGATTTGGCCTACAGGCTGTAAGCAGGAGGAGAGTTGGGTTTTTTTATATAAATACTATGTATTTATGGAAAATTTCAGCCGAACAAAATGAAATGTTTTTCCAGTCTTAGAAAAATTTTTCACTGGTATGTAAGGAAAGCATTTACTGTATTGAAAGGAAAATTAATAGAAAAATTGGAAAGATTGCAAGATCAAAAGGGAAGTAACATCATTGAAATTAGGCAGCTATAGGAACACAACAAAGCCAAAGTGCACTTTTCAGAGCAGGGGCAGCACACCCTGCAGAATATTTACCATTTACGTCAATCATGCCATGGAAAAACACAAGTTAACTGCAGTGATATTCAGACTCACAGAACACTAACTTTTAAAACTAGCGTTTCGATACCGATAAAAGTGTATTATTTTAGGACTTTCTCTTCCTCAGCTGTCCTTTTTGTTTAAGGAAATTTTGACCTGACTATTTTCCCTTACAGAGAATAAAGTTTTGAGAGACAGAAGTTGCATACTAGGGATTATTTCTTTTTCTTCTAATGTTAAAACAAACAAACAAACAAAAGTTAACCTTAAAACACAAAAGTGAGCAAATATAAAAGTATCCAAAACTTTTTTTCACTTAGGCAAGATGGTGTCAAGGAAAGCTGATTATAATACTGCTTATCTATATACTATAGCACTTATAAAGGAGAGAATTTTTCCTGTTTGCCAGATATGCAAGTTAAAAATAGCATAGTAGTGAAACAAAACACATGATGACAATGTGCCAGGTGACAACTAAATGGCCTAGAAATGGAACAGAAATCAATTATATGTAAAATATCTTATTCTCACATGCTCTCATTTTCTATACCACTTTTCTGTCATCCTACACTATAGCATAAGACTCAAAAGAAGAATAGTTAATAGGATGCAGTTTTAACTTCAATTTGGAGATATGCTACTAGAACTGAAGTTGGTGTTTCAGCAGTTGAGAGTGATTCTTTTGTTGGAAACAAATTCTGGATTTTATTCATTGACTTTATTAATCATTATTTCTCTTCAACAGATCAACAACAAAAGGCAACTCTAATATTATATTTGTGTATCATTAGTTTAAATATGTCACAGGAAACTTTTCTACTAACAGTACTGAATGCCTTTTGAGAGCTGAATTTATTCAAGAGATTTTTTGGTCTTCATATTTAGTTATCTCTTCTCTTTCGTAGACAGTGAATGTTTTACCGTGTTTTTTTCTTCCCTTAGTTTGCAGAAAGTAAAATGTAGCTTAGAGACACTGATCTAGAATCCATTTTTTTAAATTTTAGATAGTTATCAGAAGTGTTAACAATAAAACCTAATGAAGACAAAGCTTAAGTTGCAAAGAGGGTCTGCCCAATTTATCCTAAGAAATGTTTACAATGAGCAGTAATAGTGACATGAAAGGAAGTTAATTTGACTATTATTGCTATTATTCAGGGAATGAAAGCATTTCAGAAGGAACTGCACTTTAAAATTAATCTCTTGGAATTCAGAAGAGCAAACTTCAAGTACTTGTGAAGTTTATAATCCCTTTTAGGAAGTTAACATCACTGGCCATATATAGATGTGTACTGAAATTCATTTTCTAATATGAAGGAAAAGTCACTCATTCTTTTTTAAATCCTCAAGACTATCAATCTTTAAAGCGACTTTCCATTACATATGCTCAAATCCTGCAAATGATGTATTGTAAATACATTAACTTTCCCTAGCCCAAAATTTATTATGTTTCTGTATATTGACTACAGCTATTGAATCACTATTTTCAGTATATAAAGAACCCTGATGGTGATATCAATTGTATTATTTGGTAAGTGATTTCAGATTAAAAAACATATTATTGATTAGACTCCAGTTTTGCAAGAAGCAAACAAACATCTATTGCTTTCTCTTTCTGTGGATATATATATATGTGGGTGTATATATATATTTATACACATAGCTGTTTATTTTGACAAACATGGTTTGACTAACTGCCTCAGGGAATGGTGCCATTAATCAGCTAATCATGAGTGGAAAATTGTCCATTGGGCATTTAATGCATTGTTAGAATACACAAAGACATTTCACCTAACTGATTTTTTAAACGATTGGAGAGGCTGGGTACTATGCTATGTGTGGGTTGAGAATTGATTTTCTCAAATACAAAATGAAGCCCAAAAGTTATTAAGTATTCATGCTTGCTACTGCCCTTTGCTGTATGCAGTGTAACCTTTTCAAAGTTTTGAGATGTTTACAGCGCTGTAACTGAACTCCAAGGTTCCTTTCTCTGAACTAAGGATTGTGAGCCTTATTGCTCCTGACAGTCTTGGTGGGCAGCAGAGGTCTCGTGCCATGAGTAAGTCACAGCTTTGCACTATTTAGGCCTCACTGCACAAAGCTGTTTCACCTCTGCTGCAGAAATTCTCAGGGCACTGGTACTGAGTCTTTGAGGATTGTGATTGTTGATAATGTTAAACAATATCTCCACAGAAACACATATCTTTATGAATATGATATAGGTATACATGTAAACATTAAAAAAATGTGTTAATTAAATAACCTATTAATTTCTTTCTTGAGACCACTGATTTGATTCTTTCTGCCTCTGAAGACAAGATTTAATTTATTGTCATTGATGTGAGCAATATATCTTCCAGCTTGTAACTGGACTTCTATCTAATAATCCTCACTATTCTAAATAAGTACATTCTCCCACATGCATGCATTCCTATCCAAGAAACCTGTCTGTACATATTTTGTCTGATATCATTTCAGTACAACCTCTAGTATTGGCAACCAGTGAAACTCCTTCAGTGTTAACGCATTATCAGAGTTTGTGGCTGACTTTACTAGAACCAAACTGAAATCTAGTCCTGAATTTAAAAATATTTCACATATTAAGTCTATGATACAGAGAACTTCGAAACTATTTTCGATTTGATGTGTCCTCACAAAAGGCAGATAGATGGTCAGCGGTAGAAAAATAAAGAAAAATCCCAGAGGAAATCTATTTTAATGTTACTATAAATTCATATTAGAAAAAAAGCTATCAAAACAACTCAGGGAACAGTGGTGCACAATTATTTCTAGGACAGGTTTTTGTATCTGCCTTCTTGTGTCTTTGTTAAGACTGGTTGCAAAACCAAAAGTAAACATAATCATTAGAACAACAAATCTGAGTTCCAGAGAATAAAGCTTGGCGAGATCTTGAAGCTTCTCTAAGATTTATATACTTCCAATTTTTGACCGGTGCTGAATCAACTGCTCTGCAGATACAGACTTTCTTATTTTTATGGTTTTGTTTAAGTATTTTTATTAACAAAAAAAGAAACAAAAAAAAAAAGAAGATATAAGCAGCAGTGTTGGTGAGTGAAAAATTTTTATAGTTCAGTGTGTACTTCAAAAGTATGCCTTAGCATTGTGTCCTGCCTGTGATGAGTTTTCATAAGCAGAGGTTTCGCCTTTTTTTTTTTTTTTTTTTACAATAAAATGCCTCCTTGCAATTTTTCTTACTCCTTATTCCCACTTTGAAGATTCAGCAATACACAAATTAGTTAGAAAAGACAGTACAATAGCAGTTCTTCAAGGAGTTTTATACGGGAGGCTACAAGAAACATAGGAAACCTTCTCTGTCTCACCAGCCATCTGACCACCACGAGAACAGAGGAGAGCTTTGCAGTTTGCAACAGTCACGGTCCACCTTCTTTGTGTACCCACCAGTGCCATGTCAGGATAAAATCTTCTCAGGCAAGTTTTGAATGTCTATGCTGGCCTCATCCAGAGCCTCTTCCCAGTTCTTCAGGATGGTACCTGAATCTAGCTCAACCGTGGAATCACAGGAAAATTTAATTATGCTGGGACCTTAGAGATCATTTTGTGCAAACTCAAAGCAAGGCTAACTTCAAAGAGAGATGGGGCCTCTCCAGCAATGGCTATTCTACTGCCCTTCTGAGCAACCTCTCCCTCTGTATCATCATTCTCATCGCCAAGAATTTACTTCCAGTTGTACCTATATACAATACTGTAGTTAGTGCAAAAGTATTATAGTTACATCAGTAAGACCTGTTAAGTAAAGAAATCCCTCTTAAAAAAAGCATGAAGTGATAGACCAAAGACTCTGCTGTTCCAAACCTACCAGCTGCTGTGCAATCATGGTCGCACTTTTAAAAATCACGTCTAATTTTACATTTCTTTCTCATGTATATTAATTTGGGCATTTTAAATGGTTCTTCAAGTCTGGGAGACCAAGAAGTTTAAGATCACTTTTGAAGATGGAGTTTTTAGTATCTCTGGGCTTCACTTCTGAAAAGTTATAATATACTTTATAGAGTATTATGCATGTTAATTGTAAACCAATTGATAAAATTATATTTATTTGTTTAGAATGTTGAATTTATACTGTCATTACCTGCACATTTCCACTAAAAGCACTCCTCAAAAGTGCCTATCACTACTCTGGAATATATGTTATCCACAGCTCTCATCCAGAGCCCCACTTATGTCAGCAAGACTGTTATTCTTGCAACCTTAGGAAGTACAGGGTACTGTCCTATTTCTGAGTTGTAATCAGACATGAAGTTTGAGATGCTTCCTTTTCAGTTACGACGCGTTATAAAATATGGATCCCATAGTATTGCCAATTTGCTGTAAGGATTTCTGCTCACAGCCTTGACTTTCTTATCGGATAACGCTTTTCTTCAAACTGAATGTAAGAGTCTGGCTAACATTTTATTTCAGAAAATTGGAATTTAGAGTGTGTTTATATGTATGTATTATGTATGTATGTATGTATATGTATGTTTGCACCAGTAATTAGTTATGAATCCAGACAATTAAACACACAAGTGAAGGCATTCAGCTATCTTTCACGGGCAATTGAAAGGCAAGGCATTTTGACCTTCATTTTATCATTTGTATAAGCAAAAATAGAAATCAGATTGAGGAACTTTTGGAAACTTTGCATTTTCATAAACAATTGTGAAGCCAACATCATAATATTGCTAGTTCTCAAAAATCTATTTTCAATGGTTCCTCCAGCATGCAGTGTATTCAGTTATCTATATGGTCTTTAAACCTACTCCTCTTCATTATTATCAAGCTGTTTAAAATATAATATTTAATTTGAGGAAAATACATTTCCTGTACATTTTGTATTTCAAATATGAAACCACATAATCATTTACACCTTAAACAAAATCAGGGTCTATAATCACTGCAATAATAAAAAATAAACGGAATTATTTTCTGGAAGAACAAAACTTTCCCAAAACAATCAGAATTTTCTTTTCTTTTTTCACAGCCGCAAGTTGAATAGAAAAAGAAACTTGTTTCTAAGGAAGGAACATGTTTGTATTAGCAAATCTGGGACATGATTTAGGGAAGAATACTACAGAGCTGATAAAACATTACACAAGCGCTTTGTACAGGCATCACAGTAAATTATCTGGTGCTGTCTGCTTTTCCTCCACTTCACCCTGAAAGGCATTTTTTAAATAATTGCTATAAACTTTCGAGGTACTCCTGATTCCGAAGCAAAAAAAAAATATCTCAGTTATAAAAAATTTTAAATTAACAGTTACGAAAGCATGCTTCTAACCTTTCTAAAATTCTTGAATTTCATACTCAGCCCCATGATCTTTAACACTAGTCTCCACATGGCTTTGATACTAACCATTTGGTGATGATAAACAGAAAGGCATGCTGTGCAAATGATATATAATTTTATGTTGCATTCCCCGTACCATATTATGAATCACACTAGAATTTCAGTGGTCAAGTCATATACTTTGTTAGGCCAGGCAGCATGTGACGTCACTCCCCTGGTAATCATAAACATTATGCATAGATTTTATCTGCTGTTCAAGAGAAACCTGTAATTAGTGACTAAGCCAACCAGATCTAATAAAATGCTAGGGTCTTCCAAGTCCTATAAGCACGCACTACTCAAACCCATTTAAAGCTCCCACTGCTGCCTAACTCACTGTATGTTTGTTCAGAAAATTGCATCTTCTCAACAAATTTTGGAAAATGCCACTTGTGCTCCCCACTGCCTTGCTGGGGATCTGGAAGCTTTCTGAGATATCACTGGTCATGGAAGACCATTCTTCATCTCATTCTTACATGGCTATTTTTAAACTGCTCAATGCATGTTTTGTGACAACAAGTTCCAGTATCCTCATATTAGGAAGTTCTAATGTACCCCAGTAATTTGGGATTTGGATTTTCCACACATAGACACATATATGTATTTCTTGATGTTATCTTGGTTAGATTTGAATTAAGGGCTATTTCTTTTGGACAGTGCTCATACTTAATTAAACATTTTAATTTTCAGTTGGAGATGAGACTTAGAGGAGACCTGAGTTTGCAGTTAGAGACATTACTTTTAATGTAAACAGGAAATGAATAAACATCAGAGGATATCAGTGAAGAAAGACAGTGAACAGAAAAATGATGATGAAATATTATTCGACTTTTTGTGGTGCTTCATTTTGTCTGTCTTAAAGAAAGATAAAACAATCTTGTAGAACAGCATCCTCCACATACTGAACTCTTAATGATATTTTGAAGTATTGAAACTTCCTGCTTCTGCTTTATGGTTCTGTCAGATCAGAATCCCTTGACGAAAAACTTGCTTTGCATTACATGTCCTACAGAGCCTGCTGTAGAATATCTGGTGCCCAAGATGTTTTCTACAAAATGTTGCTTTTTCAGTCTGACTTGCTTCCCACCCTCAATCCTTTTGGTCATTCTTTCAGCCTCGTAGAACTAACACTTTCAAGAAGGTATTTGGGGGGTTCTTTATTATGCAGGAAAGGAAGAGTCCAAATGATGAGAGAGAAGGATTGCTCCCCTCCCTTTGCTACCTGCCAACGCTTTCTGTTGCTGGAAGAGGAGCAGAATTCCTGAATGCTCTCTCCATGGGTAACAAAGGAGTGGGACCAATTTGTTAAATTATCACCTTATTATCACCAAGAAGTCTGTATCTATTAATATAGACTTATCAGTTTAGCAGTGCGTAGATGCATACTGCTTTTCTTGAAAACATTAGTAAATTGTATTAATTCTCTGGACCGGATTGTACCAAATTTCTTTTTGTTAAGCAACTTGCTAATACTGAATAGTTCCAGAAGAAAATATGACTCAGAAAGGGTGGTGGGAAGTAGACTTTTATGTTAAAAATCTCTTTGTACCTTTTAAAAAAATAGAGATGCAATTCTGTTCACTTACTTTCTTGCATATGGATGCATTCTTTCATCATTAGAAAAAGCAATACTGCTTATTTCATTCTGAAGCAAAAGGAAAAACTGAATTACGGTCCTTCAGATGACATATTGGGGATATGCGGTAGTTTTGCAGTATACATGCTGTTTGTCACAGATGACTAGTTTCTACTTTTACCTACCTTGCACAAGGTTCTACCCCTCCTGGTGTCAGCTCTCCACACACCCTCCGGCTCTCCAGGCCTGCATGACGTTCCTTTAGCCTAAATTCCGAGGTCATATTTTTTGGAAGCAGTTTACATATGAAATGCAATTTTAAGTATCTTGCACACAAGCCATTTCCATAGTCTCATGTGTCCTGGAACAAAGGCTAAATTTTGTTTTTCAATACTCAGCCAAATCTTACGCCCAGATAACCACCAATATCTCTATTTCACCTCTATTCTCGTGGAACTGATGGAAAGGGAACCTTTCTGAATCTGTATTTCCCTCCTGATCCCACAGGATTACAGAATACACAGGCAAGCCCAGAATTTCTTTCTCGGATCTCAACCCTGCAAACACTATTTCTCTCAAAGATGTGCCTTGGCAGAAATAGTTAAAATGGTTTAAGACAGTATCACTTTGCAGGTTTAAACTCTGCCTCCTGGCCAGACATTGCTGCAAGAAATGTTTAGGTTAGAGGTGAGGTTCGTTTGTACTGAGGTAATAGACTATGAATTGGGGTAGGAGAGACACAAACATGCCTGTTCTACTATGAAGACTTTAAGCTCTGTAAAGAAGCCTGGCATACTGCTGTGGGCATTAATCTCTCCAATTTATTCATTTAAATCCACCAGATATTACTTGTCAGAACCCTTAGGCATTCAAATAATTTTATGTGGTTGACTGACAGATTTTTTTGTGTGTTGTTTAGGGTTACTTACATGTGTAAACCCACTTGCTTACCTAGACCTGTTTGGCGTGAAGGCTGAAGTCTGCTGGACAGTTTTGATGTGCTAAAACTGTCTGACTAATAAATTTATTCAGTCGTAGGAGGAGAACAATGGCTGAGCACAAGCACGCCACTCAGCCTGACAAGCCCAAGGACATTGAAGAAGACATTCTGCAGGAACAGTACAAGTCATTGTAAATGACAGGCTATATGCTTAAATATAAACCATCCATCAATATAATTTAGCATTTCTAGTAGCAACAAACAACTCACCAAAATTAAATTTTACTGGTTCAAAAGATGATGGAAGCAAAAATGAGACACATTTGAAAGGTTTGAGTAGCTGCAAAAATAAAAGTTGGACTTCAAGTTCTACTCTCCTCTGAAATATACTGCCTGCAGAGAACCTACAGGGGAAAAAAGGAGAAAAAAAAAACTCCAAACCAACACCCCCCCCCCAAAAAAAACCCCAACAACAACAACAACAACAAAAAGAAGCTGCACCAAAATATAGTAGAACTAAAAGAAGCAAGAAGCAAAAAAAAAGGTTAAAAGGTTGAAGGGCTGAAAAGTGTCACTTTTAGTGTGCCTAACTGCATATTCAGCTTTTTTCTTCTTGGTTTCTGGAATCAGGCAATTAAATGACCATCTCAGCTTCAGCGTTACTAGTCTGTATGGTTGCAGAGAAGTTAGAAAATGACATTTAAAAAGACTTGGTATTTATATAGTAGATAAAAATGGATCGCATATCTGGACGTTCCCAAGTTTATCTCTCTAAAAAAGGTAGTGATGAACTCTTTGAAGGTCTCAATGCTCAGATTCATCAGGAAAAAACGTAACCTTCTTTCCAACATTGCCTTTCAAAACTGTGGCCTGTTTTCCCTGTTTTCATTTCATGGCTGCACATTCAGCCCCTGGATGCTGAAGGCATTGAACTTTGCTGGCAACCAGACTCACACAAAATAGGAATCTATCTCTTGGAAATTTATTTTAATATACAGGGAAAACTGAAGGCCACTTGGGGCTGAACTTTATATGTAAGATGGGGAGGCAGTAAGGCATTTGTGGGAGGCTGTTGCCTACAACAAAAGTAGATTGGCCTGTTTCCACGACACCCATGAAAAATTTATTGAAATTAATATGAGTCATTGAATGGATTTCAGAGCATTTTTAAGAGAGATCTAAAGGCGCAGCAATACAACTGAGTGTAATGGACTGAAAAACCGAGGCGGCAGTGAACAACTGCCACTGTGTGACATCAACAACCGTTAGATTAAACGATGGGATCAAAACACACAGACAGCGAGCAAACAATCAACTTACATTTTCATTAATTAACGGAAATTGTACTAATTGCAATTCATGTTGACAATCATACGAAAACGCCGTGTTGTCAATTAAACACTATAAAACAAAGTACAAAAATATTTTTGCTATGTTAGGAATGTTTATTTTCTTACTACCCAGCTCATTGTTTTCAAGCACTACATTCCCAGTGTCGCCCTAAGGAGCACGCAGCCATTCCAGCAACGTGGCGCAGAAGAAGCTGGACATCTCACTCATACCCGAGGCAGCAAGTACAGCGGCGGCATTTGTCGCCGGTCTCACCCTGCCCGGGATTCAGCAGCCCCGTGGCGTTACGGATTTGAAGTCGGACGCTCGAGCAGAAGGCAGTGCCCCTCAGGAAGCCCACCAGCCCTTCCCACACCCGGCCCGCCCAGGGCTCTCCCTCCTGCCATCCCCGAGCGCCGCTTTAGCTTCGGGCCATTTAGAAAACCCAGACCCGACCCCCGCGCTGGGGGCTCGCCGGGCCAAGGTGTGCACGTGCCGGTGTCCTCCTCCGCGCGTTCCGCGCAGCAAAACTCGCACGAGAGCGCTAAAAGGATGCCCTATAAATTCATTTCGGTGGCTTGTCCGTCTAAGGTCTCCTAACCCAGGCGCCTAACCGGAGCCTCCGGTCACAGCGGAACCCAGCCCCCGCGGGGCCCTCCCCGGCCCGCCGCCTCGCTGCGCTCCCGCGCTGTTGCCGCCGCCGCTCCGGCTCCGCGGGCGCGGAAGCGGCGCCCAGCCCGCCAGCAGCAGCGTTTGGGGTTCGCTTTGCTCCCTCCCCTCCCGCGATCCCAAACTCCCGTCCCAACCAGCCCTCCCCAAACAGCTTCC
>VXAK01014663.1:0-73874 GCA_013399435.1 Arenaria interpres | reverse complement strand
CCCCGCGGCGGGGCGGCGGTGGCCCGCGGAGCTCCGCGGGCGCGGAACGCTGTCCGCTGGGCGGTGGGGGTGAGGTGAGGGGCGCGTCTGGCAGCGCAGCCCCCCTTGCTTCGCCGTCGGAGGCTGTCGGAGCGGGGCGGCGGGGCGCGTCCCGGCCCTGCAGTCAGCCCCCGGCGGGAGGCTTCGCTCCGACACCGGCCCGAAAGCCTGCGCGCCGCCGGTGCAGCCCGGCTCTGGTCCTTCCCCCGGCCTTCCTCCCGGGGAGATCCTCCGGGTGGCGAAGAGCAGCCCCGGCGTCAGGCGTTATCTAGTGGTCTCCTTCCAGCACGGTGTTGTAGGAGTAACCTTGACAGTCCAGCGGAACGGCCGTCGCTGCCTGCCCTGCCTTCCCTTTGAACTGGCTTTGCTAGTGGAAAAGTAAAACTTACAGCATCTGTCTTCTTTATACTCTTGTGTTGTACAGATGCTGCTGAAGTCTGAAGTTAAAGGGAATATTTACCATTATTTAGAGAAATATGTTATTCCTTTCCCATCTTATTTTGCCCTCTGTCAGAGGAGTTTACGTTTTAGGAATTATAATATCTTGCAAATCCCTCTACCTTTCTCTAAATATAAGCTGTCTTTTAGTATGTCTTCTGCTTGCCTGTTTTCCTTTTGTGAGTCAGAACTAGTGTTCCAGCTTTTCATTGCTTGAACAGGCTCCACAGACCCGTGACACCTCTCTTAAGAGTTTTAGGAGTTGTTGCTCATGTGATGGGGATCATCTGGTGTCTCTCTGTGCTTAATGTTACTGAGGCAGACAGGACCTTATCCTTTTCCATCCTGAAAGACTGGAAGATGGCAGTAAGGTATCTCGATTCTGTTTCAATGATGACAGCTAATCAAAGCTGCAGCATCTGACTCTAGAAGAGGTCTCTGACCTGCCATCTCTTTTAGAAGAGAGGAACAAGCAGAGGGCAGGGAAGTTGTACCTTGTTGGTGATGAGTTAGCAAGTCATAGGTTGCTTTTCCACATCTGTAGTTTCCAAGCACCCTTTAACCCCGAAGTTTTTCTGTAAGTGTAGTTAGCTATTTTAATGAGGCCTCAAAAACTCCAAACATGATGTTTTTTGAAGTAGTGAACACAGAAGGAATACTTGTGGTAGTTAAGTGTGAATAATCATGGTGGTGAATTGGGATTTTTTTTTTTCCTCACCCTTTGTGAAATATAATTTTACAGTTTCTTGCTCCTAGGAAGAATGATCCCCTGTGGGGTTGATGGTACTCTGCTTGATAAATTACTTGGAAAAGGTCTCTTTCAGTAAAATGTTTTAGGGCCTTTCTGCCTGGGGGAATAGGGTTTTAGTGTAGTCATGCCACACTAATTTCCCGTGGGCATACTCTTGATTTTCTTTAAGAATATGCCTTAGAAGTTGGATGGTGCCTTTAAAGATGCACTAATATAAATCAATGGAAATAAAAAATACTGTGACATTTTTAGAGTGGAGTGAAAGGACTGTTTTGGAAGTCACCATTTTGTGATAGCTTCCACAGGTGAAGGAATTTCCAGGTGGAAGAAGGTCTGTGAAGCATTGTGCTGTGGAAAATAAGGGGTGTCTTACACCTGAGTAAGAGTGTTTGGTGGGGGGACTGAGGTTGCTATTAACTTGCACATGTTGATTTCTCATCTCGATTTCATTTCTCTTCAGATTTCTGAATGTCTCTCTAGACATGGTCCAGATCTGAACATCTAGAGTCAGGGAATTGTGACGATAACACAATAACCTGTGCTATAGAAGGCCCAAAGAGAACTATTTAAAGTTTTTTCTTCCGGGTGTGTATTCAAATCACCTCACTCTTGTGTGTATGTGAGATTTTTAGACAGACAGAGGATAATATAAAAATAAGCTGTTTATAAAGTCCCCAGTATGAAGGGGTGTTTTTTCCTTGTCCTAGTTGAAGATTTTTTCATTACGCTACTTCAGGGTACTTATTTAAGATACGAGCTTCCAGTATAAGAGGTATCTATTGCTGAATCCATCTCGTACTATTGTTAGTAGATTAAAGTGTACATTTTAGAGAACTTTACCTTTCTTTTTTTAAAAATGCAGTTTTTAAAACTATATGGGTTAAGATGACTTCTGTTTTATTATGAATAAAATTCTGTGAAATGCTGACTGTGGAAAGGAGTAGCTGTTGGTCTGTTTCGGGAGGAGGTATGCTGTCTAAATAATAGTGTGTTTGTTCTTTCTTTCTCTTTTCTTCCTTTGTAACTGCATGTTCCTTTCCAGTGTACAGCTGGTAAGTTAACACTTTTGTACAACCTTGGCAATGTTATAATCACAGTTTTGGAAGCCTGTGTTTGTATAATGTGATGGTAAGACAAATTAATTCCTCCTGTTTTTAACCAAACAGGGATGTTATAACTAATGTGTGCAGAGAGACAAATCAAGTCCTTCAAGAGAACACTTATTTTGCTTAGTCCTTGATTGTCAGTCTCTAGTGATGTTGGGGATTTGAAAAATGGATGAACTAGAAAGCCTTGGCATTAATTTGTATTGTAGCCAGATATGCCAGTGAATTCATTAATACACTTTTGCGTATGACTGCAGCAGGCAGTGCTCTGTTAACTGTATAGAAGCGTGCTCTTGGTTTGACTATTTCTTCTTGTTCTGAGTTGGACACACAAACTAGGGTAAAGCTAGTGTCTTATCAGTGCTAATAAACATCACATTTGTATCTTGGACAGATTTCTTAAACTTGGAGAAAAGGAGAGCAAAACAGTAAGAACAATTCAAAACAAGAAATGTATTAACAAGAGAACAGGCTATTGGTTTTCCTGCCCAAATGATGTCACTGAACATTTAGGCAGTGATGTGAAGAGGGGAACTCTGGTCCTAGGGGGGTGAGGGGAAGGACATTGCCTATTTTTTTTTTTTTTGCTTTTGTCTCCCCTGCTCTGTGTAAGCTGCTATCACAGAAATGAATGATGGTTTCTCAGGAAGCAAATGCGTTTTTGAGGCTATATATAGCAGAAGTAAACTTGTGAAATGTACTCACCAGACCATTTTACAAAATCATTGTACTCAAACTCTTTCAAAACTGCCAGTACCCTCTCGCCATCCCAGAAAATCTTTTTATGGTAGTCCGTTTTCCTTCTCCAGTGTGCATTTGCTGGTGACTTTTGGCATGTGTTATTCATTGTGACTCTCTGGACCTCGTAGTTGAGCATTAAGGTGGGTTTTTTTCCATCTTAAGCTTAGGCAGGTGTCCTCTGCACCTGAGGTCTTTGACACAGTCGATACTGTAGGACTTCTTTGTCATAAGTGCAGAAGATACCAATTCCTTTGCAAATGGGATTGCATGACTGTTGGTTAGCTCAATTATAGTATGCGTTCCTACTTTCCCTTACATATTTTTTCTTTGGCAGATAGCATTGGGAAAGTATTCCCGGCTGTGCGAGAGTGCTGCAGGTCTGGGAGCAGTTTGGACTGCAATGTTCCTGGAAGGGTGGGCTGTGTTCTTTACAAGATAGCACTTATATTGGATTTCTGATGCTTGGAAGACCTAGGTTTATATATATATGTGTGTGTTTAATGTTGCGAGCTTCTGACTTTTATGTGTAGATTACAGTAGTGGTAATGCAATGACAGTAGCCCTAAGGGAAAAAAAACCTAGGCATTTCTGATCTGTAACCTTTTGAGTTCCTTAATAAAACAGGAGCGTTATGAGCATTCAAGATTGCTCAGCGGTGCAGAATTCTTACCAATGGTTGTGAACACAAGTCGTTAAAAGTTTTACTGTTATGTGCTCATATGGGTTAAAGTCCAGCACTGAAAGCTAAACTTTTCCTTTCTTGCCCTTTAAACTTGGTTCTCATCTTGCTGTAGACATGAGAGCAGTGCCAGCTCCAAATCTCTTTTTTGTTTTTTCCTACCTTGACTATCTTGTGTGGTAACTTCAGATACTTTCCCTTCATTGCCTTTTCTTAGAGGTTGCATGTGGGATTTTGTATCTTTGAAGTTTCCACGTAGCATACAACTGATGTTGTATAATTACAGACAGATCTGTTAATGACAGGGGAAAACCCCAAATTATATATGAAACACTTTGGATGGAGAGGCTTTGCAAAACAGGTTTCCAGATAGGTTCAGTTTGTCTTGTCTCTGCATAAACCAGTTCAGTTAAACCTGTGTCAGTAATAAATAAGAAACTTGTCTCGAAGTACAAGAAATTGACCTACTCCTACTCCAGTTAAACTGAACCAAAATAAATCTGGTTAAATCATGAATAAAATTGTGCTGCTGTAGAAACAATTCATTTTGCTTGAAATATAAGGTAAAATCAGAAACGTAACTTTTGTAGGATTTGGTGCTTGCCTGCAGTTCATCTGCGAAACAGATCTTGTAAATAATTACCATTTCTTTTTGGTAACTGTGCTGGCCAACAAGCTTGTTATTCATGCATTTTGGTTTTGGGTCTCCTTTTCACAAGGAATTCTGTGCTATGCACTCAGGCTTTCTAGAAAACACTCCCTTGTATCTTGCAATTACTTGCTCACAGAACCAAAAACTGTAAATTTTTTTTGAGGATTTTTGAAGTGCAAAATTGGAAAATGTTTCAGTTCCATTTCTTCCTTTCCACTTGCTGGTGTATTTTGGAGGAGGGGAAGAACAAACACCTTGGCCATATGCAGTCCACACTAGGAAACTCCCTCTTGGTAACTAAAAGAAGTTCTAGGATGTTCACAAGCTTCCTCTTGAATTGTTTGCCTTTGTGGGCCGTTATCTGACCATATCAGTTTTCTCCCTTCATTTAAAGGTACATGATGCTTGGGTTGCCGTCATTAGTCATATATAGAAAGAAAGAATATGATCAGTTATTGACAGATCAGTATTACTCTATTAGAGCAAGTTCCTGTTAGTTCATTTATTTTCTTGAGCTTGTGTGGCAGGTTCCTGACCCTGTAATAAAAAGTGTCCAAAAGCTCTGATGTGCCCAGAAGTTAGTGACTGGTCTTTTAGCACCTTTGTGACTTTAGTATGAACACTACAATTAGTTTTGGGAAAATGTTCGCTGTAGGCTAATAAACAACTCTACCCTCTAAGAGCATACGCTTCACTATTTTGTAGGACTTGGTGTAGGGCCATTACCCTTTCAGGCAGCATGCACTGGAGGTGGGGTGGATGCTCAGATGAGATGTGCTTCACTTGTTCCTGGCAATGCACAAGTGGATTTGTGGTGGCCACGAGTTCCCTGCTGATATGCAGCTACTGCAGCTGGGCTCTGTCACTTGCCTTTGCTGAATGCAAGTTAAGAGATGCAGAGAGACAAAAAGAGTTTGGTGTCACTATACATCTTTCTATTGGGAATGACCAACAAAAGAACTTACATTCAGCTGCCCTAAGTCTCCTAAAGACAGGTGTAAAGGTAGGTGTTGAAACTCAGAATTCACAACTTAATTTTGTCACTTTAAAATCTATAGCTACACAAAATTTTTTGCATGAAGAAAGCAATCTGACTTAAAAATACAAAAAAAAAAAAACAACCCAGAAGACCACAGAACAGCTGAGGTTGGACAGGACCTCTGGAGGTCCCTATTTTGCAGATCTATTATACCTATCTATTTAGAAGAAAAGCTAAGGTAAGATCAGCTTTTTGTTTGTTTGTTTTGGAAGATGTAGAAAGGAAATTGACGTTTGTAAATTCAGATGTTCACTAGTTAAGACAGACTGTCTAATTTAGGAGGTTTTGTTTTGTTCTTTTCCCTTTGTTTTGTAAGCAGACATCTGAGTGAGGTCAGGGAGGCATTCACAGGTGGAATGGAGTTCTTGTTCTCTAGACCTTAAATTTTCCTAACATGTTTTTTTCTGAGCTGTCTTAAATGGAGACCTTTCAGTACTCCATAGGCCTTTTCAGAAATGTTGATGTTCCCTCCTGTTTCCCTGCGGCTTCTGACCTTAGGGCTTTGCTCTCCTGTTGTTAGCAGGTTGCATTAACAATCCATACTGTATTAGAAATGGTGGAAAGGTGTTTCTGTTTCTAGGCAGAAGGAATGGAATTGTTGGTTAAAATTGTGCCCAAACTATTTATTTTTGTCTTGGTCAGTGGAGAAGTTCAATTTCATTACAAACACACTTTTAGTAAATTGTTTGGAGAATGATTTTTCTTGACTGGTTTTCATAAAACTGCAGCTTAAAAGAACTGAAATAATGTGTCTGTCCATTTAAATGTTGAAAACATCAGTTTTACTGTAGCCTGTATACGTTTGCAGCTTGTTCAGAAGTGAGTGTCAGAGGAGCAAGGTATGATTCACCAGCGTATGAAATGCTGGGTACTTCATATATTGCTGGTAATGTAGTAAGATCTGTATTTGAAGAATGCAACCAAAACTGGATGTTTACATGTTTTTAATGATTTTTCTGCAAATTAGTTTGTGTTACATTAGCAGACTGAAGTTGCTTTAGGGTAGTGTATTCAGATCACCTTCAATTCACCAGGGTCTGAAATTTGCATACAGAAGTTCATGTTTGAAGTGTGGTTTTTCAAGATTCTGACTCAATTTAGCTCCAGTGGAAATAAAGAAAAGGATCTAGTTGACTTTATTGGGACTTGAACAGAGCAGCTAGGCATGCTTTGTCCCATGGAGCTGCTTTGGGTAGGTTTCAGGCATTCCTTTGATATCTGACTATGGGACTAGGTGACATACGTTTCCCAGATACTAAAACTATAGTTAGAGTATGTAATCTATTCTTGAAATATCCAAATGTAAGATTAAGGATTTTTCTTATGGTGATCGGTTGTATCTTGCAAAGCTGTTAATTAACCTGCACTTAAACACAAATTGCATTTTTGCTTCAGTCTGCGCTTAAAACTAGAATCTTTTATGTCAGGCCTTGCATTGACTCATATGAGTTGACACTGTCTTCTTCAGGCACCTGATTATCATCTGACCTGAGGTGTCCACGTTTCCTGTGCAGTCAGTGGAAGGAGTTTGAAGCCCTGAGGGCCTGAATTGGATCATTCTAGTGTTTCACGAAATAGTAATGGCATTACTTTAAGTAGTGTTAGAAAGCATGAACAGAAATAGCTTTTATGCGGGTTAAGAATAAGGCAATACAATTTTGTGACTGTACCACATTAGGTGATGTCAGCTATGTCTGTTGGGTTACGCCCCATTTACACATATCAGCACACCACTGTCCCTGCGTGCCCCGACGTACCGAGGTAGTACTGCGGCGTGGATGGTTTTTGTCCCCAGGAGGGATATCAGTTGCATGAGTGTGTCACTTGAGAAAGCTTTGTGAGGGTAAGAGAATTCATTGATCTGTGAAGTTTCTCAGGATGAAGTTGGGACCTGTAACTTAGTTTTAATGCTGTAATGGGGTTTCAAATATGACTTTTAACATCTTAAAATAAAAGTAAAACCTGTGTGTCCAATATGAGATTTTAAACTCAAAGCCCTTATCTGACAGAAGATTAGTATCCCAGTCCTTACAGGAGTACAAAACCATAATGCGTATGCTTTGATTAAGGAATCTAGTAGATGTGAGCAATGTATAGGGCACCTTCAGATCCTTAGAAGAATTATATAAAAGAAGACTAGTTTCAGGTTCTGTTCAGTTGCTAGACAATGTCTCATTTTAGGGGACGAGAATTATGCAGTTAAAATATTTTAGACTCTGGTAGCTTTTAAATATGTGTGTTCTTTAAAATTTGTGCATCTTAACTTCCTAAAAAGAAAATTTCAAAGGTAATTTCTGTCAGCTAAGAAATGTCTTGATTCTACTTACATACTCGTTTTCTTTTATGGCGAAAAGTATGTGTATATATATTTTGTATGTAATATGTATATACACACAGGTACATATTGGTCTTAGTCATGTCATGTAAAATAAAACTGCTTTTTGTGGTGGTTATTCTTGTGAAATGAATGGTAATGTTCTGGAGTAGGAGAATAGTTGCATATGATGGGCCTTGTAAACTCCTTTGTCATGCTTCCAAATGTCCGTGGGTCCAATATTACTTTTAGTTACTTGTGTAACAAGTGCGTGTAAGTACTTGTGTATTTCTAATTCATTCTTGTAGAAATGGCTGCTTATGCACAAGCGCACACAGGCCTGGGCTGAGGTAAGGCTGGATCCTGTGTCCTGAGGGTGCAATAACTGCTTCTGCATCGCTGTTAGGGGGGTGATAAGAACAAGCTTGCAACTCTGCTTCCTCTTCCCCACCACTGGCTTATTAGGGAGCTGAGGTTTTCTGGATGTTTGGGTAAATATGGCATTACTTTCTCTGGTGATATCAGACACTTGTTCATTTCACATTTGTCCCCTGTGGAAGCTTGTGAAGCAGTTTATAGTCAAGATGCTGAAATAGCTTGTGATTAGGTGCTTGTTTCGAACAGTAGTAGTTGATGTCTTCAAGTTTATCTGAAACCTTGGAGTAACTTTAAATATTGACTGGTTTTTTTGTGTATGAAAGTAGCTTTTGTTTTATATTCATAAGTTAACTCTAAGATTTGGGATTTATTCTTTGTATTCCATTTAGTCACTGGGAAAAAGTGCAGGAATGTGTTGTCTGTGCTGGTAACCCAGGTACCAGTTTGACTGCAAAGTGAGGTTTCCTGACAGCCCCCTCTCAGAGACGTGATGAGGCTGAGGAATGCAGCTGTGTGTGCATCACCTGCAGCACCAGCCTGGCACCTGAGGCCCCAGGAGCGCTCACCAGATGCTGAGCACTCCCACACATCCGTGAGCTGGGTGTGGTGAACAGTCATTTGTTGCTGAAGGAAATGACCTTAAGTGAGTTATTTAAGGTCATGTTATACTTTAGTGGTGAAACTGAAATAATAACACGTCTTTCTATTTCCATTTTTATAGATTGCCAGTGTGTCAGACTTTGTCTTTTAAACAATTCAATAAAGACTTGAAATCAACTCAGTGTACATTTGAAGTCCCTTGGTATTTGAATTTGTGCATTTATGCGATGGAGAATCTTGCCCAGTTGATAAGAAAAACTTTTTCTCCTTTACATTTTATAACAAACAAGTTACTTAAATTTCTAGAGTAAAACAGACAATGATGCATTGGACTATTACGTTTTCTGCCTCTATGCACCTGTTGTGACTTGCTCTGTAGTCTGACATAGTTTGTGCATGTATCCTGTCTCTGCATCAGAAGGGAATGAAATTTCACAGGTGGAGCAATAAAAGCCACCCATGTGAAAATGTAGCATCTGGGTGTTCCATGGGGGCCCAGTTTGGTAGCCAGAGTTGCATGAGTGCGTTTGCTCACTTCCTGCTGATGACAAAGCAGTAAATCCAGGGTTAGTTTTCTGTATGTTTGCTCCATGATGAGGATTTATTTCACGTTCTTACCACGTAGACTTTTATGAACTTGAAGATGTGCCCCAGCTTTGATGTGAGTGCTCAGATTCATTTTTGTCTTATCGTTTCAACATCCCCCCCTTCCAAAAGGGTGCTACGAGATAGAGGTGACAATGTCTTGTCTATTATGGCTTTGAAAGAGAACCTTGTTCTTTTTAACAAGGGGGGTGAGTACGTAATTTTGCTGGCAATAAGAGAAATAAGCTTTTTATTTCATTCAGTGAGCTACCCTGGGGGGGTGGTAGGAATCAGAAAAGTGGAACCCAAACTATGATATAACGTATTGTAATAAGCTATTCTGAATAAACTCTTCTGAAAATGGAAGAGATGTTACGGGATTTCAGGAAGTGCAGCAGTCTGCCTATAAACGTGTCTGAGACATGAAGTGAGACTTCAGTACCACTGAAACATGGAGAGGTGCAATGATTAGCCTTTTTAACACTGAGGTGTGGAAGCAGTTAGTGTTGTTTATCTGATTAATGAACTAGTAGCACTGGTTTGGCTGTCCTCCTCAGATACAGATTGTTCACATGACCTGGTCTCAGCTGTGTGTTATTCTGTCTAATCTTACTCTTTATATTTTCTACCTTTATAATTGTGTATTTTTTCTGCATTTCTCATCTTGTCTTCGTTTTTATGTGTCTTTAATCTTTCTTTTAAACCTAGTTTAGCAGTCCCTTGGAACTTCTTAAGGGACTTAGGAAGTGTATATTTCCTTGCTGTGTCTCACCTTAAACATAAACTTCTCCATCTTTGGACAAGAAATTCTTACTAGAGATTGATTTCCTCCACTAACAGGTTAGTTCTTCCCTTTCCTCATTTTCTTGTCTCCTTCTCTATATAATCAGGCTTTTCCAACTTATCTTGAAAAGAAAATATCTTTTAGGGAGAGTAAGAGGTGACATTTCTTTTCTAGTTTCCATTTCTCTCTACTTTCCATTTTTCTTCCCTTTCACGAAATTTCAGCTGTCATTCTTGTGAGAGTTGCATGCTTTAAATGAAACAATGAAGCTACTGATGATAAGGGATAAAGGGTTCTGTAAATGCCACTGTGATACATTCTGGGTCTTTCCAGCTCTGTTACTGCACTCTGTGATAAGAGGATATGAAATACTTCACATATCTTGAGTAAATAATAGCTGTTGGGAATAAACCATTTTAAATTAGCAGAGCTGAGTAACTTGTTCCAGAAAATCCTGAAACGCAAAGCTGGGAAAGGTGTGGATAGAATAAGGGTTGAGTGGAAGGAGGGCCCTGGAGTTATGTTAAATAGGTACCTAGGTGGTTGCTCCTTATGCTGTAGCGGACCAAAAGAAGCCAATGCTGTGCCAATGCTGAAAGGAGAAAATAGGAGTTAATAGTCACTAAAAATAACAAGAAGGCAAATTTGAGGTGGTGGGTGGTTGGTTGACTCAGAGTAGGGTGCTGGCAGGTCTGATATATATATATGTGTGTAAATACTGTGCAGAGTATTATGTATGTAATAAAACTTAAAATTGGAGCAATGTACATTGAACGGCAAAAGAAATAGATCTGGTAGTTATCTTTTAACCTTTCATTGAAAGGAGCAATTGATTTCAGTATAGTATTATCTGCATAACAAGATACAGGACGCTGTATGGCTGCCTCCTCTTCTGGTTGGCATTTTGACTTATTCCAAAAAGTCTGAGCACTTTAAATATTTGTAAGATCTCTATCACACTTCTGTACTTTTTATTGTACATCTTTAAAGTTATTTTTTAAGGGTTAACTTTAGTATACATAATTAAGCAGACATTTATATATATATGAAACCACTGCTTCTAAAGAGATGAACTTGTATTATATCCATAGCATGCAGGGGTTTTATTTTGATGTTTGATATTAGTTTAAAAAGTGAGACTTAAATCAAATATGAATTGTCTTAACTTCTTGTATCTGTAAAAAAATCTGCTCTTATCTAGAGTATGAAGCTGAGTAAAACCAATGGTCTGTTTGCAGAGCTTCATTTTATTACCAGTACATAGAAGACCTTAGAATGGAAGTGGTATGAGCACTATTACGTTTTTGGATTGATAATAAAAATCTTGGTAGATGATTTATTGATTGGTCTGCTGTGTTGGAAGAATAAATACTTTTTTTTTGTGCTGTTGGACTGAACGGGCAGCTGAGGCAAAAGGCACTTCTTGGAAGATTTTATGGAAGGTTTATTAACAGTAGATCTTTGCTTGATTCCAGATGAAAATCTTTCCATTCTCTTTAGGTTTCCTATGAAGTTGTTCCTTCCTACAGTAAGCAAATAGTCTCTCTCAAGTATATAAATGATGCTAGAATTGTCAAGCTGAGTGAGCAACTAAAAATAATGAATTCTAAAGAATTCAAAGTATGCATCTGGCTATTAGGGCTATACCCATACTTTCCTGATATCATCCGTATTTGAAAAACGTCTCTCACTTTCTTCACTTGCTGTGCAGATGGCCATACAAAAGATTGCTCTTTGAAGTAAGAATGAAATATCACTAGGCATAGTAGCTAAAAGCACAGAATGCGCTTAACTCTGTCCTTCTCAAACTCAAAATCACTCTCTCGTGGATTTAGAAGCAGCTCTCATAATGATGTATCTTTTGACAAATTGGTATTCTTCTAAAAACGAAAATAAAGCCTTTTAAGAATTTGTGAGAGCAATATCTGTATCATGCTGTGGCCTACACTCATGGCTCTTGCATTATAGATGCTGATTTTTCCAGACTTCCCAGTTTGGTCTTGCAATACTTCCTGTATGAAACTTGCTTGGAGAGACAAAGTTCACAAATAGTAATAGATCCTGTAGCCCTTAAGACATGTATACTTTGCAAATGAAATGCATGTTTCTTTCTTTAGGCAAAGGGAGTAATGTGTGGGTTTTCTGGTTTGTGTGGGGCTTTTTTTGTCTGTTTTTTGGGGTTTTTTTATGTGGTGGGGTTTTTTTGGTGGCTTTTTTTGTGGTGTGTTTTGTTTATGGTTTTTTTCGTGGTTTTTTTGTTTGTTTTGTAAATAATTCTCTGCTTCTTTTTCCCCAGAGCATTCTGGGAGATGACCTTGCCTTCTTTGAAACCTCTCTAATGTATAAAGAGGAACAATAAAGACCTTGCCTTCTTTGAAACCTCTCTAACGTATAAAGAGGAACAATAAAGATTAAGTACTGCAGTCCTGATCGTATCAATGTAAAATTTTGATGAAAACAGCTGAACTTGTGGAAAACTAGGGTCAGGTACCATAGCACAAAATGATCTGAGAAAAGCATCTGTAGATATGTGTAGATACCCACTGTGTCATCAGACCCTTTTAAGGATCATGTTTAGTGGTTCTCTTTTTTGAAACTGCTTTGCCTATCCATCCGTGTTGTGATTCATCAATGGTATCATTGTACCAGTTATGCTGGATATAGTCTGTTAGTTTATATTTTGTCTCAGCATCACTCCTGGAATACATATTATACATCTGCGTCCCGCAAAGATCAAAATGTTTTTTAAATAGAATGTTTATCTCATAGCTGCCAAGGCTTGAATTCAGACCTTTGAGTTTCTGGGTTTGTTTTTGTGGGTTTTTTTTTGCTATGTCTTAGGAATCAGTTGTGAAACTGTAGTGAGGAACGTGGGTCCTGCTTTGACCTGAGGTGTTGAAGATGGAAGAATTCTGTAAGCCGAGTAGTCTATTTTAAAGAATAAAACTTGCCATATTAAAATCTCAGAAAGTTAGAGCTCTAAGGGTAACATAAGTGATCCTTACCAGAGTAGGGATAAAAATGTTGTTTGCAAAGCAAATGCGTGCAAAATTCATTGGGTCTATTTTACTGTCCTTGTGGGGTATGGGTAATATTTTGTTTGGTTGGATTCTTTGCTTTTGTCTTGTTTATACAGTGTTTAATGTATTCTGTTAGTGATAACGTCTATGATAAAATGCATAGCTGAATCCTCCTTGCATAATGGGAGAGCTACTGGAAGAGCTCTTAAATATAAAGAACTATCTGTTAGGCTTGAACTATCTGTCCTGAAGATCTCTCTCAGGATTGACTAAAATGAGCACAGAACATAAGTGTTTTTAAAGTTAACTGTGTATAGAACAGGATCCTTGCTCTATATAAATGTATTACACGGGTTTTCTTCCTCTCTGCTGTAAGTCTGTCCTATCGCTGTTACGGGCTTGTCTTCATATGAAAATTAATAGGACTTCTCTTCCTTTCCTTCTTTTCTTTCCATCTTCTCAATTTTCTTTCTCCTTATCCTAGTGTCATGCACTTGGATTGCTTTTCTTTTATCTCCCATTCCCTTCCTTCGCCAAATTTCACTTGGGTACAAGTGGTTAAAAAAGCCAGTAGTTGCAGCAGGATACCTGATTAGTGTGAAAACTTAATATTAAAAGGAGAAGACTTTAAACAAAGAAAAAAGTGTTAAGCTTCCAGAAAAAACCTACAAAACCTTTATGTTTAACAAGTTGTAGAATGCCATGCACATTACAGTGACGAGTACTGATCACAAAAGAATATTACTAACAGTAATCTGAATAAGACTTTAACATTTCTAAGACAAGTTTGTAGTTGATGGAAATTTGTTTAAAAATACTTTTCTTTTGACTTCAGCATACGTTCTCACAGCTCTCTGCTCTTCCCCCTGTATTGTAACAGGGCTTAAAACCCCTGAGGTAAGCCATTTTTCTTTCAGAAATAAACAGAGGACAGAATTGTGTTTCTGGTGAAGACAGCTCTAGAGTTGTGTACGAGGAAATACTAGATCTGAATTGTTCTTAGTGCAGTTGTGAAAAGGCATCAGAGCAGTAAATAACTCTATTGTGTAGGAGCAAATACAGCTACAGAACAGTAAACGTTAGGGTTTGATCTTGAATCTGATTTACATAGTTTATTTAACAAAGCTACCTTTTTTTTAGATTAGAAGAGCAGGAACTTGCGAATAAGGTGAGTAGCAATTGGAGTTTTCATGTGTGCTTTCCTTGGGTGTTTGTACCTTGGGCTTACTAGAAGTCACATACCTTGAAGCGATTAATATATTTGCAACAGCTAGAAGGAATACCACACACATTTGAAAGCTCAGCAAACATTTGTCCTTTATTTTAGGCAGGCTCACAGGTGTCAGAGTAAACCTTCAAGACACCAAATGTGCTGGTTCACTGAAAGCACATCTCCTCAGCGTGAACACAGCTGTAGGAGCTCACTACTGGGAAATAAGATCTTGAGAAGATTGAGTCCTAACAGAAGGTGGAGATAACCTTGTGTTTGAAAGACCTAGTTCTTTCTCTCTGTGTGTGAAACACAGCTAGCATCATCTTTGCAGTACAAGGGAGGGAGAGAGTTGGGCAACCTTCCTGCGAGAGCTTGAGAGTCCATGCTGACTAGGTTTGAGAGCATTGTATGAAAAAGTCCTGTAACCAGCTGGCAGAATAATGGTATAGCCAGGGAGTATGGCTGGAGTCTACTCTTAATCTCTCTGGAGTGTTGGCAAATACGAGGATGGAGGGAAGATGAAATTAATTTGATTTCATCATCACTGAGGGCAGCAGTAGTAGCCCAAGTAGCCTGTTCATTTCAAGTAAACTGCACAGAGTTGATTTAAAAGCCCCTAAAGACTGTAGAACCACGTAAGTTTGTTTATGAAACTTCAAAAGTAATTTGAAGAGGTTTTGGGTGTTTTTTTCACGAGGCCTTTGTTCTCCCTTTTACCTATACCCCCTCCATTCATATTTTGAAGTTATACCAAGATTGTACTGCAAACTTTGATCATATGTAATTGCGGTGTGGTAAGTTTCCCCCTGCCCCTCTCCTTAAAAAAAATGGAAGGAAAATAAAGTAATTACTGTTCTCATTGAAGGTGTGTTTTTGAGTAATAGCAGTGAGGGCATTTTATTAAAATTATAAAACTGTCCTAAATTGCTCTCTCAGCAAAACACCATTCTTCAAACAAAATGGATTTATGGTTCGTGGTTTATGAAGTAATCAAAAATGCAGTCTACTAATATATTTGAATTGGAAGAAATAGATTCAAAGATCTGGTTAGTTTAAGATTTTTTTTTTTGAAACCAAAGTTATGTAAGAAGTGGCAGTTGGTCACATCGCTGTTACTCTCCTTCAGTGAGCACACCCAAAAAGTCAATAAATGCAGTCTTGTATGGGAACTTCTGTGCGACAGCAGAAAGATACTAATTATGAAGGTGAACTTCCAAATACTGTTTTATTTCAGTATGTTTTCGGTTTCCAGCTGTTTATTTACTTGGAACAGAATTAATGCTAATTACTTTTAAGATTGACCTTTCAATGTCTCTCTCTTTTTTTTTTTTAATGTATTTTCTGAGCACTTTCTTTGAGTTATCAAAACCACGTATTAGCCTAAAATGTTACTGTTTTTCACTGAAGTTCATAATATCTTTTCCTTCAAGGAAATTATGTGCTCTCTGCTCAGAGATTACCTTTTTTTTGTGTGTGATTGTGCTAGAAGGCAGTAACTGGCACTGATTTAAGGATGCTTTTTAATTAACTTCTTTTGATGTTCTTCAAGGTATCTAATTCACATATTCAGTAATTAATAAGAAACTGAAAGGAAGTTACATGGAATATTACATGGCAGTTTATTTGTTGGTAATGCTTAGTAAACATGTTTTGTCATCCCAGAAACTGTATTCAGTCTCAGCCTAACTTTGGAAAAGAAGGAAAACTGGTGGCTCTGGCTGGTGCTTGATTGCTATGGGGCAGAAACTTTGTAACTGAATGAATGCACATAATTTGTGTTTGAAGAAATAACCATAAGGAAAAATTTAATGAGAGTTGGGATCTTAAGTTTTTAATTTGTTTTCAACTGTCACTGGAGAGTGACTGGATTCATTTAATGCTTCGTGTAATCTCTCTTCATGAATATATTCTGACCATGTCTCTGGTCCTCTCCTCCTTTGGGATGCTTGATGCTCTCATTGTGGACTTCTAGTTGAATGAAAATGACAGCTTCAGTGTAAATGACAGTTTTCAATTCCACTTTCAAATAGACACTTAAGAATTTCATCTGATTTCTTGTAGATTGCATTAATCCTTTTGTACTGCTTTTAATGGGTCTGTGGGATGTCTTAAGCAGCTGGAAATAAGTCCGGCTTGTAACACTTGTCAGCAGCACCAATTACAGTTGGTAGAAGGTGCCATGTACTGCTTGCTGCTATTCTGCTGAGCTATTCTAGCATGGATGCATTGTGACCTGTGAGTCTGTTGCATACCTTTTATCCTGTGCATAAGCACTGCAATTACCTCATGCTTATGTGTCACAAGTTTGGGCACGAACCTGGTGTGTAATACAGAATGTTGATGTACTAGAGGAATGCCTGGCAGAGCGATGTAATTAAGTGTGATGCAAACAGGACGTGTATCTGTCAGACACGAGCTGTATGTTCTGTAACGAGTATAAATAAATGGTCGTCTTTTGGAAGGACAGATATTTAGTCTTTTGATCTGCCAGATGGTAGATGACATGATCAAATGATAAATAGAAAGCTTTTAAATTTTGTATGTTTTCAACATGGATTTAAAAGACTGAGATTTGTATTTCTTCTAATGCTGTTCAAAGTAATTTTACATTGACACACAGACAATAGTTTCTGGTTTTAAAATGCTATATTCCTAGTTTTATTACTACTTTTTAAGATACCCCGCATAGGCAGACAAGTCGGTGTTTGTGAGTTTGAACTATTATGTGGAAGCAGCTGAGGCTTGAGTGGTATAAATTAGACTAGTAGTAAGTAGGATAAAAGAATATTAATACAAGGAATAGCTTGTTCCTTTTTTTTTTTTGTCTAATATGCGTGAAGTGATGGGTTCTCTTTGGTTTAGACAGATTTAGGCATGACATTTCCTGGTTTCATCTCCTGAGGGGAAAAAGTACTTCTGGAAGGAATTTACCGTGGGGTGGCATTAAAAACAGCTTATTATACTAGTGGTAAACGTGTGCTGAAGCTGTCCCCAGGAGGGGCTGGATCTTTTGAAATGCTTTTCAGACCTACTTTCCAATTTTCAATATGAATGGAACTTCTTTCAGAGTGAAAACTTCCCCCCTCTGTAGTTCTGTTCCCATAAAATAGTTGATCTGTTAGTTTTGGTGATCTTCTATTATCAGTAGTTCTTAACTGGTAGTTTGTCTGGCAGTGATGCTAGTTTATTTCTGTTTTACTGATATTTTCTCTTTCAAATCTCAAAACGTTGCTTCTTTATGCAACACATAAGTCTGAGAAGAATCTGTTTGTTTTATCAATAAGTGCTTGTTTACAGCAGGCAGTTATGCTTTTCCTTTCATACATCCACTGACAAAAAGTGGAGAAAACCTGTGGGAAATAATGAAAACTTTGAAATTCACCAAGTATTATCATGAAATATGATCTCAAAATTTCTCATAAATGTTCAGGCAGGAGTTGTTGTCTCTTATTTTATATGTAGCCAGCATTTTAAGAGGTAGAATTCATTCAATTATTAAGGTTTGTATCCAGTGTCATATTGATAGTAGCACATACTAGTGATCTGTGAAATAGTTTTAACTCTTTCTGAACAACTGCACAAATTGCTAAAAAATCTAATTTAAAATGTTAATTTTTCTGTTTCACTTGCACAATAACAATGCTAGCTCTTTCAGCAATGCTCAGACATGCTTATAGCTTCAAGGATTTATTTCTTTTTTAAATTTCTTCAAGTTTATTAATTTCTTCAAGTTTATGGACTAGAGTCTCCCTGACATTCAGAAGACTGCCTGTTGCTCACCTTTATTGAAAGGGAACCATATTGTGCCATGGAGCAAGACCATTTAGTGCATAATTCTCTTTTCTGGCCTGTTCTGTTTGTCTTCTCACTAGAACGGGATCATGCCCCCAGAACGTTGATAAATATTGATAAGGATCAGTTGTGGTTTTTGCAGTTACTTCCATTATGCATGAACTATTGTGTCCGAATAGGAAGAAATTTTCATTTACACTGGTATGATGGCTTGGGCTTTGTAATTGCTGTACTGTTGTTAAAGTGGTTATGTCATCATCTTGACTTGGAGTGGAAGAACTGGCAAGGCTTGGCAGGTTCTTTGCCTCTGTCTAATTTGGATTACTTGCCCATGTCACTGAACCATTTTTTTTTAATGTGCTCTGATTAGACTAGAGATTGCTCGCATCATTTTTCTTTCCCACTAAATCACAGCTCAGAGTTTGTCAGAAGGACTAAGTATGTTCTTGTGATGCTGGTGAGTGTTTCGAAGAACATCATTAGTCACTTCGGCTCTGCTTACAGGAGGCATGGTGACTAAGGGAGATGCTGTAACCTTTCTAGGTCAAAGTCAAATTGGGCTGCTGCTGTCGTTCTGCAGAAGTTTCACAGCCCTCCATCTGCAGTTCTGAAGTCCTTGTTGCCCTTGCTAACCACACATAAGCAGAAAGTTTTTGGTTCTGTGGGTATAGGTGTCAGATATGTGCGTTTTCCTTCCCGCTGCTGAGTTGGGCAGCCTCTGCATAATTACCTTTTCTTTGAAAAAGAAGAATAGCTCAGGGTGGCTACTGCTGCTGAATTGGAGATATTACTGTGTGCAAGCAATGGTTAGGTGTTTCTGTTCCCTTCCCCTTGCCTCCCTGCTCTGACGGGTTGGCTGTCCCTCGCTGGTAGTTTCCACAGTATTTTCTCATGCTCTGTGGTCCCTTACTTAAAACGCTCTGAAAGCAAGTAAAAATCAATTTTGTTTGCTTGATTCCTTTGTTTTTCCCTTTCGCTGTCACAATGAGGCTTGGAATAACTGTGTGATAACAAAAGGCTTGAGTCAGCTCAGGCTTTGGATCCTGCTTGCTGCTTAGTACGTTTACTCAAGCCATTGTTGATGTACATCATCCTGTGCAAATAGTTGCTGATGGCTTCGAGTTGTTCTTTTATTTCTCGCCTTGGTTAAGCCTGGCTGGGTGCCCATGAGCTGGTGACTCTCCGTGGCCGGGGCACCAGGAGCAGCAGAGGCTCCCGTGGGGCTTGTAGTGAGGGCCAGGGAGTAGCCCCAGCCCAGAGCATTGGGGACCTCCCTGGGGATGAGGATAATCCGAGCCCACTGGCAGGTGGGGGACAGGATCAGGCCTGTTGAGGGGAGCTGTTGTCAGATGGGGCCATCGGGACAGGCCGGGATGTGGACCTGGCTTGGCAGGGCCCATGGACAGGCAGGGCTGTGGGGAGCTGGATGCCGGTCCTGCTACAGTGTGGCTGGGGCAGGGGCTGATGGCCTCAGGGACAGTGGCATGGGGTCCTGGGCCGTGGGCAGGGTGGGGTGAGCCCCAGGGGGCTGACATGGGGTCCTGGGCCGTGGGTGGGGTGGGGGGAGCCCCAGGGGAATGGGCAGGGCCAGTTCAGCGAGTCAGGGTTCTGACAAAACCTATACAAAGTTTTAGCTGTAAAATTAAAATAACTAATTTAAATAGGCATTTAAAACAGTTCTATATGAAGGGGTTTACCGAAAAAGAGTAAAAGACTGCAGAAGCACTGGTGGCTGTCAGATACGCAGAAGGCTGGACTGAGGATATTTTCTAGCACAGAAAGATCATGAATGTGTTGGCAATCTTTTCTGACAACGTAAACCATAGCTTTTAAAAAATATGACTAGCTATGTCTTTGTCATACTTATTGTAAATTTCTTTTCTATAACAGTAAGAGGTGCTGCATAATTTTAATATTTCTACTCATGTATCCCTGCTGATACTTTCAATATTTAATTTTCTTTTTTGGTCAGATTGAATATTATAGAAATAACAGCTTGTCATCGCTTGTTTGCAGATGTCTTCGTGCAGAAGTAGTCTACATTTACATAGTTTACATCTAGATGTAGTCTACGTTTAGACCTTGGCTGAGAAGAGAGGGTTACTTCCAGTATTCCCTTCTCCATCTATGTCTTTTATTTCTCCTTTATGCTAAATAAGAATTAGTATGTGAACTTTCTTCGTCTAATTGACGTGGCAAAGATCATATGGATTATGGCAACAAAAAAAAAAGTCTGAGAGTTTTTCCACAGTAATTTTACTTTATATCGCATAAGATGACTTGTTTTTTTGCTGTTGGTTGTGCAGAGATAAATCAAGTCAGTTATGACTGTTATGTATGTTATGACCCACTGTTGTGGGTGCTCTGTAAAGCAAGTGGTGTGAGAGTATTTTCCCTGATGTGCCACAACTGTTCCACTTGGGAGACGCTCGCTGATTTATTTTATTTAAGCTAGACAAAAAGTGGCATAATTCTAATATTGCTTTTCATAGCTCCGAGACTAAATTTCAGATTTATTGGGAAGAATGCCAAAATCTCTTCTCTAAACCCAGCAGTTCTCTGCCTATCAGGCAGTGACCAGCTGATGGACATGCTAGTGTATTGAATTTGCTTCAGTATAACTGACCTCTAGCCATTATTGTTCGGTGCTTGTGTAGCTTTGTCAAGTAGCTGACAATGCCATTAATAGACTTGAATTCAACAGTTGCATGTTAATTTCTTCACTGCAAAAGTAGAAAATCAAGAATGGTAGTCAGGTAGTGATTATAGTAGGGCTTTTTTGGTTTTGTATTTTTCATATCAAAGTAAGCATACAGTTTACTAAGGACCTGTTTACATGCATCATACAGTGATACTAAACTCTTAAATCACCAGCTCAAGTTAAATCTGTTTCTCAGTTATCAGTCTTTGTTTGGGCTACATCTGTAGCCCAGATAAGTTAAGGCATACATTTGTTGGGTAATTGCCATAGGGTTTTTCCAGATTGTTAACATTTCAGCTGCATGGATGCATGCCTCTTCTTGCATTTGGTATGAAAGCTGTGAGAAAGATCTTTATTCTGCAGTATTGAACAATATCTAGGGCATTGAATAAAGACCAGAGATCCCCTTAAATGCTAGTGGAATGAGCATAAATAAAATAATTTGAAGTGAGGATTTTCTGGTGGTTTGGAGATGGTCCAGTCCCATGGATTTCACTAAGGTATGGGTACTTAGCTTTCATTAATGTTTTGAAGTGCCAGGTTTTCTTTACTGTGCTGTAAATTAGATACACCTGAGAGTATTGTTACAAAACAAACCGGATAGGAAGGAGGAAGTACTATGTTATAAAACAACCAGCCATGTGCAAAGCAGGATACGGTGATGACAAAGTGGGGGGACGAGAACACAAGTGTCCATCACGAGTAAATTTATCTCTGTCGAACTGGTTGATACTGGGATTCTGTGCATTTTAGGGCTAGACAAAAATACTTTTTTTTTTTAACGGGAGCAAGAGGCAAACATCATGTAGGGGTTACTTCTCTTAAGTTCTCAGAACTCCACTGATGTTATTCCAGAGAAAGACTGATTTAAAAAATTGCTAACTAACAAGTTTTTCTAAATGAAAATGCTCTTTTGAGATTTGATGTCAAACTGAACAATGCTGAAAGTTATTAATTTCATTATCTGTTAATAAACTGTACTTGGGCCTTAGTTTAATTTTATGTCCTAAGACACAAATAATATCAGTTTTTGCTGCATAAGACCTATGGAATTAAACTTTAAAGGCGGAAACCTGAATATTTAGAAGTCACACATTGTTAGAGATCGTAACTGGGAAATCAAATCTTTATTGGCAAGACCATGTTTTCTTTTTTCCTAAATAAATTGTTCAGGCTTCAGCAGCATCCACTGCCATTTCAGTTTTAACACAATAGTATTTAGAAAAGGGTAAGATAGGAGCATGACTATCATGCTTGTATCTTCTGCACACAAAGTGAAGCCTGATGTTTTTATGAACAAGACATACTGAAGGAATTAATTCATCATAAACAAAACATCTGTCTCCCCAGCAGTTTTTTTTCTGGGATTGGAATGAGTCATGGGTTTGGGAACTGTGCTGGTCTCAGCGCAATGAGATCACCAGAAGACTCTGCTTTCTGAAAAGAAAAATTGCATTGTGAACTCAATAAAACTTGCCTTCTTTTTCCACTTGCACATGGCCTCTTACTTTTGAGCTTTTATGATACTAGGAGCTCTCTTCCAGGAGAACAGTTTCTTTTTCTTCCCCATTAAACAGACTGAAGGGACTTGGACAAAATCTTCTATGCTAGTAAAAGTAAGAATCGGAATGCAATGAGAAGGAATGAAGAATATGGCAAGAGTGGTGAGGAACGGCATGTTGTTAAGAGTTCAGTTTTGATATAAATTTATATGTGGGTAAATACCGTCACTGAGGGAAAAAGTAGTACAGAAATGTTTTGAAGAAAATCAGATTTTCAACACAAGCTACTTGAAAAGCAGTATTATGGAACTAGTAGATGGAAAATAGTTGTTGAAAATGAAGCTGTTCTATGCTGTGCTTTCTTTTTATGAGGTTTTATTTGTGAAGTATTAAGTTTTTATCTAGTCATGTTTTATTTACAAGAAGAAAATGAGGTGACTCAGTACTTCAATCCATCCTTTCTAGATTTTGTAGGAGATGTAGTAGGTTTTGAAATACCTGGCTACCAAGGATTTTGTATAACTGTATTCTCCAGATTTGATGCTGTAGTTCGTAAGGTGACAATAGCATTTTCTTGGCAGCAGTGTGTGCATTTGGGTTAGCATAATCACCTTGCACTTGAGCTTTCCTTCAATATATACTTTACTAAATCTCTAAATTTGATCTATATGGAAACTGATCCAGTCCCTTAAAGGAGTTAATTTATTTTGTACCTCAGCTGCTGGTTCCCATGTGCTTCCTGAGGTCTCATTACCACAGTGGTCAGTGGCCCCATCTCTGAGTCTCTTGCATATATTCCCACATTCTGATTCTCTGTCTGGCAACCTCATTAAGCAGTGGAAACCTGTACTTTAGCTATTAGTCATAGGCCCACTTGTGGTCTTATTTTTTCTTTAGGATCTTTTTTAATTTTCAAAGTTTCTTTTATTTACATTATGTCTTAGAGCTGCATGTAAATTGAGGAAGGAGACTTATCATAATACTCTTAAAGCATGAACAAATAAATTTTTTTGTACTTGGCAAGATCATTAGGGCACAGGAGTCTACCACTGAACTGCTTCCCACGTCTTTCAGAGTCATCCCTTCGTCTAGCCAGCCCCAGCATAGCTGTAGTCCAGGTTGGTAAAGCCCTGGATTTCACAGCATCCTAACCACTCTCCATAATATGGCCTTTGTGGAGCACCTTGAGTGTTTCTGAGTCCAGGCTTGGTCTCCACTAGCACCCAGGCTTCTGCAGTAAAAGAAACAAGGAATTCTGCTCCTGAAGCAATAGCTTGGTTTTATTTAGACACTGTAGGTTTAAAAAATAAGGTAATTCTTAGGCTCTGGAAGTCAAGGTTTGGCGTTTATAAGTTCAGTTCAGTGTTGGAGAGGAAACAGCTTTTCTCCAGGTATCCTTTCAGATATCTGAAACCTAGTTAGGGATGGTGCTGCCTTCTTCCACAACCCCATTTCATATCCATTGCCAGAGAAGAATGAACTGTCTACTTCCCGGCTGGGCTGGGATCTTTTGCATCTGGTGTGTTTTGCTCAAGTCCTTAGGAGGAACCTTCTCTTCCTGTCTCTGAGCATCTATGATTGCGCTTGAATAGGAGAACTGTATGTCTTCAGATTATCTCAGCCTGACGGTCAGGTAGAAGGAAAAGATTAAAAAAGAAAAAGTCTTTCATATTCTTGTACTTGGATGGAAAGCAAGGAGGTGGAGACACTATTCCTTTTCCCTGCTCAAAAGAGATTTTGGGGTAGAATCTATTTGAAGTCAATAGCCTTGAAACAATGGGTTTACTTTTCCACTGAGAAGTTGCCTGGAAATGGCAAATTTCTATTTACGAAACAAAATAGTGTAGTAACTGTACACAGACTTACTCCCTGAACTGTCACCAGTATTGGCTGTTTCACCTCTTGCTCACAGAATAAACTCTGAGGATAAATGCTCATTGCAGGAGTTGCAACATACTGTATCTGTGTCTGACAGAAGTGGAGTTCCCAGGGTGTTTTACAGAAAGTATTCTCATTTTAAAATGCAACTAAGAAGCACAGATCAAAGTGTGTTATGTTAAGCCTATGCATATCCTTGACCGTATCTGTAGGGCTGCAGCAAGCAATTCTGATCTTTCTCATCTCCACTGGATAAGTTTAAAAGATCCAGTTTTCTAAACTGGTATTTATACCGTCCTTTTTTTTTGTTGTTGGGGCCGAGTCTCTCTGCCAACAACATAAGATGTGCTTGGTACAGCAGCCAGGCAAGCATTAGTGTCTAACGAACCTGAGTCACTAGTGAGGCACTGGTAGGGCATGCAGAGGATCACAGCTGAGAAACCTTGTTGCCTTCACACCGTAAGCAATGTGAAAGACACAATACCTACCCTATATCACTCCTCCCCCCCATTTTTGTTGTAAGAAGTCATAGCAGGCTCTTACGTTTTGTCAGTGGAAGCTATTTCCAGGCACATGAAGGACAAGAAGGTGAGTAGGAAGAGCCAAGACAGTAAATCAGGGTTGACCAATCTGCCTTCTGTGATGAAATGACTTCCTCAGTGAATGAGGGGAGAGCTGTGGAGGCTGAACAAAATGAGATCTATACTCCTCATTTATTTTTTCTTACTCCTCATTTATTTATTTTATTCTGCAATTTATTCATTCTTCTTCTGATGTCATCGTAGCACTTTGAGAAGTGAGGCTTTGCCCCCACCTTTTTTTCATAGCTCATACTCAGTTTGTCTCTTCTGCTGGATTGTAGTTTCTTTCTGCTCTCCTGCTAAATGGAGGTGTTATATGGCTTGAAGAAACAAGTTTTAACCTTTTTATGTGGAATGTGAAGGTTTTTTGGGTTTTTTGGGTTTTGGATTTTTTAATCTCACGTTGCAAAATATTTTGTAACTGTGCCACTGCCAAGAGCTTCTAAATCAAGGGCTTCTTGCACTTGGGGTTCCAGTACTCGCTTAATTTTTTACTGGTATTTCAAGGAATGTTCTCAATGTCTCCATTCCCTTCTTCATTGGAAGCTGGAATTGCTCTCTTCTGTAAGTTTCATTACTGTACCCCATACTGTTTTGGCAAACTTACATTCTTTTCACCTATGTCTTTTACTCCCTGTGTGTGAAAAGTAACTGCTGGTTACTGTCTAGATTGCAAGTGTTAAGACAGATATAGTGAGCTTTTCTGTATTATGCATTTAAAAATAATAATGCACTTTTCTTTATTATGTGCAGCCAAAGTGCTGGTTTTAATGTGGATGAACCAAGTGCAGAAATGAACCTTAATGTCTCTTTTCACAAAGTTTTTGAGTATGTTTTTTGTTTTAACAAGTCTTTGTATAAATTCTTCTGTAATTATATGTATTATAAGTTACCTTAAGCATACAGGCATATCCCTAGGTGATGGAAGTTTTGAATGTGTATTGTGAATTTAAGCCACCTGTGTAAGTTCTCAAGCGTCTTTGCTAAATCTTGTTAGCCACTATGAAGTGAACATGTTTGATGTACATTGTCATCGTGGTTTAGTCTAATAAATGGGTGAGTATGAGGTTCTGAAGCCATGTTTATTTGCATACTGTCTGTGTGAAATAAAAAGTAAAAGATAAATTGAAGTTTGATTTAGATCATTTGTATTATTAAATTAATCTTTTTCTTTTAATGTAGCTGATTTTGTGGGTGGATGGTTTTCAGGAGTTACAAGTTTAGAAATAATGCTTATGCTACCTTTCTGAATTTTTTGGGTTTGTATTGTTCTTCTGTGTGTGCAGAATATATGAAAGGAAAAGCCTATAGCAAAGAGATCACTTGGTCTAATATAAAATATACTTGTAAAATTTTCTGGATGCAGGGTGTGATAAGCAGTTAATTACCGACTGGACCTAATTGCTTCTAACTACTTATGATGATTGTTAGACTACTTGAAAGGCAAAGTAGTTTAGTAGTTTTGAATAAAGCGTGATGTTAGGATGAGTAGAGGTGGTGTGCTGTTGACTAAATGAAGAAAAAGATCGAAGCTGTGGAGAGGAGTCTCTATGTTCATTGTAACAGACCCTATCACATCATTGCCCCTGAGACATCAGTTTAGGATTTGAGATTAATCAAGTTTAAAAAATGCCATTTTCAGGCTTGTTTCTAAAGGTATGTGTAGAGGTGAGGGTAGAGTTTCAAGAATGAATTAACACAGTGAGCTGTAGATTATTGCCAAAAGTAGTGCATATTCCCACTGATTCTTCTGTGTTGATAGTAATGATGTAAGCTAAATGCAGCTAAAAACTTTAGTATGGCATTAGTGTTCTGATGAATTGGCCAAAAAAATGGGAGATAAAGGGTGTTGACCACGTTATTTGGCAGCATCCCACAGCTAAACTGGCATAAGCTGGTGCTGAAGAGATTCTTCTGGCTGAGGACAGAACTGGATTGATTTTTTTTTTTTGTGAACAGTTTTCTTACCTGCAACTGGATATTTCTGTCCTTGAGCAATTGTGTGGGTCACTACTATTGCGTGGAGGACTTTCCTGAGGCTGGTTATGCTGGAAAAAGAATATTGCATTTGAGATAATCGTGTATGTATCTACATGGATTTCTTTTTTAGGCTGCACACCAAAACTGGGCATGTGTGGGTGGCAGTTGTTTTTTCTTTCGTTGTATTCAGAAGTCTTAGTTAAAGATGCAATCTATTTCTTCCTGTTGCTCTTGCAGAAAGTATTTGTGGGATAAAAATCGTAACACTGTATGAGATATGTACGTGTTCTTTCAGTTAGATGCCAGTTTATCTAAGGGTGTTGCCATGTAAAATACCTTTTTGTATTTTTTTTAGATGGTTACTGGCAGTAAGCAGTTTGAATGTTGGAGATGTTGTTTTGTTAGTAGTATCAATGTTTACAGCTCTGCACTAAATGTGGGATGTATTAAGTTGATTTTGGCGTAGAAGCATTGCAGAGTTTTTGTTGCTGTGGATGTTGTCAGTTATACTTCTAAATGGTAGGGGGGAGATTGGGATTCTTAGTCCATTTGAAAATGTATATTTCTAAATTCAGTGTACTCTTGGTGCTATAATGATATTTGCTTAAGCCTATGAATAGATATTGAGAAATGATGTTATTTCAGGGTCCATAGCTGTGCTCATTGTTCAGAGGCAACGTAAATTCACAGCAAAGTTGCAAGTGATATTAAGGTTGGAAGGGTATCTGATACATTGATTGGGCTGGTATCTTTTGGGATCGGACTAATGAAAGAAGTACATTGCATGTTTTGTTTTGTTTTTTAAACAGCTCTACTTTGACACATGAAATGTAATGTAGATGCTTAAGAGCTATAAAATGTACAAGAAGTAAAGAGTCACTCCACAACTTAAGAAACAAACATTGCAGGGTTTTTGTATTGTATTGTCCTGTCCCATCCCCCCTTCTTGAATAGGGCGATTCTTATACAAGTGCGTGCCACTGTTTGGTCCTCCCGCTCATGCCTCCATGTTGTATTCAGTTGTATCTCAGTTCAGATGTGCAAAACACATGTAATTATTTAAAGTGAAAACATTGAGAAAGGTATTTCACTATCTCTCTCTTTTGGGAAAATGTGAAAACACATAATAGGAAAAAACTGGAGACAGATGTTTTTTGTTTTGGCTGTCTAGGTTTTCCTTTCATCCCTCATTGTGGTTTTATACTGTTGGTCTCAGAATTTAGTGTAGAACTGTAAAATGTTACTATGTTTTTTACAGGTATCCCATACACTTGATCTGTAAGAGATTTTAATCTAAAACTTATTGGTTTGTCCAGATTCATAAACCTGATGAAAGCTTTCACATCCTGAAGAAGTCAGTACTTGGTCCCTGAAAGGAGTGCAGAGGGGGAAAGCTGTATCTTCTTTTTTGTTTTTATGTTGAGAATCTTGTGCCCAACAGGCTGTCACATGACAAGACAAGACATTTTCTCCCCACCATCTCCATGTCTAATGGAAACTTTCTAGTTGTTAAAATACAATACTTCTACTACTGATCACTGATTGCAAATTACGATGAAAGTATCGAGAGAGGAAAAAGCCAGTAGTTTCCCTTTCAGCTTTTCTCAGATTTCTGTCAGACTAAAGAACAAGCCATTCATTTAACACAAAAAAAAACCCCAACAAAACCCAACAAACCAAAAACAAAGCAAAAGAAACCAAACTACAAAACAGTAAAAGTCTTCAAATATACGAGGTCTGTTTGCAGTCTTGTTTTTTGCCTTTTTTTTTTTCCTCAATTCTGCCAGGAGTGCAGAGCTAAGGAATCAAACATAGTGGGGTATAAAAGCCATGGATGGCATTTTTAATAATTCCTGAGATGATAACATCCCTTGAACAAAACACTGGAGCAGACTAGTTTTTCATAATTCCTTCAGCTTGCGTAATTATTTGCAGTTTTGCAAGCTTTATTGGGTTTACCCATTTTGAAATGGATGATATCGGAGGATTCCTGGGAAGAGGTATGCAGCATGTTAGGAATGTGTTCAGCTTGTGTCATTTGCCAGAAAGAAAACTTACTTAGTTATCTGCTAGAAAATATTGGGACACTACCAACAGATGGTTTACTACTTTTACACAGTTTTTGTTTTCTCTCAAGTAAAACGTTGGTGTAATACTCTACAGAGGTGTCTCTGCCCTTAGAGAGTTTCTGAAATCCCCAGAACCTGATATATTGCATTCTTAAAAGAATTATGCATTTTGCTAGTGAGTGATTTTGCTTGCATATTTGAAGTGATTGGAAAAAATATTTATACTTACCAGAGCAAGTTGATCCACCTTTGATGGATGAAATAGAATGCTTTAATCCCCTGATGTTATGTTTTATGCCATTGTATTACTCTGCTTTTGTACTCTTCCTCAGCATTAAAGTAATATNACCAAGGGGCTGCAGAAGGCAAGAAAGAGGCACGAATTCAGTTATTGCTGCCCTTGTCTCTCTTTTTTTTTTTTTTTTTTTTTTTTTCCAGATATGGGTGTTGCAGGTTGCAGTTCAGAAAAGTGAAAATCTTCAGCCTGAGAGACCTGACTGTTCCCTCCTTCTCTTTTGGAATATTCCATTTCATAGATGAGTGTAATGTGCACAAATTTGGGGTTTATGCCAGTTTTGTGAGGAGGAATGGAACTGGAACTGTGAGGATGTGGAAAATATGATTTAAGAGCATACTGAGGTACACTAGTTGGAGTAAGCCAGTTGCAAGAGTACTATGTGCTAGCTGTTTGCTGAATCAGTGGTTTAGTTTTTTTCTTTTAAATCACCTTCAACTAATACTGTAGTAATGTCCTGTCTCTCTTGCAACCTATATACTGAATAATGAAGCCATTTAACAGTTTTCAGTGATCAGTGCTTGGTGCTTGCAGAGTTTGCCTTTATTGAGCATCTGTGACTGTTCATGATAAGAGGGCAAAATCAGGTTCTTGTGAGATGTTTTGCCAGAGTAGCTGCTGTGCCTTAGTGTGCTCTGATTACATGGGGTATACTGCAGTTATAGGATTGCATAATATTTTTGTATATCCCTATATGCAGCAGGTTCTGATTTAGTGCACAAATCACAATGCACGCCAACAGAGCCTAACTTCCAACCTGCCTTTTTGCTATGCCTCTGTTTAACCCAATAATGGAGTCAGTATACTGAGAAATTCACTCCCGTCAGGAGACGTGTTTGTTCTTATCTAGGAGACCCTCATGCAAACTCCTCTCTTTTAGCACTTTTAATTCAGTTTTGTTCTTTTTTGCCAGTTTTGATTTCAAAAAAATTCACCTAGGTTGGCTCTGTGCCACGTCTTCAGTCAGCCAATTTCACTATTTCATGAAAGCTCCTGACATTTCAGGTTCCGTCTTTAAACCACAGTTTCATGTTCTGTGTAAACTAATACTGCTGGTGCCTAAGGGCAGCCCTAATCTTAACCCTGCTTTTCCTTCCCATGTGCTGACACACAGCTGTGTAGTGAACGGAGTCACGGAGCAGATCTGAGTGAAAACAAAACTAATCACTGTATTTCTTCTTTTAAACTGGATTAAACCTGGGTTAATTCTGTTGTCTAGTTTACTGCACTACTACATAAGCACCTGTGCTGTCAAAAGGAAGAAGAGTGCACAGAGAAATCAATCATTTCTGCCAGCACAAATGCATAAGGTGGGCATAAATTAAACGTGAAACAACACAAACTGCTGAAAGAAACGGTGCATGCTCCAAACTGCAATCCTTCATACCAGTTCCCCATTCCCTGGAGAATGTGGGCTGCTCCTTCTCACCAAGATTCTTTAATTCCATTTTTTAAATTATTTTTATTTTGTGAAAACTCAAAACCACCCTCAAACTAATTGACTTGTTTCTGTGATAAAGTATTAGACCATATGAATAAGTTGGAACTGGCAGAGATATCTCTACTTTAATGGTGTCTTTGATACTGTCTCTTTAAAATGATCTTACAGTATTAGAGAAATAGCCTGAAAAATCCTCTGTGAAGTGGGAATAATGAGTTACTCAGATGTCAAATGTCTTTTTTTTTTTTATTCAGAAAAAGATTGGAGAACATGGTAGATGTTGAACTGACGCTTTTGTCTTTTACTGACCAGTTGGAAAAAATCCATATGTGGCAGTAGCTGTATAAGCAGGAGTGTTCATTATAGGGTCTATAAAGTATCATAGAATATCTTGAGTTGGAAGGCACCCATAAGGATCACGGAATCACAGAACTTGAGTCAGAGTTGGAAGGGACCTCTAGAGATCATCTAATCCAACTCCCCTGCTAAAGCTGGATTGCCTAGAGCACATTACTTAGGACTGCATCATTGAATCCAACTCGCAGGACTACCTAAGAGTAAACCATATGACTAAGAGCATCATCCAGACACTCCTTGAACTCTGACTTGGTACCATGACCACTTCACCGGGGAACCTGTCCCAGTGACCAACCAAGTAATTCCTCAAATTGACTCTGCTGCTTTAAGTGAAGCTGTGAGTCCAGATTTGAGGATTGCATTTTGTAAAAGATGTAGGACAATGGGAAAGGGTTTGGAGAGGTGAGGTGTTTGGAACAAGAAGCCTGTGAGGAATGACAGCAGAAACTGTGGTAGTTCAGACTGCAAATAAAAATCTAAGGACAGATGTAATAACTGGTTTTAACATCTAAAAATATCTAAAAGATCATAAGGATTAAGCTGACCTTAAGACTATCATTTTCAGTGTTGCTATGCAGAAGTAGTAGTTATTACTGTTATGAATGTCCCAATGTCCTGAAGTAATAAATACAACTTGGTACAAATGCAAATGTGGTCTCTCTGGGGCTTTGTTGTAACATCTGGCAGTTCCTAAGTTTCTCTGTGAATCTCTTTGTGAGGTTCAGAATGTTTCCTTTTCGAAGAGATGACTCCAGTGGCAGTCTTCCCAAGCAGTTCTCAGGTGCCTTCTGGTGAACAGGTTCATTGTTTGGATGCTGCTGCTTAATGGGGCGTTGTCCATCCTTATTTTCAAATTCGTACATTCTCAAACAATAGCAACTGTCAGATTGTGGGACATTTATAATCAGAACCTCTCCGAGTGGGTTCCTAGCTGTCAAGGAGAGACTCTGACAGGGCTCTACTGCCTTCTACTGAGGTGCCTTTCCCTCCCTGGGGCATTTTTGCACCCCAGAAACACATCCAGCTCTTATGGAGTTCCAGGGAAAAGCACACATAGGGAGCACTCCTGCTCTTGGCTGTTAAAAAAACACTTGGAGACTGAATGGCCGTAATGTCCACCAATTATTGCATTATTATTTATTAACTTGTCATAGTACAGTCTTGATCCAAAATGCTAAAAAAACATAAGCAGCAATTCTTTCTAATTTGCCGCAGTTCTTGAATGTATGGTTGTTTTCTTGCATGATTGTTTAAGTAGTCTACTAACTGTCTGCAGCTGTTCACACACAAACTTGCAGTACAGAAGTGTTACATGTCTTATATTTGTATTTAATTTTTCCAGTTTGCAGTACTGTAGGTTCACTTCAGAATTAATATTCTCTCGTGAGCAAAGTTTAGTTGCAACCCAAGATACTCTTTACTAGGACATTAGCTGCTAGATCTAGAATTGCTGTGTGTTTGTCAGAACAAGAAACGATTGTTTCACCTGGAATATACAGTAGAAAGAAAAAAAGTCATTTCACTGCAAGAAAGACTCAAGTTTTAGATTTAGGAGCCACTGCTCTCTGAAGTCTTCTTACATCCAGCTCAGCTTGATTGGGCAGACTTTATTTTGTAGTTATATATGTAAGTAAAAACACATTTTTGTTTCTCTTTTAAAAAATTTCCACAAATGCAATTTGGAACTCATAATTTTCTTGTTGTAGAGTTAATATTTTATTCAAATGAACCAGTCATGACTGAAAGCTTATTTGAAAAAATTAATTGGAAATGTGACTGCCCGCGAGTAACTCTGGAGAGTGATTACCCCCCCACACCTCCTCCAGTAAATTCTTTTAAAAGTTGTGAACTCATGTTAGTAGGATATAATAAATTTTTTCTGGCATGTACAGTGGCTACCACTATGGTCCTAATTTAAATAAAAATCTATCAAGAAAAGTTATATTTTGCAAATAGAAGGATGACAGAAGATATTCTGATAGTCTTGTTATGTTCAAGCCTTTTAAAGATTTTACCTCAACTATTTTATAGTAAGGTTGATCTAGTGGTTTAATCCTTGCTTGTAGAGCTAATTAAATTTAGTGTTATTCCTTTAGGATAGAATTAAAGGATAATTCTTTAGGATATCCTTTAGGATAGAATTAAGCTTAACTATTGCAAACCAACTTTAGAAATTGTATTTTCTAATATTTGCTTTTTAAGGATTTATAAACTACTTGCCTTGGTTTAGCAATGATGTTGTGCTTCTCAAAAGTTGTACTAGCTCTTTGAGATGACAACAAATACAGATTTTTGATGAATGCTAATTATCAAATATGTAGTCCCAGCACTTCCAGCAAGTAAATACCAGACAATTATCACAATAGCAGAGGCTGGGCTTTTAATAGTGGTGTCGTAAAATGAGTTCCTAAAGTAGATGTCCTTTCTCAGAATGTTGGCTTTATTAAAAGCAGATTTGAGCACTTGCTAGAGCTAATAGTGCAGCCCAGCAATAGCTGGTTGCTCAGATGATTTCCCACTGCAGGCAGCATTTCAGTGGTTAACCTGTCCTGTGAACCCATCCCTGTTTTTGATTAAACTAAAGATCCTGTTTTCAACAGGGAGTCTTAACATACTGAACATTTTTTCTTTTTTTGGAAAACATTACTTGCTCTTCTTTCTCTTGCTTCTTACTTCATTTCTCTTTGCTAATTTACTACTATTTAAATTCTGCGTGCTGCGTTTTAGTTTCCCCAGTTCCTTCTGTGTACCAGTACCTCAAGAAAGATATTGTAAATCTTTTTTTCCACTTACTTGCATAGTCCTATAAAACATCTAGATGTAAAGATAAGTCAGCCGCTTGCTGGCTGTCTGCCCGAAAACAGTCTGAGATTCTGGCTTACCAGAAAACAGTCCAAGTATTTTGTTGCTGAATGTGTGGGGTCTGTGAAGGTATCAGCTTAAGTATCTTGGTTTTACTTAGTATCTTTTTTAGAGATTACCTGTTTAGAAATTAGTCCCTGTCTGCTCACATGCACATATGGAGGAATGGTCAGCAGTTCCTAGAAGGAGGTTTTATTGATAGAAATATCATGGAGAAGAATTGCAGCAGAGAAAGATCTGAGGAGATGCAAATGGACAGTGTGTTACAGGCACTAGTTCAAATCTGCACAGGAATCTTCCCTCTTGGGCGTTTCTGTTGAGCACTGGGGGCACAGTGTAAACGTTGACATCCTCTTCCATAACACTGTGATGGCTGGAGTGAAAATCTGCATGAGAAAAACGGAATTTTCTTCGTTCAGCCAAAAGCATCGTAATAATTTGAGCAGAATTAAGTACATGGAACAAAGAATGCATGTGAGGCAGGAAATGTTGGCTCTCCTTAAAGGCTCTTGCATTTACTGAAACGTTTAAATACTTCTTGCCACAGAGGCGTAGACGTTGTGAACACTGATGTACTGTCTTGGAGAGCTCAGAGATCATCCAGTAAAAGTTTCAACTTTCAAGGCACTTATATTTGAGCATGGGGAAAACTGTTTGCATTCCACATGAGACATGAATGGAAACTGCTGATGGTTTGAAGTCGTCCTGTAAAGCATGCCAAGAACAAACATTACTGTGTAAAGAAATGTCCATGTAGTACATGAAGTTTTGCATATACTGCTAGCATTACTTTTTTTTGGATAGAGAATTGTTTTTGTTGAAGAATGGAAAAAATTGAGGCTTAATTCATGTTCCTTGAGCAAGCCTTCCATATTTTTTAGTAAGACTCATAAGACTCCATTATGCCTGCTTTTGAAAAAGAAAAGTGTTGGAATGCTTTAGTTAAGACTTTAATATAACATTTGCTTTTTCTAGAAACATAGAATATCTCAATTTGAAAGGGACCTGTAAGGAACATTGAGTCCAACTCCCATAGATCCACCAGGAAATATGCAGAAGGTAGCTTATTTAAACCCAGCTGCTGATTTTGTTGACGTATGAAAAACAATTTCATCCAAACTATACCGACAGCCCAATCTCAGGAGTGTGTTTGCATACAGGCACAGTTGGTTGGTTTTTCTTTTTTAAATAAATATCATTTTGCAGTTTGTGCCAGTGTCAGTTTCCACATCAGATTCAGCAATCAGTAACACTGCATTAGATTAGTTGGTTAATTCCAGCATCTGAGGCTGTGGTAAACAAAGTATGGGGAATAGAAGGCTCTTGGGCAGTGAGTGCGTGATTTAGTTGGACGTTCCAGTTATAACATTGGGTGTCTACAGCATCTGTCTGTGTACAGCTTCTGGTGGATGTCTATACAACCAGCATAATCACAAAGCAAATAACAGTATGCAGCAATAAACTGCAATATTTGCTTGTGCTAGTCATGTCTTCTGTGTCTACTGAAGCAGGAGTTTGAATCTGTCTTGGAATATTATGTTGAGCTAGGATTTATTTAAAGATGGATTTGTATGTTGTATGTGTGTAATAGCACTTGCATTAAGACACAGATGAGTATATACGTGGAGAGGTACATTCCAGGTACCTGGGTACATTCAGAGGTTTTGCATTTATTTTGGGTTATTGTCTACGTGTCAGTCACTCTAGTTTCATGCTGTAAATTGCAGCGCACATATGAAGCAAAATTATTTGGGAAATCTATAAAATAGGATTTGAATACTGTCTCTTGTTCATTTGACTTGCTTCCTGTTCAGCAGAGTCTTACCAAATGCAGCCATATACATTGAGATCTATTGCTTGTAATATCTTTAAAGTATATATGAAAGTTTTGAAGCTCTAAACTAGTAACATTTACTACTGCAACCAACTGTAGGTAGCAAAAACTTATATCCTTTCTTAATCCAGGAAACCTTTACATCACTGAGTATGTCTTTGAAATCACACTTTATTTTGCAGTATGTGAACCTCAAAAAAAGATCTGAGAAAATCTATTCAACATCTCAGTTGCAGAATTAACAGCATCAGATCATTGCAAGCTGGAGAAGACTTTTTCCATTGGCTTTTTATCTGATGTTTTTATCCATGTTCTTAACTGACAGTGTTTGTGTGTGTTTTCCCAATAGGCTATTTATTGAAAATTCTTTAAGCATGTAAAGGCCTGAGACTGAAGTTATTTTTGCAAAGATAATCAATCTTTATCTCAGCCAGAAGGTCTGTGTTATTAAACCTGTAGTCACTGACAGTGGCCTTGAACTTAAAAAGAAAGCAAACAAACAAACAATCAAAAAAAAAACCAAAAACCAAAGCAACACCAAAAAAAAAAACCCAACCTGAAACCCTAGTCATAAACTGCCAGCTACGAATATTTTCATAACACAGAAGAGGGGAAAATTGTGGTACAATGAACATGAATATGAAACCAGCTTTTTCTAAGTAACTAGCAGGTAAATCTATTCTTTTTTCGAATTGATATATTTGTTGTTAAAGGTAGGTAACTTACATGGCAGGAGTTATGAAATCACATCTTTTCTGTAGCCGCATATTCTTTTCTCCTTTGAAATTGGTCTGGATTTTTCTTTTAATGGCACCATTTTTTTTAATGCAATTGATTTTTATAAAGGTGCCTGCAAAATAACTTAATGCTAAGACTTGTCAGAGTTTACATACCTCTATATGGTTGACTGAAGTATACTAGTACAGATTACTTTGGCAAAGGATTCTATTTGCATACCAAAATAAATAGGTACTGAATTTGATTTGGACTAATTTGTGCTCTCTCATACCTCCATGAATACAGGTTTTTGTTTGTTTTTATTTAGTTTTGGGGTTTTTTAGATAAGGGATTGTCATAAGCTCCAACAAAATGTTGAGACTGGAAGTGTTAAGATGATTACTCTGCTGATAGTATGCACGCTAAAAATAATGGATTCATGGCTCTTTGGGCTTCATAATGTATTTTGACTGGAATTTATCTATGTTTTTTTATAGTTAATTTGTGGCAAATATCAAATGGTCCCACAGGCAGAATTTCTGGCTTCAGTAGTTGGGACCTGAAGGTGATCTTGCTCATACTAAGAAAACTAAGGGTGTCAAAGATCTGTGGACTTGAAAGTCTTAATGATACGGAGATGTGGCATTTAACCTATACGTATTGGAGCATCATTGTATTTGAGCAATTAAAAGGGACATTTGTCAGTCTCTGTCAGTGGGACCTATATACTTATTAACAGATTTCATCGAAGAACTAGATGGAGTTATAGCTGTAATGCTGCTAGATAATATACTGTCTGTAACTGAGTTCTCTCTCCTTCAGTTAGGTGCCTCTGTAAGCTGTGGTCAGATCAACCTTTCTTTTGCTGGCCAAGCTTGAATAAACAGCTTCCCTCCTCCCTCCTCATTCTCTACATCTGCCACTCCCCCCTTCCCCCCAGATGTCTCTCCTAAGTTCGTTGCTCTTTTCTTATGAAACACAATGAGGAACTGACCTGGGTCAAAATTACTTCGCAGAAAAGAGGAGATGTGGTTTTGTCTTTGTGAACACCAGTGGCTTCTCTGACACTCATCGTTTCTGTGGAGTTGCCTGGTTGATAATTACAGAGGAGTTGAGGGGATGAGGTGCTAAAGCTGCAAGAAGTGCAGGACCTGCGTAGTCAAGTACTGTCACCAAGAGCAGTGCTCCTGAAAGGAGTGTCTTACTGGGTCTGAAGCTTTCTGTATCTTCTATAAACATGACCTGTTGTCTGCCAGCACAACCAAGCTCAGAGAGGATGCTGATAAACTCAACCACAGTGTTCCTTCCCTGTGTCCTTGGAGAGCTTTCCCTGTCTTTATAGGACAGATGAGCTTCCCTCAAGTTACCAGAGAGGGAATTAATGAAGCTTTTATGAAGCATGAGGTTACAGGGTGTCCCTCTGAGAAAATTTTGCATCATACTGAAGAGCTAGTGTTGGACGGCTTCTGCCCAAAATAAGCTAAGCTAGTTTCAGAGAATTTAAGAAGCGTGGAGAACAACTTAAGTGAGACTCTGATATACTTGGAAAATTCTGCCTCTAAATGCATGAAATTGTCTTCTAAATTCTTTGAATCATTAAATACTTTATTTGAAGGTCAGAGCTGTTAATGCCCATGAAAGTTAGCTGGACTTTCATATAACTTCAGAGTTTGTAATATTATTTTTTATTTATTTATGGTTTTATTTTTAGAGAGCAGCAGTCTGCTATATCTGTGATCTACAATGAATGCCAAATCTGCAATCAGTAAAGAAATTTTTGCCCCACATGATGAAAGGATGCTGGGAGCCGTCCAAGTGAAAAGAAGAACGAAAAAAAAGATTCCTTTCTTAGCTACTGGGGGTCAGGGTGAATATTTAACATACATCTGCCTGTCAGGTAAGATTAATGATTTTGACATCCAGTTATCTGTTTTGGTTTATCTTTGATTAACTGATTAGATGTTATCTGTGGCTATGAGGAGCTGTGTGACTCTAATTTTAATAATGTAACCAGAGAATTATGATGCTTTTATCTTTAATCTTGAGAAAACACATGCTCAAGGCTACTAGTACTTACTTCATGTAATAAATTGAACAGGTGGCTTCATTGTTTTTAAAAAAATCAGGTGTTCTCTCACAGCATAGCTGCAGAGTATGAACAAATAGAGTATTTGGTAAGTCTTTGCCTGTTGAAGTTAAGATCTTTCTTGGAGGGATGAACTTCACAATGCATTTCCTTTTAATGCACTGAAATTTTTTGTTTGAAGCAAAAAATACACTTTCATCTTCTTTCCAAAGCAACACCTGTGTGTTACCAGCTCATTGGTTACTTAGATATGCAACTGTCAGCCAGAGTATTTTCAGTTCATTGAACAGAACAGGCGCTACGTGTCAACCACATGACTTTAAGAGGGGTGAAGACGGAAATAGTTGGAATGAAGAAGAAAAGTACGTGTAAAGACATGTTTTGTGAGAGGCCATGGGGAACAGGGAGAAAGGATCTATTTGTTGCTAATGTGTTCAGATGAAATTAATTTGAGTTTCTCCAAGGTCAAACTAGCACTCGCGAGAGTCTGGATTTCAGGAACAGGGTAGGCAGTAGCTGTACAATGTTTTGCTTTATATTTTTACCCTTTCTAATAAAAGTAACGATCTAATTAATGTCTTGGGTTTTAACATGTATAGATTCCGTAACTTGAGATTAACTATGATATTGTAGGTTTTTGGTTGGCTTTTTTTAATGCTTTGAATACTTTCTGGTTATTGTGGTGAAATTAACCTTAATCAAGATAATATCTGAAGGCAGTTGGAAAGCAGTTTGTGATCCTGATTTGCTTGTACTTAATACCCGTTTTCAAACTTAAAATGCAATTCAGTTGCCTGGAAGTAGGCATTCAGTACACTTCTAGGTTTCTTGCCCTTCCTTCAGGTAGCTTTCTAGAAAGACAGAAATCCCTTCTAGTTTCTATGTCTACCAGCTGAGTGTGCGTGAATATCTTTGGTATCCTAGGGTGATTTAGTCACTTAGGTTTTTAGGCATATCAGTTGCTCCCTTTGAGTGTTGCCTCAGTCTCTTATTCTTACCCATAGGCTCTCAATCTACTCATGGTTATTCTTCAGACAGATCTTCACACTCCACCCTACTCTTAACATAGAAGGTGATGCCTTCACCCCTCCTTACTTGCCTGTCCCCTCTGAAGAGCCTGTAGCCATTGATAACCACACTCCAGTCATGGGATTTGTTTCCCCCAAGTTTCAGTAATGGCAACTAGGTCATAGCTTTCCAGCAGCACGGTGGCTTCCAGCTCCTCCTGTTTGTTGCCCATGATGTGTGCATTGCTGTAGAGGCACTTCAGCTGGGCTGTTGGCTATGTCACCTTCTTAGAGGCACACCCCTTAATTCCTTTGAGGTACTTCACCAGTGTTTCCTTGTTGGCTCCTATTATCTCAAGAGCCCCTTTCTTTCTCTCTAAGATTTCAAGTGTGCTCCAGGGTAGCCAGCACGTCTCAGAGCAACAGGCTGAGGGCCCTTCCTGGGACCCCATCTAACTTTGGTGTGTCATCCCACAGCTTGTCACAGGAAAGCCTGATACTACCTCTGTTCCCCCTCAACCTAGTTTAAAGCTCTGTCAATGAGCCCCACTAGCTTGTGAGCAAAGACCCTCTTGCCCCTTTCAGAAAGGTAAATCCAATCAGATGCAAGCAAGCCTGGTCCTCTGTAGACTATCCCATTATCGAAAAACCTGAGACTGTGGTGGTGACACAGGCTGTGGAGCCACGTATTAATAAACTGTGCTTGTCTGTTTCTTCCAATGCTGCTGCTCGCAACTGGGAGGAGATAGGAAAAAATAAGCCTTGGACCACATGTTACTGCTTCATTGCCACCCACATGGAAGAGCAATGAGTGCTCTATGGATCTCAAAAGACCACAATTATTTTTGGACTAAATAGAAGATAGTGTTTCATGGACTCTCTGTTTGTTTGGGTGGGTTTTTTTTCCCCATTAAACACTATGTTAAAACTTTCAAAACATAGGTTGTAGAATGCAGTGACTCTACTGCTGGTGTAAGACATCACACACGTGCACACAAAATGTACATTTCTTGAAAGTTATTGAATGAAATTATATTTGTATGCATATATACAAATGCTTATGTTAAAATAAGAGCTACAGAGTGTATATATGCTCACATATACTGAGGACAGTGAGACAAACCAGAAGACTTCTCATTTCCAGCTGAGTGTTCTGCTTTTTATCCTCCCTATATACAGAGCTTCAAGGAAGGATTTAAAAATTGATTTCCTGAGGCTGTTCCCTAGACTTGTGGTTGGGATACTCTTTTTGGATGTAAGGATTGCAGGTTTCAATCCTCACAGGTTGCAGAGGAAACTGAATCTAGGTCTCCCATCTTTTAAAGAAATGTTCAAATCACTAACCTTTTGAAGCAAAGCTCAACTCTTCTTCCTTTGACGGTCAAATTTTCCAAGCGTCAGTCAGACATTTTTTTTCTAAGTCATCTGATTTTAAAGAACAATCCTGTTCATGAGGCTAGCTCTATTTAGTAGGTGGTTTTGAATTTTTTTTTAATTTGCTTTCTGGGGAACCAAGTCCTCTTTCATCTCCCCTGCCCCCATGTTGATGTGTAGCAGCCAACATGGATTTTAAGAGATTGAATGATATTAGCTGCATGTAATGTCTTTCTGCAAGAGGATAACATATTATGAGCAAGGAAGAAACATCAGGTGTCCTGACTTCAGCAGCATTTCTCACTGGTGACAAGGAGAAACATTCAGGATCTAAATAAAATTACTGTGTGGTGGGCACCAAAAAGCTGCACAATTGTATTGGGAGAGCCCTCATGCATGGCTTGCTATTAGTGCGGTTTTGCAGGGATCCAAGACTAGTTGTTTTATATGCCTTTATAGCTTATATTATGGAATGTATGGTCTGATTGGTAATTTTGATAGACAACAAAGTGACCAGGGAGAGAACTCCCTGGCTGTGTTTGTGTTTGAGGGTAATATTAGAATTCCAAACAGCGTGATCAGAAAGATGATGCAGTTTAGTAGGGTCAAGTGCAATTAGTTATTTAGTCAGGAATAATAAATGGCACAAAACTAAGGAGTAGTTTCTGCCACTGTGGTTAAAGAAAATTGTGGCAAGGATAAAATGTGGGGTTTGCTGTTCCTGATGGCTATGAAGCAATAACGGTTTTAGTTGCAGCAAGAAGTTGTATTACAAATAAAGAAAAAGTTTTCCTTTAGTAAGGGTAAGTTAATGCAGAGATGGCATTTTAGCTGTCTCCCAAAATGGTCTAAGATGAACTATATCTTGGGATAACAGAATATACTTGGTGACCTTCCATTTTTCTGTGATTTGATACAATGAGTAAGACACAAGGGTGGCTACCTCTGGATTCTACTTTCCATTTCAAGCAACATATGCTTTAATGCTGCGTGTTCCAATTTCTATCTTGGAAACACCTTTATCAGCCTTTGACTCTTGTCCCATTTTCCCCAGGTTTGCTATGTATTAGGTAAACATATCTTTGTGTTCTTAGTTTCCTTGGACTAGTTTGGCCTTTGCTAAAAGGAATTTGATAATTTACTGTTTACAACTGAATTTGTCAGTTGAAAGAATACACATAGAAACGGACTTGTTAAGGGATAAATATTTGGGGATATAAAATATCCAGTCTAATTGTATTTTTACTCAAGATAGGATACAGAGAGTTAAACATAGCCATTGTGACAGCTACTTTTATTTACTGCTCAGTCTGTAACTGACAAATTGCATGAATTGCTATAATGAGAGTTAAATGTTTTCCTTTCAGTGTTGAATTGAAAATACATTCTATCATAATTGTTCTCTGTCTGCATTTTTGTAAGCATGGATAGAGATGCTGATCAGGGAGAATACCCTTAGGCCTCAAAGAGATGGGATGGTGAAGCATTAGAAGTATCAAGTACTGAACAGAGCACGATGGAAGAGTAAGGGGGATTCTTCCTTAAAATTTGTGTTTGAGTTACGTGCTGGATTTTTTTATTTGACAATACTAAATACTGAATTGGTTAGAAGGAAATACTCATTAATGCTCCAAAAAGGTGTACCTAATACCTGTCATCTGAAACTGGAGACAGGTTAAGGTAAGAAAGCTGTAGGAAGACTGCTTGCCGGACTGGTGGAAACTGAGCAGCTGGGTTACCTGTAACCTTCTAGGCTGCTGGCATGGTGGGGCTGGCCCAGTTAGGCTGGCAAGCAGAGCCAAGAGAGATCTTCTGGGAGTTATTCAGCTGAAGAACAGCTAGAAAGGAGTAGACAGATGGGAAACACAGAGGTGGGGTGGCTGTAGGCAGAACAGAAGATGAAAACTGGGGGGTTTTTTTTGGTGGGGTTTTTTTTTTGATGTTAGAAGAGGACTTAACACAGAGAAAAAACAAGAAATTCAGAGCTGAAAGTGGATATTTATCACCTCCTCCACACTAGCAGACCTAGTGACAGTTATTGGATCATATCTAAGTTTTAATTTTGTCATCATTGTCTTACGTAATGGAAACATAATTTTTTAAAATAGTTCTTAGCCTTATTTAGAATTCTGAATTAAGTATAAAATAGTTAGAAGGTCACTTCAGAAATATAGGACACTGGCGATTTCTCCTACTTGCTTGTGTACAGTTCTGTGTGTGTTATTTCCTTTGACACCCTGTCATTATGTTTTTTAACTAACTTCTAATATTTAAAAACGTTTTTATTTTGTTATAGTGCATTGGAAGTGTTCCAGTTTGTACATATGCATGTGACATTGACCTTTCAGAACTAAAAATCTATTGCAGTTGCAGTGAACTGAATGAACCAGATGGTTCCTTTTGAACCTGAATTCCTGTGTGTCATAACACTCTCAGCTTAGCTGCACCGCTCTTTCTAGTGCTTCTGGTAAAAAGCTTGGGATCTGACTGTAAAGCTAAAGTTGTTTAAAGCTGGGAGTGGAACTTTTTTCCCCCTGTGGTTATGGTCTAATAGTGTTATTAACATATTGTCAGTTCAGGGGTTTTTTTGGATGGCTTCTATGCAAAAGTACAATCTACCAAGAATGGTGCTGGAAAAGCATAAGAATCAAAGAAATCATAAGAAAAGAAATAATATACAAAAATAAGATGTACATAGAGGGAGAGAGTGTGTTGGGTTTTTCTTCCTTCTTTATATTTTAGCCTTATTGACCATGCCACAGACTTCTGAAAAAGACAGAAACTAAATAGCTTAGAAAACTATTTGCAGTTACCCTAGAAGATTTTGGGGGTTTTTTTGCTTCTATTTCTAAGCTTGTAGAGAGACGGAGGCTTGCCTTATTAGCTTAATCAGTTCTGTGAATATTCTCTTTTGTGTTCTTACAGTGCACTTCCTTTAGCAGGTATCTAACTACACCACTCAGTTACACTTCCAACATAAGCTTTGTATTCTATTTTTTTCCCCTAAAACAAGTGGTTTTGTGAAGCTGTCTTTCCAGATACGAATTTGCTGTTCCTCCCATCCTGGCTGCTCATTGAATAGAGTATTACACGGGAATGACCTATATCTCTTGCTCCTTTGAAGGTCGCTTGACATGGCTGCCAGAAATGGGCCATAATTTCATGGGGAGTTCAAGGGCAGGTTAAGAGCAATTGAGGTTTCAGCATGGTAGCTGAACTGAAAATTGGAAGGCAGCGAGAAGGAACTTTGTATCAAAAGAATTCAGGTTTCTCCTAATGTGCTCTCATTTTCCATTTGAGTTTTGCTGCTGTCCTGAAGTGGCAGTCTCCCAGTTTATTTTCTACATTTTCTTGTTGAAGGAAACATCTCATTTTCAGGAGCTTACAGTGCACAGGGTTCTCATGGTGTCTTCTTAGGATGTAAGAAACAAAAGTAAACTTCATTTTCCACTGACTTTCCAGGAGAATGCTGTAATCATTTCCCCATAGGGTGTATTGAGGTAATATTGCATGGGGGGAGGTCATTTCTCCTCTGTTTAAATGTTCTGTTAAGGAGTGAGTATTCTTCAGTGTTCATGGTTAGACATAAGGCATTCACTTTCAGTCTGACTCGCTTAGATGTCAGACTCTCCATTGAATGTTTAATTGTTTATGCAATTAGAAAAATACCTGATAACTTTTTGATGGCCAATGGATAAACTATTCCAGAATTCAGTGGAATGGATTCTGCAATGCGGAAAATGTAGAAAATCAATGTACTATTTCTTGTTTATTGGCTTTTTTAATGTCAAAGCACAGAAATATTGAAGACTTTCTTTAATTGGCTACTGATCCATCTAAAAATCTAATTGTGCAGAGTCAGTGGCTACTCTTGCTTCCAGTTGCTCAGAGGTCTACTTTACACAGATTTTGTGTGAATTCTGCATTCGTGTTGACTCAGTCAAAGGGATACAGTTTGCTAGTGTGGGTAGAATTAAACTGATGCAACATTCTGTGGTTTCCACACACATGTAGTTAGGGTCTAGTTCTTCACATATATGCCTGAACTTCCATGGACTGATGCCTCTGACTGCCTGCCTAGTGCCTAAGCTGATATTCATGTGTCTATATAGTGAGCTGACTGTAGCAACTCACTGAAACTTTTTACTAGTGCTCATGCTGCTGAACTGGTGCAAGTGTGTGAGCAAGAATCTCTGGCCAAGAGAACCATGAACAACTGCAGCTCACTTTTGCTCACAGGAAACCATTAAGAGTAACATCACAGTTGTAAAAAAAATAAAGTACAGTGATGAAGATGCTACGAGGAAAACTTTTTTTCTTAACAGAAGTCACTGATATAGCTAGCTTTGAAAAGTTATAAAGTCTGTCATTGGAGACCTTTGGGAAGAAGCTGTGGAGTTGTCAGGAATCGCATAAAAGGTGACTGGTTTTGTCTTTAGAATAAGAAGATGCTCTGAGAGATCACTTGGGTTTATTTCTAGATAGATGATTTTCAGGCTGGATATTAGGAAAAATTTTTTCACCGAAAGGGTTATCAGACATTGGAATGGGCTGCCCAGGGAGGTGGTTGAGGCCCCATCCCTGGAGGTGTTCAAAAGACGGGTTGATGTAGTGCTGGGAGGTATGGTTTAGTGATGGTGATGCTCCTTGTATGTTGTGTGGGCGTCTATTTTTGTCAGGTTGACGATTGGACAAGATGATCTTTAAGGTCCCTTCCAACCTGGAAGATTCTGTGATTCTGTTAAGAGTAGCTTCAGCACAGAGGAAAAAGATCAATAATATTACTATTTTCTGATGATTAAGTGACAGATTTTTTTTTTTCCCTATTCAATTTCTGGATACCTTTTGATACTACTTGATATAAGTGTGTTGGCATACACCTGTGTAAAATGTAATCATACTTAATCCTTCTATTTTTATTCCGTCTTCAAAAAGTAGTTGTTTTACTGCCAAAAAATAAGGAAATAAACAGAAGCGTTGTCAGCCTTTATATGCCATTTTATGTATGCTGTATCTTGTTTCCACATTGCCATTTTTTTGTTTGTATTTTCAGATTAGAAAGTCTGGGAAATGATTTTCTGGGTGTGTACAGCACAACTTCTGTGTAATACTTTGGTGATAACTGGAGCTTGTAGGAGACATTGAAATACTTAGTTTCAGTCCTTCTAGATGGTTCAATCTTGGAAACATCAGCTTTCCTCATTTGGGGAAATACTTCATTCCTTGAAGCAGCTTTCCAAGGAAACAAGCTGAAATACCGTAAGCTCTTCAGTGAAATTTAAAGGCATGTGTGAGAATGCCTTAAAGTGAGTCAGGAAGCTGTGGCAAACATGAAAAAGGGTCAAGAACTGTGTCCTTTTCAGAAGGTACGGTTTTGCCTTGAAATTTTCAATGTTTGGAGGGTAGAATAGGCTCATTCCATTTTCTTCTTTGCTTTACTTCATTAATTTAGTAAAAACATTTATTTGATCATTCCAATGCTTATCTATTCTACTCCTGAATGAGATAATGCCTTCTTGGGATTGTTTACATAGCAGATTACTCTGTATTTTCTTTACCACTGAGTGTGTTTTAGGCTGGTGCTTATATTTGTTGCTTAGTAAAGTTATTTCCAGTGATGATACCAAATTAAAAAATTTCATTAAATGCTCTGCGAAAAAGGCCCACCCATGCTTCTTGCCTGTAAAGATTACTCTGAAGACATTTCTGTGTAATGTAAATTCTCAATTGGAAAACTTGTTTACATCATCAAATATGCAAGAATGATTATGGCCTTTTGTGAATGGTTACTTTTTCCCCTTATCAACATTGCTTCAGAAATCAGTCTGAGTGGAGTTAAAATCCTTTCTAAAAGCGATAGGATTGAAGCAAATGGGTCTCTTCAGCATCCCTACTTTGTCTTTACTAGGGTTTCTTCTAACCTTGATTAATCACCACAGGAGTTTGGAGGAATTCTCTGACATTTACTCTGCCTTTATTTCTCCTTTTGAAATAGCTACCTAAAAAAATAATCAAAAGTTTTTGGTTAAAAGTTATTTAAATTTTACTGAAAATAAGGAATTAGAAGTTTATGGATGCATAGACATAATGTTATCATTAGCTTTTCTGTGGAGCGAGCTAAGGCCCTTTATAACCTTGATGTTTCTGTTGGAAGAGAAAAAAAAAAAAAGAAGTTCAAGAGATGTTTCAGACCTTGTCTTCCCTACCATGAGTTTCTAACCATGCATGTGTGGTGCTCTGGGTTCAGGTGTTAGCTAGGTTTTTTGGGTGTTTTGTGTTAAACAATAATAGCATAAGTTTTGTACTGTGTTTCATGGCAAAAATGCAAATCCCTTTTTTCATAAGCCAGAGCAGGGGGGAAAAAAGCAAACAAGCTTCTCTTCCTTCCACTTCTACCAAGGCTGAAATTTGTAACCATCACTGTCTTATCTTGGTAATGGCTTCTTTAAGATGAAGGCTTAATTATTCAGGTACCTGTAGGGCTAATGAATGTCTAGCTCCTCTTGCTGTGTGCTCAATGACATGTATTTGCTGCTGTGGACTGACAAGTTGGGTAAAAGAGAGCATTGATATTTTTTTAATTGTTTCTTAACATAGTTACATTCAGATAATATACTGTGAGTGTCTAAATAAAACATATATTAAATGTATACATATGTATGTCATTTTGATCTACTCCTGTCTGCTAGCCTTAGGGCTTGTAGAAACTGTGGAAGCAGTTGTTTCCAGCTATGCTCAGGTGTATCTCATGTTGTGTCTTGGAGACTGGCAGCACAGACAAGGGTTGTCTCAAAAAGTTTCCCTGTTGCTTCACAGCTCAGTGAATTTGCCACTGATACTGATGTTTTGGATGCAGTATGCTCATACTAAACTGTCAAAATATTGTAAGTATGTGAAAGTAGTTATAAGTGTTTGTGATACTGAATACAGTTCTTAACCACACATCTTTTCCCTTCTTTATCAGAACGTGTTTTGTCTTTGTTAGGTATTTCTGATATTTTAACCTCATGGCTCTCAAAAGGAGTTTTAGAAGTCCAAATATCACTTACTCTTAAGGATAATAAATGCCAAACTCCATTTTATATAAGGAATTAAAAAATTTAAAAACGTGAAATCACGTAATCGTCTTTTGAAAAACTTTACCAATGATCAAATTACATTAGTGAAAAACTAGTGGCTTTTGGTTGGGAGCCAAATTAACCTTTTGTTCTTCATTATTGATCTTTTTGTATTTATTTAAAATAGAATAGGGGAAATCATGAACTTCTTTAGTGGGTAGGCTACATTTATTGATTGTATTCAGAATAATACCCTTAATATATGTTGATGCTCTGATCCCTTCTAATTCTTAGGTTGTTCAACTTAATGTAAGCGGTACTTTTTCACAAGAATTTTGTAAAAGCTACAGAATTGCATATGTGAAAGCATCTAGTCTAAGATTAGTGGGTTTTGGTGGGCTTTTTTCTCTTCTTAAAGTGGAGAAAGAAAGTGTATGTGCTCTCATGTGCACCTTTCCCCTTCACCGCCCTCAACACAGTACTAATTTGCGTGCAGGAAATATTTTCCAAATCGCAAGCTGAAGGTGTGCAGTTATGTGTCTGCTGTTTAGGCTTTTCCCCTTCTTCTTTTTCCCCTTCAATAAAATTGTTACAGATTGGTAAAGCTTAACAGTTAACTATTGAGTATCACTTTTGGGTTTATGAAATTATGTGTTAGTCCACAGAACCTGTATTACTAATGATGCCTTCAGTTTTATTCAGAATTGAGCTTTTTGAATTGATGTTACCTCCAACTCATGCATACATGGACTCCTTGGAAAGATTTCCAAAATTACAAATGAGATCACATTGGAAAAATAAGAAAGGAAAGAAAAAAACATGAGCAAAACAAAACCACAACAAACTTGATGGGATATGTTTATTTAGTCAAATGCAATTTTGCACTAATCAGAAGGGAATAGGTTTAATATTCATAAATGTGAAGCCTCTATTGATGCAATAAGTTTTTTATGCATAAAACAAGTTGGTTGCAAAGCTCTACATTGGAAGTTGTACAATGGAAGCTCTATGTTGCCCCATTCGTCATAAAGGAAGCTTGATGAAGTTATTCTTAGTCGGAATTTGTAGCCTTTTCCATAGGGTCGTCCGTAAATTACTGTGAAGGCTTACACAAAGTAGGTAGGTTGCAGACTTCCTTTCCCCTCTCCATGTTCAGAAGAGGATGGTGGCTCTGCAGGGCTTTATCCATTTGGTGGAATTACTTGTGCTGAGTAGATTTGGGTTGCTCAAGAGCTGGCAGTAGCTTCCTTCAGTGAGTGCAGCATATTTCACTGCAGTGCTTTGCCCAGAAGATAGCAGATGCTTGCATCAAGTTTAATGCCAGGTTAAAATGTTTGAATGTCATGCTGTCTTTGAAAGTAGTTTGTTTGTTCTTTGTCCAAGTGAGGCTTTTGGCAGAGCTTGGTGCTATCTTATGTGCGATAAAATTGCAGAGCTAGAGGTAAGTATGTAATAAACAATATTTCATGGTAACTGTTCCTTCAAGTTTAAGTGTAGCAATTATGCACATAAGACCTGTGTGAGTATCTTCTAATTGCTAGTTTTGGTGCAAACCCTTTTCATTGTACCAAGATAGTTAAAACTGGTGAGTTTCGCTTTGAGGTAGAGTTCGATTTGAAAAGTTTTCTCAGTTTTTATGGTGCATGGTATTTATAATACCCTGACTCACTGTGTTAAGGATTGTTGAACTTGAATCATACTGGGCAGAAGACATCTGGATTGTTCCCTTGCAGTTGCACTTCAGAAAGTGTTTCTGTCAGTTGCTGTGTAGCTCTGCTCTTAGGAGTTGTATCAGTTTGTCAAGAGAGCCAGAAGTTCACTTTCTGCCTGACCAGTGGCTGGAGTATTACAGACTTCTAGTATAAGATAAACATCAGATTAAAATCTTATCCTTTTATCCTGCTACAAGCTGTAGGATTCAGATCCTTTAAGTTTTCATCATACTTCTTACCTCTGAAGACTGTACTATCAAATAATTTTCAGTGCAAAGCAGCACGTAAGTACTAAACAAAGGGATTGCTAAGCCGATTAGACTATTACATCAAGCTTCTCTATCATTAGGTAGGTTTTATTGTTGTCTTTTCAAAGAAGAAGATTAATAATGATGTCCTAATCTCTAAATATTTTCTTTTTGTGATTTTAATCTATAAATAATCTTTTTAAAGCAAGTTAAATAGAAAAAGAACAGATCAGAACTGATGCCTGATCTACTGCTGTGATGAGCCTGTATGCCCCAGTTTATCCAAACTGCTGCCACAGGAGCTGGTATACTAATCAAGTAGCGTGCCACCTATGAGATACAGTAGGGAGGGAATTTTGAACTAATTCTGTCCAGTTCTTCCTCAATGGTGTAATAGACAAACATCTCTAGCTGAAGCAATAAAAACAAGGTCATGGTCTCCTGCATGCATGTATATATGACACAGCAAACAATTGCTCTGCATTTACAGCAGGCAATGTTTTTCCTCCAGCCTACTTAACATTAAGATTTTACGTAACTTGGTTTTTGTAGTTTGATTATGCATATCCTAACAAGAAGGAAAAAATAACATATGAAGGGTGGGGAGGCTGAGAGAATATAAACTATGCAAAGTTTTGTTGGCCTTGTATCAGGGAGGAGCCTACCCATTTGTCCAAGTTAAAACAATCTCTAGGAACTCTGTAGCTGGAACAACTTCATAGAAAAAGTCTGGCACACCCTGTCAGCTGCTCTTTTGTTGTGTTCATTAGAGCTCAGCAGCACACAGTAACTTTAGGTAGTGGTAGGGAATGATGGAGTTAAAACTCCATTGCAGCTCAAATTCTCTGGTATTAGTGTTTTGAAGAAAACTTCATTTAGGTGAAATTTTTATGGCGTAGGTCTGAGACAGCTTTATAATACTGTGCAACATAGGCATCAGACAGTGAAGTTTCTTAGGCAATTTTATACCCTAATTCTAGATGGCTATTGGAAAACTGCTTTAAGCATCTAATTGTCCTTCCGTATTGTCTTTTCAGACATGTCTTCAGAGCACAGGCTCAGCTGGAAGGGAAGCTGCAACATAAACTTTTTGCGGGATGAAATAACTAGTAAATGCTTTTCATGGATAATATGATATCAGCCCCTGCTGTGTTAGTTTTCTTAAATCGCTGCCTCTTGTCACACTTTGTGGAACACAGTAGTAATGGCAAGAGCAGTTTTTTGTGACTGGATCAATGACTTGGAAGAGAACAGAACTGTTAAAAGAATATTCTCTTGCTAGAAGCAAGGGAAGCATTTACACAAAGCATTCGAAGCATTTGCACAAAGTATGCTTTTCCTGATTGAGGTGAAAATTGAAAGCATAAATAAACACAAGCTTTCAACCTCTAGTCATTATGTTTGTTCACCTGCATAAATGACAGGTTCCTAAAAAAATCTTGGCTATTCAAGTGTCTGGGAATATCTAAATTGTCTAAAACGCTATCTCGTAAGATTTTTGGCAGCAGAAATTTGTTAAATTTATTTAAAAGGAAAACAACAAAAGCTACATAGAGTGCTTCTGTAAAAGTCATGGAATAATTTGTGTTCTATTTTATTTTTGTGTTAAGGTATCACAGTTTCTTTTAAGAAAAGCTTTCTTATGTTTAGCCTACATCAGCTTAGCGTACAAATACACACAAACCATCCTTCAGCTGTACCATCTTCCTGAGGGAATGCTGGTTGTTTACCCGATGCTGATTCTGTAATGGCAGGTAGTTGGGAAGCAAACAAAAATTGTGCTCAGCTATGGAGAATATAAATTTGGAAAAGACTTGGAGGGATACTTTGAAATTTGTCAGGAATTGGAGAACAGAATATCTTGTACCATGGCATTTGAAAGATTCTAAACTGATAGACCATTGTGTGTGTTCAATGATAAAGCCATGAAGTATTCACGTTTTATTCAGTTGGACTCCAAAATCAATTCTAACTTATTTTGTAAATTTAAATTTAAAAAAACCTCTTCTTGTCATGTCTCATGTGCCCCTTCCCCCCTCAAAAGTACTTAAGCTTGCCTTTGGGTGTGTCAACTCCTTGAAGTAATGATCTGTGTTCATAGCAGATTGTATGAAGCAGTATAATTTTTAACGAAAGGTTGGTCTGTTTGTTTTCTACCTAGAAACTGATGCAGCCTAATAAAACATTTTTGTGGTAATGTCAAATAGCTTTTTTTTTTGGCCAGGAGGAAGAATCAGGAGGAGAACGGAAAGAATCAGTGTGTGCAACTACACAAGCTGGTAGAACTACAGACTTCTCTTGACCCTACTGATGTATTGCAGCATGATGTTGCCATTTAGGAAGATGGGTCTTTTAATCCATACTTAAGATACTGTGAGGACTGAAGCACTTTATCATTAACTTCCAGTGGTAGGGGGTGTTTTGTGATCATAGAATTTAGAATGGTCATAAAATTGTCCAGGCCGGAAGGGACCTCCAAAGGTCATCTAGTCTGACCTCCCTGCAGTCAGCAGGGACACCCCCAGCTAGACCAGGTTGCCCAGGGCCTCGTCGAGCCTCACCTTGAATATCTCCGGGGAAGGGGCCTCAACCACCTCCCTGGGCAACCTGTTCCAGTGCTCCACCGCCCTCACAGTAAAGAACCTCCTCCTAATCCCCAATCTAAACTTGCTCCCCTCCAGCTTAAAGCCATTGCCCCTCGTCCTGATCAGCTTGATGAGAAATAACATAGATATGCTTCATTAAAGGCTCTAATTTCCTTTTAAATATGACAGAAATTTCTTTTTGTTTAGGCATGTTTCAGTCCTTATGTTACCGTAATCATAGAATAGTAGATATGCCCAGGTTGGAAGGGACCTTGAAAGATCATCTGGTCCAACCTTTACTCATTAAAGAGTGTATTAAAAAAAAAGAAAAAGGTGTATAACGAGACAGTGGCAATCAGCAATAGCGATTCAGGCAATCTGTTTGAATTATCCAGAGCAGCAGTCTAAACAGTGGGATTATTGTCAAGAATTGTAGTAAACATTCATTTAGAAGATAGCACAGTCTCAAAGATTCGAGTAATCGCAGGTGCACTAGTGTTTTATATAACTTTAGACTCAAAACTTAATGAAGTAAAGAAAAATCTCATAAGTTATTTGTATTTGTGACTTTCTACAGCTCTACTTTCCTATTGTAAGCATACTGTAATATATATTTTAAGTATAACCTATGTTTTCAGGCTGTTTCAGCTCAGTCTTGGTCACTTCATAAAGATTTGGATTTCATAAATGGATTTCATAAAGAATGTTCTTACCTCTGCTTACTGTGGACCCACTGAAACATTCATTCTTTCCATTTGTTCTTTTTTAAAAAAAAAAAATCTTACATGATGCAGGGGAATCAACTTGGTTTCATGATGTCTTTCCCTTTTTTGCATATCTAAAATGTCTTCGAAGGCTGGAAAAAATGTTTGGAATACCCTTTTTCTGTAAGTAGCTCCTGTTTTCAAACCAACTAGCCTCTTACGGACAGCTTCGTTCAGTCTTACTTGTGGAAAACTTTAGCAAGGTTTCTGTTAATTACTTCTATACTCTTTTTTTTTTTTTCCTTTATGGTTAATTGGATTCTTTCTGCAGCCATTTATATTGCCTTTTTCTATCTCAGCTACTCTCTGCCAGCTGTCCTGGTTTGGGACAAAACCACGACACAGCTGATTGTGATTCTCTTAGGCTGCAACAGCTTCTTGGAGAAATTTCTGTCACTAAACATAGTTCCTTCACTTCAAGTTAATTCACGTCTTAATTTTGCGCACTTCCTTCCTGAATGTGAATATTCACTAGTAACAAGCCATTGTCATCTTGCCGCTATTTCTGCTTAATTCAATTTCCAGCTGTCCAGCTCTCCACAACAATCTACTCTGTTTTATTTGTTTAAAAAAAACCACGAAAAACACTATTCTTCCTCTGTCAACCACTGGTTATGCCAACCTCTTTCATTCTTACCACAGACTAGGAATGTTGCTGATTGTCTTTTAACCTCATGTGATTATTCCATCCCCTCTTACTTTCTTGCTCTTTTCAGAGCAAGACACCACAACAACCAGTCTGCCCTTCTGACTTTTCCATCTTACAGTCAAGCTCTTTAGTTTTCAATACCTCATCTGCTCTGTTGGACTGTATTTTGGTTTGCTTTGCTTTGTTTTTCTCTTTCCTTTTGTTTCTAGAATCCTGCTACAGCTGTAAACCCAGGCTTCCGCTATGCCATTTCTGTGAAAATTTGATATCCTATCACTTGGCTCTATGCCCTACTCAGGAGGAATCACTTGGACTGCAGAATCTGTATTTCCTATTCTACTGTTACTTTTTGCCTTCAGCTGAATGGGTTGTTTGCTGTTTCTGTTGGGTTTTCTGAACTGTGTGCCCTGTTAGTGAGCATCTGCTGAGAGATCAAAATGTATCATTCAGCTGATTTGTGTAAAATTTGATTAATGCAGTCCTAGCACTTGCTTGTCTGCTCTGTACAGGGGGTCACATAGCAGAAGAGCAGAGAAATTGTTCCTGAAAAATGGTTTCAGGGTTTTTTTTTGTCCACAGAGCCAAGAGATTTTAAAACCATTTGGAAAATTAAGTGCACGAAATAGCAAAGAAGCAGTGAGTATTAGAGCAGTCTTGTAGATCTATATTTTTGGCTGTGAATGGGTGGTCATTAGAACATGTTTGTGGGGATGGATCATTGGAAACATCTGTGTTGCATTCTCTTCGGTGTTTGGGATTTGGCTTTAAACTAATGGTTTAGCTAGTTGTGCTCTGGCTTCCCTTTCACCTGTTAAAGCTTGTTACACCTTCTCTCTAGAATAACTTTTTGGCTTCACCATTGTTCATGCTTCATTCTCTTTTGCATATTAATCTCAACAGAAAGATATTTTACAGCTTCTTCACCTCTTTTTACACAGTTTTCTCCATAAATACTATTCATGTATACATATATAAAAATAGTATATTACATTTTCCATGTGTTGAGGCTTCAGTGAACAACAGAGGAGAGAGGAATACAAATTAACACCTTTCAACATATCCGTCCTCGTTTTAAAATTAGCTTTAGACCTAGTGTCTATTTAAGTTGACTCAGCATCTCTTGCAAAAGAGGGCAGATAAAAATTGGGTAATATGGGGACTTATTTTCTTTTATTTTTCATAAAATGCTTCATCTCTGGTAGTGCGACATGTTAATAACAGTTTGTTAAACATCTGTGTGTATACAGAATATAAAATAAAATACATGCAAATTCTTTGGGCCTTGAAGTGCTGCCTAAGTAGACAATTTCTCTTAAGTCATAACATGAACGCATGAATTTGAGGGCTGACCTTAAAATTATTTTTCCTAAGTGCAGAAATGATTTTGAAAGAATGGATTTTGTTTCATTTTGAGCATAATACAAATATCTCAAGAATTGGATGGCATTGATACCAAATAAATTCTGGAAACATAATATATGTATATGCAACTTTGTCAAGCTATGTCTTGACTGTGTGCTTTTATCTGTCAAAGCAATCTGACTCAGAGTACACATAGAATTTCCTAGAATAGGAATAACTTGACTGACATGTCAAGTTGACATAACTTGACTAACATCTTATTTTAAGATGTTATTTTTACTAAACCAGTAGTTTCATAATCTAGTTATCGGTATTCTTGAAACAAAGGCAGTTACCACCAAGTTGCTAAGTGACTATAAGCTTGCATAAGGGGTAGTACTGTAAGGAAAAGGGGTGGACTGCCCACTTCTAATGTTTCTAGTATAAAACTAAGAATTCTTGTCTGATTTCTCAGGTTTATTCTTTGACAGTGATGTGGCAGCAATTTGTATAGAAATTAGTTTTGTCTTCCTGGATAGCGAGTCCCAAAAGATATATTAGAAGAACCCTTGAATCATAATGTAGCCGAATGTGGGATTCTTTCTACAAAGAATGCTATTTCCTTATTACCCAAAACACTGGTTAGTGATTTGTTTCGTTTTTTTAGAGCAACTGGAAGCAGGATCTTTGAGGCACAGATGACAGGGAGTCTCAGGGGACAACTGATGCCATACTGTGCAAGCTGTGCACAGTACAGTCTGTGGCTACATCATGAGAAGGATGCAGCCGTGCAATTGCTCTGCTCACATCCAGTGTGCGGCCAGGTCTTTAAGTGTGGTATCACCAGCCACAGGAGAGGGAGGCTCAGAACCTATGTGGCATGTTTTCATATATTTAATGTTTTAGCTAATGGTATTCATAGTTATTTTATTGAAATTGAATCTGGATTAAGGGAGTAGCAGACGTAAAATACAATGCGCCACGAAGAAAATCATTCACTGGGAACAATGATGGCTGTGGAACATCCAAAATGTGATTAAGAAAGACGTCAAGATACTATTTCTGGATATTTCAAATAACATGAGGGTCTGCAGGATTTTCTTCACTACTATAATACAGTATGAAAAGAATAAACAATAGAGGTAATGAATTAGCTTGCATTCCCTTTGGTGTTGACCATCATGAATTGAACAAGCAGACTTCACGCAGGTAAAAGGAGATTGGTTTACTAAATTGATGCATGTCAATACATGCAAACCCTGAGTTGCTGGGATCTACTATCTGGAAGGAGTCATAATATTTGAGCAGTAGAAGGTGATTCTTACGGACATCTCTAAAGATTGAGCATTTGAAAGCAAATGTTGAGTGATATAATGTGTGTTTATCCCTTTCCACTTGTGCACCTTTGAGACTGTTTAGTTGCTCTGAAACACAGAGAATGTTCCAAAATGACTGTCATCTTCCCCTTATGGTTTGTGTTGTACCAGTAGGTGTTTGATGTACAGTTGATAACAGTATTGATAACTTCTAAAGAATGTAATGTTTTCTTCTGGGTTCGGTGTGTTGGTTGTTTGAGATGCACTGTCCAAGGAAGTTGGTGAGTTGTCAGGAATCATAAGCCAGGCAAGGGGGGGTGGAGGTAGAGAAAAGAGCTGTAGTTCTATCTGCAGCCAGTGCATCCTGCTCATAGTACAGCTGACCTATAAAATGAGGTGGATACTACCATATCTAATTCAACCAAGTCTTATTTTATTTTCTATCTGAATACATTGTCTGCGTTTGTTCGAAACATCATTAAAAGTTATTACACAGTTGGTTTGGTGTCTGTTGTACATGACCTGTTGTTGGATTGTCTTTGAACTTGGTGCTAACCAAGTAAGTTCTCTATCCTTCTATCAAGAACACCTAATGAAAACGATTTAATAACATAAGGAACAGCTGCATATCCCACATGTATGAGTTGAGTTTTTTTACATAAGACATTTGTATTTATTGTTCTAGGAAACTTTGACCTCTTATTCATATAAATGTTTTGATGCACTCCAGGAGAACAGAAGTTCACATTTTCCCAGCAGTAATTCCTAGTCCCAGGAATACTGGACCACTACTACACCAAAATATTTGGTTATTCATTGTACTCTGACATCCTTTGAAGACTGAAGGGTGGTTATCCTGTAAGGTCCTGCTATTCCGATTCCTATTTGACTATAATTTCAGAACTGTTTACTTTCAGTCGTGGATTATATATAATAATAAAAAAAACCAAACTCCGAGCTCTAAATCCTGTTATCCGGAACCTCCATCTGTAATAACAAACAATACTATATCTGTAGTCTCATAATGTTAAGTCATTCATCAGCAAGATCTCTTATGTAATCTGTAACCTCAGTCTACAGATTAGTATTGTTTATCATAATGCAGTAATAAAATTTAATAATTTCCTACTCATGCATTGCTGTATTGTTAACACTACATGGATCATCCACATGATAATAATTCTTGGCTGTGTCTTGTCTGTATTATGTGTTCCGCAGGATCTCTGCTGGTAATATTTGTGTAAGCTTCCAATATGCAGCTGTTTCTTATGTTATTAAATCCTTTTCATTACGTGTTCTTGATAGAAGGATAGAGAACTTACTGCAGTCTGGGGCTATACAACTGCAATTTGTGTACTATTGTGCAATATGCTATGTTCAGTTTTAAAGTTCAACATCATTAATATACAAGTAATCCACTATGATTTTGCTGTGTAATTTCTAAAATTAAATTTAAGGCTGACCTTCATAGGGTGGTAGAATGAAATAGTAAAAGGCTGGGATTTCTATTAAAGCTTAACTGATTAGTATACTATATTGGGAAAAGAAAGCCCTCATAGTCATATTAATCTGAGGACAATGATGGTGGGTACCATATGAAATTCTGATCTGAAAATCAACAATTAACAAATATAAACACCTGAGTATTAGGATTTGTTATTTGTTCATGGAAAGTCTTCTAAACAAAGAGCCCACCCCCCTGCAAAACGCTACCTATAATACCATGCATTTTTTTGATCCCTCAAGATATGACGCTTCCTGAGAATTGTTCATCACAAAAATTAGTCTGCACTGCATATGTAGAAGACTAAGGAATTACAGGAACTTTAAGTAGTTATTGACGTGGTTGGTCTTTCTCCAACAGCTACAAGCAAGGAGAGAAAAAGTAGCTCAGCCAAGTATTAGTTTATTTCTGCTCCAGGTACTTGAACTAGCTGATGCCATTCCAGGCCATGGGCTCTTGAATCCATGCTTTTCTCCATTGAGAGAAGTATATGCAACTCTGATAGCTCTTTGTCTTTCTCAGTGAAGAAGTACTTGAATGAGATTTTTGTGGTATTGAGGAGGACTCCAGGCAACCTTAAGCAGAATTCCTGTGTTTATACATGGCATTTCCAGAAAAATCTGTATGAAAGTACATGTGTTGCGAGACCTGCGGTGTGAGACTAACTGCAGGCTCACAATCAGCACACACAGCATTCAGGTGTTTCTCAAGGTCCTGGTATGTTGTTCAGTCTTGTAGTCTCACCTGAGGAACAAATTGTGTGGGGAAACCTCATGCAAGTATTCAGTCTTCAGCTTAGGGAAGACTTCCCAATGGAAAGGGAGGAGGGTGTATCTGAGGAAATCTGAACATAGGGCAGGTGTGTTTCTTCGGTTTGTTTTATTTTCAGCTTTCTGGATGTTGACTTCCTTTATAAACAAAATGTTGAAATAATAACCTTGTTTGATAATGTTAAAAGAATTGATCTGCAGTAGATGACAGAAACTTATGTAGAATTTTTTAAAAGCTTATCAGAATTCCTGATTGTGGTTTAGGATTTTGTGGTTTAGTGTGAATCAAGCTGGATTATTGTTTTTTTAATTGGATTTTCCAGATTAGAACGCTTTGTCTTGTCTTACCTCAATTTGTAATCAAATACATATACTGGATTCTCTTTCTGCATATGTGAAACACAGTTCCTTAAGCAGCTTCATAAAGCCATGTTTTCCCATTGCTATCTGAACAGGAATATCCCTAGCAATGACCCAGAGGATTTGCCACAGCATTGATCTATTTATTTTTTATATTTTTTTTAGCTGTTTAGCTGTAATGATTTGGGTGAGTTTAGTAGTATATCCAGTGCGGCTTATTGTTCTGATGGTTTATAAGGCTTTAATTATCTATTTCATTTTGTAATTGTAACAGTTACAGCCAGGTCCTAACTAGCAGTGCTGCCATGGGAATATGTACTTTAATGCTCTGTTGTCAGTGCTTTTGTTAAAGAGAGTAGTTTCTGGCTAATCTAGTAGTAAAAGGTAGGTTAGATGTTGCATCTGAACAGCCCAGGTGATGGAAGACAAGGAATTACCTCAATAATGTACTGGTAGATGTGTTAGAATAAAAATAAATAAATAAATAAAAAACCCACAATCCCCCCAAAAGCCAACAAAAATAACCCACACCAAAAAAACAACCCAACGCACCACAAAACCCTAACAAAATCCACAAAGCTAAAACCAAAACCCACAGGTCTGAAAGGAGGCTGTGAAACTAGTCCTTCAGCGTAAGTCTTCACTTGTAACGTTTTGGGGCAGTTTGGGGAGTTGCCATTCTCTCCCTCTCCGATGGCACTGCAGTTTGCGTGGCTGTATACTGACCCGGGTCAGGAACTGATTCAACTGAAAAATATTTTTCTTTTCCTGTGTTCCTTTTCAGTCTGCTCACTCCGCAGTCTGGTTCTTTCTGGGACTATGAAACCCGCAGCATGGGACACAGTGAAAGCCAAAGCAATGGGAGGAGGTAGCTGGCAACAGTACCTCATTTAAGCCATAGAGGTAGGAAGCTTCTAACCAAAGTCTGTGCTGTCTCTGCACTGCAGCTCTTGTTTGGTGCTGGGACAAATCCTGAACAAACTGATTCCATGCAATTGTGCAGAGCTGTATTCGAGCTTAGTTGAGATCAAGCCGAAGTCTTCATAAACGAGTTATGCATTTGTTAAAAGGAAAATAAAAGTTCTGTGTATAAATAATCAGAAAGGTAACAAAGTGAAATTCACAAGGCTGAGGTATTATGCAAGGATTTTCCTAAGCAGTAGCTATTACTGTTACCTGAATACTTATTTCAAATGTGCTTTTTATGCAAAGGCTAGAACAGTAGTTTGCATAGCTTCTCCCCGAGTCATGTATACTAGGATATATGTTCAGAGGAAGCTAAGGGTCACAACAGCCCCATAAAGGACATGTTAGTGAGCTTGTCAGCATTTTCAGCTGCAGAATGGCAGCTCACAAACCAAATAAGTGTTCCAGCTCAGTCACTCAAGCCTCTCAAAGATGGGTGCTTGTGTCCCATTGTAAAGATGTCTGTCTTATAGGCATTTATCCTTACCAGATTTATGTGAAATGCATGATTTTTTTTCCTCGGACTATTGTTCTTTATTTGCCACTGACTGAAGACCTAGTAAGTATCAACATTGTAGAGGGTCTCAAATCTTTATTTTTATATTATTGCAATCAATTAAGACTTAATATTATATTCATTGCAGAAGTAGCTGTATAATATCTCCATCCTCATCTTTCTCAGGAGAAATGTAGTTTATGACTGGCAATATCAAGTAAGGTAGGGAAAGCATGTGGTGTTTTTCCTTCTGTCACGTTCCAGTCCTTGTGAATATTTCACAGTGAGATATAAGTAAAGAACTGCTTCCTTCTTAAGCAAAAGTATTCTATCAGGTATCATCCCTTTCCTGTTTTTTTATGCAAGTGTGATGCTCCTGTGTGTGTGCTCCATGGGTAGGGAAGAAGGCAATGTGGCTTGAAGGTCTTTCATTACTGCACGGATGACCTTTCTGCAAGGTCTGTTTAAAGTGAAATTAATAGCTCTTATGTCTGGATTATTTGACAAACACAAAAGGGTGGAAAAGTTTCTTTCCCTTTTTTAGATCACTCTTTAAATGTCTGATATGTGTAGGTGATGTAGGAATAAAAATTCACTTGGCTGATGATGCATTTCAGCTCTGCTTAAGAGAAACTGATTTGGTTCAATTATTGGCTTTAAAGTAATCTTACCACCTTGCTGGTCATATTCAATGCCTGTTATTCTGAGAATATGTGCTGAGTTAGGCCGAACCAAAATATAACTGAATCAGATATCCCTTTAAAATATAATTAAAACCAAGAAGCCTTACTGTTCCCATGGTATTGTCAAGTAATCTTTGAGCATTTGTTTCAGATTGCTCTCAACCAGTCTGTTCACCAGTGCTGTACTTGCTGTTATGCTTCATGCTTTTGAGTTTGAGTAGGGAGAGTGAGTTATTAAGATAAAAAGCTTCGAATGGGATAAGGCTGTTTTGCTCCCTTCCCCTGTAATTTTAGTCCTTGCATCCTTTCAATCCAAATGCCTTTGCTTTCTTTCCCTGATGTTGTAGTTTCTATAGATATTCTGGATCACATTAAACTTCTTGTTTTGGCAGCCTTTGCAATTATACCATATTCAGTAAATCTCTGACAAGGCTAAATTGACTTCTGAAGAGCCTTTTGAAGGCCTCATTACCATCAGTTTCTGTCCTGACATGCTAATATGGACACATCCCTGCACTTCCAGCAGTGCCAAAAAATTAAGTGGTTGAATACCTGTCCCTGTGCAGTATAAATTTTCTAGGATAGTGCTTGGGTTTTTTTAGTTGCAGATAGCATATTCTTCACAGCTGTGATAGAGTAGGTCTGTGGAAACCTGGAACTGGGATGCAGATGTAATTGCTTAAGAACTGTTAAGCCAACTGATGCAGCAACTTACTGCTTATACATTGCTCGCTCTAGATAGCAAAAACTCTTTCAGGCTCGTAGGTAATCTTGTGGATTTAAGATGCCAGTTCATGTAAGAGCAAACCATTCAGTATTCTCAGGCTTGGGAAGAGGACAGAAGGGGTCAAAGGTTGTCTGTCACCAGTGCCACGGGAGATTTTTCCAGCAAATGTTATAAACAGCTGTTGTGGTAGTTAGGCAGGTCAGATGACAGGTACTAATTATTGCATCCCGGTGAATCCCAGATATTTTGATGACCCATTTATTGCTTAATCAACAGGGTCTGAGTTCTGAAATAAAAGTTACTGTTTCTTGGAAAAGCCAGTGACAGAGAAAGTGCTAGGCAAGGGAGATCTCAAACAGGGAAGCTGCAAAGGCTTTTAATGCACAATTTTGATATGAACTCTTTTGATTTCTTAGATGGTCATGTGAAAAGATGAAAGGGAAGTAATTGAACCCCTTAAAGTGATGAGTCCTGTTTCTCGGTCTTTATTTATTTCAGGGATTTTCGTAAAGCATTTTACCTAGCAGCCGGATGCTGTTGTGAGCAAACATGAACTGAAATGGTAGTGTGTGCAACATGTCACTAACTAGGAATAATTACTACATGGAAAAGGTAACAGAAATAGACATCTGTGACACAATGAAACATTTCTCATTAAAAGAATTAGCCTGTGGAGTGGGGTGTTTCCTCCCCTCTTTTTTTTTTTTCCTTAAGGTGCTGTGCCTAACTGCTACTATTAATGTGTATTTAAGTAATTAAGCTAATGAATGCTGGTAAATTTTTAAAACTTGTGTTTCTAGGAGGTTTCTGTGTTGTTATTTTCTCTTAAATTTCACACTGAAGTAGTTTAAATAATGTAATGGCTATATTACTACTTTTTTCTTTTCCATTTTTGTTTTTTACAAAAGCTTGGGACTTGGAAATTTCCAACTGATTTTGCACCTTAGTTTCAGTGAGAGGCAGGGTCAGACCTGCAGGAATTATGGTAGCTGTTGACAATATGCTGTTATACTAAATTCTTCAAAGTTATGAAAATGAATCTTTATGATATGAAGCAAACCCTGTGTGTTTTGGATTTTTTTTTTTAATATGAAACTGAAAACTGAACTTAAATGCCCAGAGAACTTCTTAAAGTACCCAGGATTTTGCATTTTCGTTTCAAACACTTTTTACATTTCAGTTCTGTTTCCAGCTATAACACTATTCTGAAATTTAAATTAATTTATTCAACAAGGTGATACTATGTAAAATAAAGGTTTGTTAAATAGGGTTTGTGTTTGCAGGGACTGATCTGTGAAAATTCTTTTTTTTTTTTTTTTTACTGCTTCTGTGGAAAAATAGTGAATTTTTTCCTTCCACCCACCTGTAATGGAAATTCGTTAGCAACAATTCTGTCTAACATTTGTCATTTCAAAGGAATTTAATAAATACTATGTTTGACTTTCTAGAAGGAAAAGGCGTGGAAGCATCCTGTACCTACTTGGTGGATGGGGACAGAGGTAAAAGCCAGCTGTAGATGCGCCATGCTTGACTTGCTTTGAACTACCTCTTTCTCCTCAGAATATGTACTTATCTGAAGGAAACAAAACATTTATGTGTTTCATTGGTTAGAGCTTTTCTGTAGAAAAATTGATTCCTAGCATTAGAGAACCAACCACAAATTTTAAACCACAATAGTAAAGCAGGTCTTGATCCAGTGCAGTGAATTCTTCCAGGCTAAGCAAATCAAAGCAGTTATTTATTACTGAAGCAGACCACAGTTTTGACACTGCGTGGTTGAAATCTTCCTCAATTTATACAACCAACTGAAAAATATTAGCCTTGAACCACGTGTATAAGACAGTAGCTTGGAACTGTTTTCCTCCTGAAACATCAGCCAAAGACGTGGAGTTCTGATAGAGTTATCTCTTGGTGGCTGGGGACGGCTGGCTGTGCAGTGGCGTGGAAGGGAACCGTTAAGGGAAAATAAATTGTGCCAAAGCTGCTTCTTGTGTTCTCCCTTTATCTTGACGTAAGAAGGTTGTCATGCTGTTGTCGCAGGGCTCTGATAGGAAAGGGAAGTGTTACAAGTCTGAACTCTGCAGACGGGAGTGGTGTGTAATACAAATGTGCAGTTCAGTTAAGCATTGAGAAACGGTGATATATGGGCTGCAATCGTGAATTTCCCAGCCCCACTTCCTGAAACTGTGTATAGCTGAACCCAGTAAAGTAAATAACCTTTGATTTGAAATGAAAGAGCCTTTCACTTGCTTATATATGTGCTTTAGACTTTTACAGTGTTCTTTTCACTGCTCAGCATATTGCTTTAGCTATTTTGAGTCCTTTAAGGACTTCACAGAAAGCAGCTGTGAATTCTCCCAATATTTATTCCCCCCCAAAGTCAACTAAGCATTTGGTAACTTGCAAAGACACATATGATTCAACAAGTTTGAATTTTATTCTGTAGTTGGTTTTGATTGAATAGCTTAGTGCTTGTCTCTAAGGAAAAGTTAGTTTGTCTATGATGGGGTAGTCTGTAACAGCGATACTGAAAATTATCCAAGTAGCCCAATGTTCTTTTATACTTGCTAATACTGAGTACTTGGAGATTGAAGTTAAGGAAAGGGCGAACACACATCAATATACTCACTAGTGTATTTTTTTATCTCCTTTCTAAATCTTGTACTTTCTGAACGTGATACTGGATCTTTATACTTAATTATTTGGGGATCCTTTTTTGCAAGCTTGTCTAATCAATGTTTAAACTCATCTAGGTTTTCTAGTGGTTTATGACAATTGTTACATGGTTTAATTTTTAATTGCATGTCTTTGCTTTTTTGATTAACTTAATTTAATGCCTTGTAGTAACTGTGAGAAATTACGAGGAAAACTTAGTAGTTATTTGCTATTTGTCATCTTCATGCTGTGCGTGAAGTTGGGACTTATGTTATGCTCATCAATTCCTTTTAAAATTGATGATAGCACAGTCTTTACAAACCTTTTGTTTCATTTATTGTGTTCAGTATTTCTGTTTTTGCTTCTAAACTTGGAACTTTTTGAATGGAGTTATATTGATTCATTGCTGTGGTACTAATAATGTCTTGTGCAGAAGAGATCCAGCTGGATAGCTTGTGTCCAAGCTAGAAAAATCACTCTTGAGTCTGTAAAATTGCCTCTGCATGAGAAAAAGTTATTATATAAGAATATTAGTTGAGACAAAGGTGAGGTGTTTTTTTTTTTTTTACTGTTCTGTGGCTTTCATATGAAGTAGCTGTTCTCTGAAATAAGTCTTGGTCCTGCTCTTTTAAGTGGTATTTAGGCATTAAAAAAATTTTAGGTATAGATTATTATGGAAAATGTTTTCTGCTTGTAATGCTTGTGTTTATTTACTAATGTGTCCAGGGTCCTCCAGAACTTTTCTTTTTTTAATATGGGGATTCTTAGTAAATGTAAGAAACCACCATCTGGAACTGCTAGTGATAATGAAGTTGCTTCTCTTTATGCTTTGGCAGAACTTTGTTGCTGTCCTGTTATTAAATCTGTAAAACTTCTGATCTTAATTCCTCTGTATGAACCATCATCAAAGGATTTGTATTGATTTGCCATCAGCTGATGAGTGGATGTAAAGGCCATGTGCTTAAATTGAGGTTGGACTGGGACTTAAGCCCCCTTGATAGTCTATTGACCAACTGGACAGACTGCATAATACACCACAGTCCACAGAGAAGGACTTCATTGTCTCTTTGTCTTCAATAAGTGATAAAGTTCTCAGTAAAACAGGGTGTCTTTTGGTAAGTCACTTTTGCTTTTAATGGATGGATAGTGATATACCAAGAACTTATAATTTCACAATATTTTAGTTCTTTAAATCTGAGTTAAGACTGCCATATTGGTTTTGTGGAATTATAAAAGCTTTATTCACTAAAACTATTTTTTTTGAAGAGTCATTTTGATAATGTAAATAATTTGACCCTCATTTTCTTGGTCAGCTCTCATCATATAACTTCTGAATGTTATATTAAAAATGTGGCCTTGCCTGTCATCGATCTGTATGTGTGCCGCTTTCTTTCTTAGTGCTTTTAAACTAATACATCAGTATCTGTAAATGACGATCTGAATTTTATGACTTAAGTACTTGGTTCATCTTGATATCACATGGTAAATGGCAACATCAAGGAATGCTGTCTAGTAACTTTGTTAATCTTACATAAACTTAAAATCTGTATCATTAATTGATTTACCAGGAAATCTTTCCTAATCTGCAATGAAAATATGTAGTGGTAGTCATAAGAGGTGAAGGAAGTAATGACAATTTACTTTATGATGCTGTCTGTTGGAAAGACTATTTTTAGAATGGAAGAGTCTAAAAAACTGGAAGAGACAATAATTAACTTTATACATTTGTATACTTCCACGTATGTCTCAAGTATAGAGATTCACAACAAAGAAGCATAAAATGTGATTTCTTAATTTATGTAGCATAAGCAGAAATACTTCAGGGAATATGTTAGTGAGGTACTTTGTAACCTTTGATCAGTGTTCAGAATTTACTTTCTGAATTGCCAGAGCTGAATTCAATGTGTTTAAGTGGTACTTACTTGCTTCGTGAATGCATCACTCAGGACACAGGCCCACTCTTTTGGTTTGTCTGCAGCTATTAATAATTTAACAAATGCAACTGCATTTTTATAAAATAATTTTATTTAGGCTTTTTTATTTTAAAAAGTCAAACTATTGTCTTTTGAGAAGAACATGGCCAATTATTGGTTTCTGTAGCTTCTACTGAAGGGATTTAATATGTTTAAGACTGCAGCAAGCTTTGAAATAAAATTATTTCGCACAGAGTAAAGGCTTAAGGAAATGAAAAAAGCTATGGAGTTATTGCTGCCACTCCTGTAGTTCATGTTTATGGCCATTCTGTTCTCATCGTAAATAACAAATTTCAATGTAGTTTCGAGCCCTTGAAAAAGACATTTAAACCAGGTAATTTACAGTAAGGACTGCAGATATATTTTCACCTTTCCTGCACCATTTAACTGGTTTTATCAATGAGTGTTTATGGATGATTCTAACAGGGTAATTGCAGGATAGCCTTTGTAAACTAGGCAGCAGATAAGCCAGCACTCATGGTGTTTTTTTTTGCTCCAAACTGTGCAATGGGAAGAAGGTATTAACAGCAAATTTATAAGCAATGAGGCTTAAAATAATAGAATATATTAATACCGTGTGTTACAAAACAGGAAGATCAAGCAAATGCTCTACTATACATACAATATGAGGTTAGACAAAGGAGCTTTCCTTTCAGGGTGGGAATTGTCTGGGTTAGGGGTATGTAAAGCAGAGAATAAGAAAGGAACCTCAAGAAGTCATAGCCAAGCAAAAATATTTAAAAAGGCAAATAAAATACACAAATGCACTTAACTTGCACAGTAATAAATTTCCTACAAGAAAAACAGGAATTGTGTATGATTATATGTTGAAATTTGATTTGTTAGTCCTGGTGTTTGGAGATTCTTTAAATTCTTGGTATGAATTTAAATTTGAACGGGGAGGAGTACAGGAATGGGTAATTTGGTAGAAATTTAGTGGGTTTTTTTCTTTTACTTAATTCCCTCACTTTAAACGTTTGCAGTTTTTACAGAGTAGTCAGCACACTAAAAATAGCTGGGACATAAACGTTAAGAGTAGAGAATTTGATCAGAAGAAAATGCTAACGCTAATTAGGGGGACAGTTAAGTTGAATAATAGAATTATTTGAGTGATAGGTACCTACATACATTTCTGTGTATCTTTAGAGTCCATTCAAGCTTTCACTATAAGTTTATGTAAACATTACCTAAATTGAAATTTGCAAATCTGTGTAGTGCTAAGCTCTTAGGCAGTAGATGTGGGATTATATAGTTGGTCTGATTTTAAGTGTTAGGTCCTGAGCCTTCAGTCATTAAATAATGCTGAAGTAAAATGTTGGTGAGAGTAAAAATTACCCATTATATAAAACTGACATCAAAAGACAGGAGATCTCTTGTTCACTGCTTTGCATTACAACAGTAAACGGGTGTATTGATGCTTGTAGGGGAATTTGTAAATCATCAAGTAAATCTAAGATCACTGAGTTGTCATACAGGAATGTAGTCATGTGCAGAAGTGTAGGGCAGCTTTTGGTGCTCTGCCTTCCTATTCTTGTAGGCAGATGAGGTAATTTGGATTTGAGAGGTGGACTGCAAGGTGAGGGAAAGAGCTGGGAGGGCCGCAGGGCTCAAAGGTTCAATTCTGTGTCTCCTCGGTGGTTTGGAGTCCAACTGGCCAGGTGCCAGTAGCATGGTGCGAAGGCTGATACTGGAGCTGATCCTGGTTCATGTGTCCTTCTTTATGACTAGGACAATGGGATGTGCTGAGCTTCCCTCAAGTTTGCAGGTGATACCAAATTTGGAGGAGCGTAGTAGATAGCTTATTAAAAGTTCTGTCTACTGCGATCTGGCTCCAGATGGGGGCATGGCACAACAAGAGTTTCATGACGATCAACTAAGACAAATGTGAAGGCCTGTACCTTGGTTGGAATAACCCACGGGGCTGGCTGGTTGAGTTGACACTGGTCTCCTGGGAAAGACAGGCTGGAGAGGGGTCAGTGGACCACCCTTGCAGCAGTGAACATGAACTGGAAGTCGAGCTCCATTAGCAGGAGCGTAGCCTGCAGATCAGCAAAAGTCATTATTCTCCTCTGTTGGGCATATGGGGCCGCACCTGGAAACCCAGTTTCAGCCTCCTGGTGTAAGGTGTATGCTGTTAAACTTCGGAGTCTAGCAGAAGTCAACTGGGGTAGTCAGGCAGCTGTAGTATATGATAGGAGAAGAGACTAAGGAAACTGGTTCTGTTTAGAAAAGATGAAAAGAGAAGACAAGGCCTGGGGGGAAGTAATTGCAGCCTTCCACTACAGGCTACAACCTTTCATGGCTGTAGAGAAGGTAGAATTAGATTCTTCTGAGAGAAGTACAGTAGACAACTAGGAGGCAAAGGTGACAAGTCACAGCCGGCGAAATGCTAATAATTTAAAAGAGAAAAGAAAAAAAATATTAAAACCACTACGAGAAAGTGAAGTTATGCGCTTAGTTTACTATGTTTTGCCATTAAGCAAAGTCACTGAATGATAATGTTTGCCGTGCTTTGAGCAGGAGTCTGATGTGAGGACCTTGAGAGGTCTGTTCCAGTTCTGTGACTCTGAATTGTATAAATGAGGGGGCGTCAAGTGGAGGAATTCCAGCATGTTTAAACAAAGTCATTCCAGTCTGTCATGAAATCACAAACGTTTAGGGAATCTGAGTGCTATGTGCAACAGGAGCTTCTTTAAAACTTCATAATGGAATTGAAACAAGCAAAAAAATTAGTTTCTGGAGGAAGGAGAGACTAGGTTAAATCTCTTTATGAACATGCTGGGTGCTTCCCGAGGCTTTCACTGGTATTAGTGGACTTTTTTTTTTCTTGCCCTGAAGATGAGTTTGGAGATACCTCTTAGTCTTAAATTAACTTTGCTTTTAATGACATGTACATTACAAAGACCTAGGATGCTGGTATATGCAAGGCATTTAGTGAGAGAGAAGCTTCTATCAATATAAAAGTAAACTGATTTTATCCTTGCTCCTGGTAAGTATTGCTAAAAGTATCACTGCTCAGCCAGAAGTCCCTTGATTATCTTTCACAAAATTTAGCAGTGAAGTGTGGCGAGATTGTAACAATATCATGCTGTGAGGGAAATTGCATTTGATTTTAACCTTCCTAGATTAAACTCTCTCATGAGGAAATTCCACAGCAAGGCTTATTTATTCAAGTTGATATTTGACGTTTACTTTACTTTTCAATGATGGCTGTTATGTATTTATTCTGTAACTATTGGTTGGATGTGGTTTTATTTGACATGTTTCTGTATCTTGCTGAAGAATGGGTGGACCCAATGTGATTTGCTTTAGGTTGTGTTGCAACAGGTATATGTAAGTGAACACAAATTACCCATTTTCTCATGACTTCTACAGCAAGTATGCTAAGTCTTCTTGCTAGATTATTGTAGACACAAAAAGTAAGTAGTCTTATTTAGGAACTCCCATTTTAAAGAAAGTAGGATAATTATTTTCATCTGGTCTTTCTTTAATTCTCCTAGCGTCTGACTGGAAGAAACCAAATGCATTTGCTATGTCAATGCACGTTTCCAGAGAGTTTCCTGTAAATTATCTGCCGTGGTATAGGTTATCCGCCCTGTTACCTCCCATGCACTGCAAAGAACTGAACAATACTGCTCATGAGACAATAAAAATGATGAGACGAGAAAGCTGTACTGTCAGATTTCAGTTTGCACGTTGTGCATCTTTTTAGAGGTGGTTGAGTTTTTAGAGATCATAACTTCAAATACATGCTGTTAGAAAACCTGCTGGAATTTTGTTGTGGTTTTTCATATTTTAACAGTCTTCTCAGGTACTAAATTTGCCTGACTGTATGCAGTTCTGCACCTCATTTCTTACCATGGAGAAGCTATAAATCAGTCTGAAGAATTAAGTACAGGGAGATGTAATGAGCAGTTCATTTCTTTTAAAATAAATTACTCGCATTGCACAATGAATACATAGTGACAACAGGAGGAACAAATCTGCAAGGTGTTACAGTGGTGCTTGTAGTGATTATAGTCAGTTCTCGTTACACTTTTTGTGTAATGAGACATTCAGTGAAATGGAGGGGGGACAGTTTGCAGCATTTCTTCATACCCAGATTTCTCCTGGTTTGAGGAATTATTTGTCCGTTAGACACTACCATGGATTAGGGCTTTTTTTTCACTATTGTGGCATTGTATTTTTCCTCTCCTCATAGGTCACTGTGGATATAACTCTCTTTTAATTTGATTCCAGTAATACTAATGTCCTCTGTACAACTGCCCACCAAGACAGCAGGTAGCTCCACTGCATTATAGTTCTCATACCAGCAGTCACAGCTTGACTGTGAGCTGAGGGGGCACACCTGCTGGCACAAGTTCGAATTATTGAGTGTCCTAGTTGTGTAACTTTTGCTAGGTAGGGAAATTATTTTAAATATTTAAGATCCATGATTTCTGCGATCTGTACTTTCTTCATGTTTCATGCCTGTTCTTTTTCGTTGTATTTTGTTTCTCCTTTCAAGATCTTTTAAACTATTGTGTTTATCTGCTTCAAAGTTCTTTAGTTTTAACCTTTGAAGGTAGAGGAAATCAAGATCTGAAGAATACACACACACCCCCCCCACACACACACCCTGTTTTTATTTGGCTTAGATAAAAATATTTTACTCATACACACAATTTGCAAACAAAAATAATTATTTTTCTCCTCAAAGACTGATATTAGTGTACTGTGTCCCGGAATGCTATGGATGTTGCTGTAAAGAAAATATTTTTTCCTCCGTGTGTGAGTTACCTTAACCTTATCCTTTGTGTACTGTCAATTCATTTATACCTTCCCTGGCTCTTTTCTGGTAGGAAATTGATCCGATTCAGTCATACAAAACACATGCTTGCAGTCAAATAATTCATAGTTATCTACTTGAGCAGATAAAATTGTATTGTTCAGATGGTTTAAAAACAAAGCAAGCAGTAGTGCTTTTTGCAGACATAGTTTTATTTCTGATTTGGTGGTTTTTTGTGTTTTATTTTGGGTTGGGGTTTTACTGTTGTGATGTTTTGCAAAGCACAGCTGGTTCGGCTAGATCTGTGGGTAATTTGTGTGTAACAGTTTTTCTGCATTTTATATTTTCCTGAGGAAGAGGTTCTGTCTTTTTCTGTTTTTCTGTGAAGTGTGTGACAGCAGACCAAGCTTACATGGGATAGTGTTCAAACACTAATCTTTTGGTTTATCTCAAACCAGGCATTAGTATGCATTCCCTGTCCACAGAGCTTAACTGAGAGAACCTGAGTAATTAGCTCAATTGGCCCTGTGTAGGGGTGATTAATAACCCTTCAAAAGGTCAACTCAGTTCATAAAACACAGATGTTGATGTCTTCTTTTGCAGCTCTTGAGGTGTATGATTAACTAATTATCCCCTGATTCTGTCATTGAATCTCTGAATAAAACCCAAGGTTTTGTATTTTAGTATATGTATTGGAAGTGTTCGAAATAGTGGCTAACATATTGTCTTGTGAAGGAGGAGAAGGACTTCTGTGGTTGCATCTTATTGGAGGAGGGAGCAAATCACTGTTTTTAATCTTTCAGAAAAAATGACATATAAATAAAATGTGCCATACAGTATCAAAATTGTTTCAGGCAGTTGAAAGAGGTGCATGCTATAACACTTGAGTGCTACTGAATGCCTCCTGTTTATCTTAAATCAAATGGTGATCACTAATATATAGTGTAAAAATATTTTTTGAAGTTCTCACTTCATTTTTTAATCAGTTCTTTGCGTTTCTATTTAACTTACTGTATCAATGAGATTTTTGCATTTGTCCATATATTTTAATGTTCTATTTTTCTTTGGTTTTTTTCTTTGTTTTTTTTAGGGACTTTGTGACTTGATAATTGGTACTTGGTTGAGGGAAATCGAAATGTGTCTCTGTAGTAGCTTCTGTTCTTGACATTTACAGATGATGGACAAAATTAGTGCAATCTATATAGGCTTGTTAAAGAACACTTCAGTATTCACCTGGGACCCAAAATGAAACTTTAAAGTATTTCCAAGCTAAGATCTCTTTTCTCTTTTGGCTTCACTTTAGATTTCAGCTATGACTTTAGGTCTGGCCTCTTAATCTATCACTTAATGTGTCAAAAATTATTTCATGGCCCTTAAGTCTGTTAATTTTCCTTCTCTGTTCTGTGTCCCTTTAGGTAGGACAGCAGTGCTTAGAAGGCTTTAGTGAGTGTCTGTTAACCTGAGAAGTACTTCCATTACAAGCCAAGCTAAACAGGAGAAAGTAATTGTGGGGTGTTGTTTTGATTAGGGTTTTCTTGGTTTGTTTGTGGGGTTTTTTGTTGTTGGTTCTTTGTTTTGGTGGCTTGTTTTTTGGTAGGTTTTCTTGTGGTTTGATGTTGGGTTTTAGAAATACAAAGAGGAGCAACATAGCAACAGTAGTATGTAAAATAGCAAAAGTACGAGATACCCTACTGGCAAAAGTCCTAAAACCACCTAAACAGATAAAGGTATTTCCTGTGTTCTGTTTTTCTTTGGAAACAGTTGTCCCCTCAGGAGGGTCAGACATAGACACATCCCAACTGGCAAACTGTTAATCCACTGAGGAGCAAACAGTGAATCCTCTCTGATGTAAAATGTGAAAATATTACTGTGAAACGTACTCACATTACATGATTTTAACAATCCTGTTTGATAAAAATGTAAAGGAAATTTATGATTTTAGTGGCTAGTAAAGACTTTGCTAATAACCATTGTGATTACTGGAAGGAGGTTTTTTCATTTGTAACTAATAACATGTCTCTTAAGTGGTAATGAGTTTCTTTTTCTGGTGGGGGAGGTCAGTGTGGAAGATTAACAGTTTTTGTTTGGTTTTATGAAATGTAATGAAAAGGATGTTGTCCCTCCTAATAGTGCAGCATAGTATGTACAGTACAGTAGAAAAATAAGGTCAGTGAACAGCCCATTAGATGCAAGACCTCTTGTTATAAGGATCTATAATGTGCAAATAAATAAGGTTGAGTTGCTCATTTTTTCTCTTTTAAAATAAATTAACGAAGAAAACTAATTTGTAACACTGGCAGCATAGATTTTTTTTTTTGAGTTATTTTCAGAGGAAAAAATTTCACAAAGGAAAAGCTACTGTAAGCAGTAAAATGCTACTGCAAATTAAAAATTAATGCTACATTAACATAGTAAGTCATTAAAAGGTTTTAAAGATACTATTTTCTATTTAAATGTTATATTTTAAATTAATTTAAATTAATT
>VXAK01014662.1:38565-54840 GCA_013399435.1 Arenaria interpres | reverse complement strand
GAGAAAAGGGAGCTGAGGGGAAATCTTGTCACTATCTACAACTCCCTGAAAGGAGGTTGTAGCAAAGTGGGATTGGTCTCTTCTCCCAAGTCGCAAGCAATAGGACAAGAGGAAACAGCCTCAAGTTGGACTTGGGTAGGTTTAGATTGGATATTGGGCAAAATCTGTTCACCAAAAGGGTTTTCAAGCATTGGAAAAGGCTGCCCAGGGAAGTAGTTGACTCATCATCCCTGGGGGTATTTAGAATACAGGTAGATGTGGTGCTTAGGGACATGGTTTACTGGTAACTTGGCAATGGTTGGTTAACGGTTGGACTTGATGACCTTAAAGGTTTTTTCCAACCTAACTGACTCTATGATTCTATTTTAGGTTTTCCTAACATGAAGTTTCTAACCTTGTTTGACTAATGCATATGTGTGACCTAGTCATGTGTGATGTCATTAGAAGGGTTACACCATTAAGATAAGAAGAGCTTAGGGACTTGCTGAGCTAGAGGTCTTATCTTTGACTATTACATACAATCTGATAACCTGCTGTGAAGAAGGGGTAATAAAACCCCTTCATACTGAAATAAATTAATGTGGCCAGTGTTATTTATTTTCTAGATAATTGCAATAGCAGCACATTTTGCTTTTGAGATTCCTGACACTGTAAGATGACATTCAGAGGTGCAATGTCAAAAGGTTGCCTGTCTGCTTACTCACAACAGCACACACTAGCACTGAACTCACCTCACAAAAACGCAGTGTCCCTGATCAGAGAAATGAAAGACTTCAGACATGCTGTTTCTTGTATTTTTCATATTACATAGTAGCTGCAATTAAGAAAATGTCTTTGAGCTCTCACTTAAAGAAACAGTGAGAAGAACAGAGATTATCTGAATTCTGAAACCATTGTTTATAGAGAGAAGGTAAACTTCCATTTGAAGTACTATGATTTATATATTTATATATGTTGTACTAGGGTAGTTTGTGAATTCCTGGAAGGGATAAATCCCTGGATCTTCTGAGTACCTTGCACATACAGAAGGAAAGGATACATCAAAGACCACTGAGGCTACCTGTATTACAGCAACTTGTTCTAATTCATGCACATTGATGTACACCTAGACATTCTTGTTACCTGTTGGCAAGAATGCCACCGTTTGAATCCCACTTAGGGGCTGTTGTCATCTTCTACCAGCACTAGGAGGCCGCACCATGTACTCGTGTTGGACACCCAATTGAAGGAAATCATGAGGGCAAGAAAAAATTGTCATGTGATCAAGGTATTTCTTAAAAATAAGGTGTCCTAGACAAATAATTCCTGAATAAATACTTAAAGACACTTTGTTAATAAGGGAAACATTAATATAGTTTATCCTTCTAGCCTGATGTCTTGGAAGAGAACTTAACCGTCAAGTATCCAAATGCTGTTCCATTTAGATAAATGCATGTTTACACTGGGTTTAGCTCGACAAATTTGATTTGATAATTTACATTAATGTTGTGGCTTATTGACGGTTTAGCTAATGTCTCTTGCATCTTGTGTGCAATTGTTTGACAACATTGCTTTATGACTTTCCTGAGCTGTCAAACACACTGAATCTACATCTCCACATGAGCATGCATGAATGGTTCAGTAGCTTCTGTGTACATGAAAGTCAGAATGATGCAACACAGAAATACAGTTAAAGGCACAGATAACCAAACCCAATTACTCTACATAGTTTGCACTCTGTTGACTCTGGTAATTTTAATTGTTTTCAATCACAAACAAGACAAAGGTCAACATGAATGTGAATCATACTGTGTCATGTGGTTCTTGCAGACTTACAAACAGGTTTGTCAGCATTTCTGGCGTACAGCAGCTGTATGATGGTACCAAATGTTTTATGTCTAAAGCTCATTAGTTTTTTCTTTGCTTCACAAAAATAGAAATCTGTGCATGCTTTGAAATAGGAAGCTCTGAACTCAAACTGTACATCACAGTTATCTTTTCTTGAAACGCCTGCCTCAGGTAAGGCATTAACATATTGACACTGATCCATTTTCATTACAGAATGACAAAGTAGGTTAGTTACAAAGAAAATGGATCTGTTTCTCAGTGCAAGAATCAGTTTGATGGTTTATTTATAAATATAATGTAGCAATAAGGAGTGAGGGAAGATACACAGAAGTATCCAAGCTAGGAACAAAGGTTTCTTACGCTTTCTAAACAAACCATTGCCCTTGCTCTCACACTAACTATGCGGAGCATTTTCTTTTCATAATCTCAATCTATAAGAAATGATCAAATGAAAGAATGAGATAGATGGGAAAAAAAAAAAAGAGAGGTCACATATGCTGGCTAAAATGAAATTGCTATTAGAAACTGTTTAAAAGAATAATCTCCCTCTTTCTTTAACTTTCTGTATTTGCTCATTACAGAAATAATTGGTTTAGTCGTTGGCACATACAAGGGCTTGTCACACCTCACAATTATTTTTACCCGTGACATCGATTGTACACAGCATAGCCAGAATGACTAAAAGCCAATGTATGCTCTTCTGAAATGTTTCATTTGGGTTACAAGTATATCTTAGGCCTGATTTGTTTAAAATCTATATGCGTGAATAGGTCAATGGCACAGGATCCTAAATGATGAAATGCTGGAAACTCTGCCAAGAGGCCAAGGGAGTGTTCGCTTTCTGGCTTTCTCATGACAGAAGCAGGATGGCCTGGAGGCAGGGCAATGCAATCATTACATGGGCATTGCCGAGCAGGAATGGACACAGCCAAGCTGGCTGCAGGATGTCCTTATTCAGAGGTTTTCTAAGCTGCTGAAATAACTCGCAAACAAAAAGATTGGCAAACTAAGCCAGCGATTTCTGGCTAGCAGAAATGAAAGAGGATTCTTGGTGTGACTGTAGCCACACAGACTTTCACAGCTGGCAAAATGGGAGAGTATAGCTTTTCTTTTTTTCCCCTCCAAAACACCAAGAATAATGACAACGGGAACCAGGGCCCAGATTTTGCCAAGATACATTCTCTTCAGTGCTGTAATTTTCAACATGCAAAATTAAAAAATAACAATCCCTGTGCCTATTTCCTTGGACACCAGGAGGAAATATATTAGTTCGCTTGGCCAGACTTACGCAACTGATTGATTTGACACAATTTCCATGCTGCCTCTGTGAGAAGTCTCCACAGGGTGTGGGTAGGAAGTTGTTGCAATATGTGCCATTATATTTTCAGTGTGTGATATCTGTGTAGTGTCCATTACCTCCACCTCAGAACCTCATAATCTTTAATGCAATTACTCTCTAGCTGTGCTGTGATGACATGCAATGCTGCTACACGCATTTGTTAGTGGAGGAGATAGATGGGAGGAAGGCTGAGAGCTACGTATTTAGATACTTAATTCCAACTAACCCCATGTGAAAAAAATTAAATCAGTAGGGTACAAGTACCTTTATGCCCCCAAAGATTTTGTTTAAAACAGTTTGTCTAGGGGTACCACTGGGGCTTATGGGATCAGGGAACTGGACCCAGTTGTGTGCTCTAACTGTAGATCCAGCATTTCTCCCTAGTTGGTTATTTCCACTATCTCAGTATTCATCTCCTTATAGGGGAATATGTATTTAGTGTTAGGAGTGGAGATGAGTTTATTTACTGGCTGTAAAGTCAACACACTACGTAGCCTGGGAGAATTTATAAAAAGCTGTTGTTAACCTAGGCGTGTAACTGCATCTTTACCATTTGTTTCTGGGCATATGTGTTCTAGCATGTGCTTGTGTTACTTTACCTCTATCCATTTCAAAACCTATGAACTGGAATAAAACTAACCTTGTGTTTGAATGAGTCTTTAGTGCAGAAGCGTAGCTCAGTAACACAGAAAAACTCTTTTTTTTGGCATATGCAAAGCCTGCTGTTAATGTGTTTGCCCTTAGGGCACCAGGAACTCCACAAAGGTTTATTCACATTTGACTGCTGTGTAAAAGATTCATGCAGATGAATGGGAACATCTCACAGGAAACTGTAGTAGATTCTGGCTACTAGATTTTTATTTCAGCTTCTGAGTTGCCTTTGATGTAGGTCATATTCTTCCTTTTGCTTTCAGTGTTGCTCACAACACTGTTCAGTGGGAATTATTTTGCAATTGCTATGATTGTTTTTCACTTGCACCGCTCATGACCCTATCCAAATGCCTCAAAATCCATCAGTAATGTTCAGTGAACCTTTACTAGCTAGAAGTTGGAATGGCATCTTCCCTTTTGTCCATTGTATATTGTCCTGGGCACACCTGAATGCCTTTCTTCTGCTCCAACAGCCATTTTAATACGTACTTTACTGTAAAAACAATTGGCAACTAGGACAACATCAGCTTTTGGTGCAAGGAAAGGCTATTTTTGTATTTGAGAGCAACAACTGTTTTCTTTCCTCGTCCATAAATTTTCAGATGAGTTCAGTCTGCAGTGTGCAGGTCTAGAGTATGCTGAAGTTCAGCCCCGAGGCCTTTGCCAGATCATCGTAAAGATAGAAGCCATCTGTAAAATCTGGATCTCTGTGCAAACTTCCTCAAGACTGCAGCCATTCAGATCTGAGGCTTTGATTTGCATGACACACTTCTGAATATTGACATTTGGCTGTGTCAAAAAACACAAGTTAAGCCAGCCCAGAGCTTTCCTCTCCACCTGTTTGTACAAAGCTGCCAAGCGGAAAAATTAAAAGCTTATATTACTAAATGGGAAAGCCCATTAAAACTCCTGAGCTGTTGATTTCTGCAGCTAGTTTTAGTTTATTTGTTCTTATAAAGATGTTGTTAGCATCTCTTATCAAAGCTGGGTACCTGTTCAAAGTTGTTGGGAACAGTAAATCCTACCAAGTCTGGCTTCTCTGTTGAAACACAGACCCACAGGACAGCAGAGGCTGGAAGGCATCTCTGGAGATCATCTAGTCCTGTCGCTGCAGCTCTGTAGTGGGGACATGTCTAGCTATCAGAAACTCCTGTCAGTGCAGATAAGGGGTTCCTGTAGAGCCATAACAGTGGTGTCGCTTGGATCAAAAGCCTGGGGACACTGCTTACTTACCATCATTGCACAGCTCTTGAAGACCTGTTCAGAGCCAGTTCTGCTATGTCTGATAGCGTGGGGCAGGCTGTGCTTCTCTTGTTTGTCTAATTTCAGGCCAGAACTTCTATTTTACACTCCACCAAGACTGGCACACAGGAACATAATGTGGTAGCAATTGGAAATATAAGGAAGGAGGGGGAGGGTAGTGACTCTAGCTCTGAACAGAAGAAACCAATTACAGTCAGCAGACGGGGAAACATCTCTGTCCATCTCTTGTTCATTCTCTGCAACAGCTCAGGGTGACAGTGACCTTACCCTCACTCTCCCCTATCACTGCCCTGAAAACAAGTCTAAAAGCTGATGGCAAGAGCAACTAGCAGCAACTGGGTGACTAAAGTGATCAAACACCTCCCAATATGTGTCAAACTGTAGGCACAGCTGTATGTTTGTCGCTAGACTGCTTCCTCTGCAGAGAAAATCAAATGGCATTTGTTCAATTCTGACTGGGCTGATATTTCACATCTTGCTTTTGACTCTTTTTGATCTTCAATCTGTTGTCTGCATTTCCCTCCACAGTAATGAGGAAGCCTGCTGAGGAACACAAAACACATGAGAGCCAGGGGAGAGAACAGCACAGCCCAAGGTTCATTGTAATGGCAATTTAATGGGGCCTCTAGGGACCTGTACTTTAAGTGGTTGGGGGATCTCTCACAGTTTAAATTCTTATTTCCCTTCGAGGAACTGCACTATATAACATTAAGAGACTTGTGGGAACTTAGTGCTATGCCTGCTCAGTCATTACTTCATAGTTGTTCATGCACCAAACACCAAATCTTGATGCAAATCATGGGCTTAGTGACTGAGAAGTAGAATTTGGCAGTGTTTATCGTTTGAAAAACCCTTTTCTGAAAGGCAAAAAGCAAATCTTTGCCACTGCTTTCTAAGAGGAGTTCACTTTCTTTCAGCTGGCCTGGGTCTTTTTTTCAAATACTGTTCCTATTAAACCATCCCCATTCAAACACCTTCTTTCCTTAGAAAGAAGCTAAGCAACATACTGCCTATAACATATTACACTTTGTCTCAGAAATGTTAAACTCAGTGTCTCAGTTCTCAAGATTAGGTGGCACAAGGCCAGTGTAAATTCATTCTGCCAGTGGATCCCTCTTTGGCTTAAAAAGTAGCAAATCCTCCTAAAAAAAAATATGTTAAGGAGCGGTGTAACATTTGGAAGCAGGAGAGCCTGTGAAGAGGCAGCACTGCCCTCTGTATGACATTCATATACCACAGTGGAAATGTGTCAGATTCTGAAACTATATTTCTGTTAGGGATTAGAGAGAGAAAGAAATGGGTGGACAAGGTGGAAGGAATCAGATTATATTTTTGTGAGGAGAAGGGAATCCTGGAAATAAGAACTCTTTCAGCGTTTGAAAGGAAGAACCTGTAGGGGCAAAGGTGGGGAGAAAACTCTTGCAAGGAACGTCAGAAATCACTGGGAGCACTTTGCAGGCTGCATGAAAGAACATTGGGGAGGAAAAGGTTTTCTTAACTTCAAGTAAAAATGTAGCCCAGAAAAGAAACCAGCCGGTCTTGATGTACCCCCATCCTGCTCACCATTGCCACCAGTATCCTGCATGCTGTATAGTCTAGCCCTTTTCATCACTTATGCAAATTCTGGGTCCAAGCAGAATTTGGCTCTTGCTCTTCCACTACAAGAACTTGACAGATATTTTGTTCTTTTCTCTCCAACCACTTTCTACGTCTAGATTTAATTTCAGAGCTATCTATCCATTCAGGCTTAACTCTCTGTCTTCTGTCTACAAATCAACATTGATCTCCATCTTCTTATTCTTTTAATTAATGCTTATTCACTGAGCAGTGTACTGAGAGAAGTTTTACAAAAGTCTTCTGCTTCATGGCAAATGAAGCTGGGGGGCAGTGGTGGGAAGGGTTGTAAGCAAACAGGAGGAAACTGCCTTCTTTTTCCTTTGTTACATTTCATATCTTATGTTTGCTATAAAAGACAGCGGTGTTGTGTTGAAGCCAATCTTAGGGAAAAGGAAAGAAAGAGTCAGAAATAGACAAATACCATCCTTAAGTAGCTGAATGGACACAGCGTACACAGAAAATACACTTATTTGTATTGAGGATTGCTTAGCTAAGGGCTGTTTCCAGCAGTCCTTTTCCTTCTGGATGCACAGCTTTGATGCTGTCTGCAAGGAGTGCCTGGAGAAAAAGTTGCTTATGTCGGGTTAGAAGAGAAGAGAAATTAGGAAGAAGAGGGAGGGGAAGGAGCCCAAGCTCATCTCCACTCTGTAGCTGCCCCAGTCTCCACTCCCAGCTCGCAGTCACTGGTTCCTGATTTGCTGCCTCTTAAAACATTTTCATTCATGATGGTTGTCACCCATCCAGTAATTGCTTCTCTCTCCCTAGCCGCCATCCATGGCCTCAGTATCACACATGACCCTGTTGCCTGCGTAGCTTGCAAACCAGGAAAGTCCTCCAAGGTGGCTTCTACCTTCCTGCCTTCACCCTAAATCTCAAACACCATTGCTGCAACCTAGCCCCCACCCCAGAGACTACTGACAGCTGCAGTTGATGTCCTTGGCCTGAAGATGCCAAGTGTTGAACATGGATGAGAGATCCAACTTGTGTTATGTGTCCTGACACCAACGGTTAAAATAGCAGAGAGAGACCAAGTCTTGGCTTAATAAGTTTTATTATAATACCCATGTTTGTGAATCATGAACTGTTAATGGGTCTAACCAGCAGTGAAATATCTTTCACAGGGCTGTATCTCAGACGGGCTGGCAGGCCAGCTGCAAAATCTCGCTTTGAGATAGAATGAAGATTTCCTGCTGAAGATCAGTAATAAATGCTGATCTATGATGTGAATTTGGCTCAAGCTGAGATGGGGAGAAGCAGTGCATTGGGCAATGGGCTTTTTGCTCTGGCAAAACAGGAGCACAGCTCTGGGGGCAGAAAAGAGACCCTAGGCTGAGCCCCAGGACCTCTGGGCTTCCCGCCAGACTTTGGGAAGGATATTGCCTGTTTCTGCACGTCAAGAGGGAAGCCAGCTTACAGAAACTGTGAGTTCATGCCAAAATCTGAGGTGTAGGAAGGCGCGAAGGGCATAGGTCAGTGGAACACAGCTCTCCTGGGCATGGGCAGTAGCCTGCATTTTAGTCACACACAAAGTTATTCAAGCAGAAACAAAAAATGAAAGGCATGATTGCGGGAAAGAGGTCCCATGACGCAGTGACTCAAAAGGACTCAGTGCACCAATGAACTGGACATGAGGGGTCAGCTTACCTATATGGCCACTACAGTTCTGGGGAGAATAAAAGGGGAATATTGAATAGTACTACTGATGTTATGTTTCCACTGTATTAGCCATTTGCACAGGCAGTACTTAGAATACTTAGTCCAAATTTGGTGTTTCAGATCCAAAACTACACAGATAAACTATAGAGAGATCAGAGCAATGAGGATCGTGCAGAAACGAGCCTTAGAAAAAAAGAGTGAAGGAGCTCAATATATTTAGGTTACAGAGATAAAGAGTGACTTGGTCACAATCTGTAAGTATGACAGTAAAGAACAGAAATGTGGTAGTAAGGTTTCTGAAGTCTAGCGCACAAATTAATAACAAAATCCAGAACAGGCAATGGATCCAGTTAAATTCCTGAACCTTCAAGAACAAATTTTAAATTTTAGTGGAAAAGATACTTAACTGTTAAAACAAAATTTTATATTTTGTAATGGATCCTCTAACACTGGAAAATTTTTTAGTAATTGTCAGGCATTTTTCTAATAATGGCTTCAGTGCAAGCAGGAATTAATTGAGCCCCTTGCTTCTGTTGCAGCAGAGGTCATGAAGGGTCATTGATCAATTTTAACAGCAGGATTAATGAACATATATTCATCTCATAGGCACAGGAATATCCTTTTAATGTCTGCATTTAAAAGACCAAGATCCCCACCCATTCTACCCTGAAGCTCTCCAACAACTCAAGGAGATGTCCTCTAGAGGAGTTTGAGCCATATTATCAGGTGATTTTAGGAAGGATAAAAAATTACTCAGAAAACCAAATTTTCCTCAAAACCTCCGGAGGAGAAAAGACGGTGAGAGCTATTTAAGGCTGTTCTGCTGCCACATGTCACACGTTGTGACGCACTCTGCCAGTGTGGTTACACAACACTGCCACCTCCTCAGACACAGCCGCCTTTCCACACAGGGCCTGCAGCCCCCCCGGCCCCCCACCACGCCACACACAAAGTAGTAAAACTCGGCTGATACCTATCAAACCCATCCTTTCTGAAGCAAGGATGCATTCTTCTCTTCCTAAGGACTTCTTGCCTCTTTTTGGCACACAAAATCCTTGCTATGATCAAAATACAATTGCTGTTTTGTTTTTATTCATTATTTACTGACGATTAATTTGGTGTTCAATAGAAGTATTGAAGGATGTTGGCATTGCATATGAGAGAATCAATCCTGCCGTCTTTCTACCTCCTGGCAGGGGAGTATGAAGCTGTACAGTAGAGGCAGATGAGCTGCACAGCTGGTTTTGCCAACAGCCCTTGGGCAGCCTCACTCCTGTGAGCAGCCCAGGTGAATCACTGGGTCTGTTCACACAACAGGAACGCTGGAGGGCCCCGAGACACTGTTTTGCAATAACGTTTTGGTCAATATGAAAAAAAAAAACAACATCAAAATTTAAATTGCAACTATGATAGCTAGCAGAAACCAGATAAAAACATGGAAGTAATTTAACATGAGCATTTTGTTTTGTTTTTTTTTTCGGAGGGGGGGGTGTGTGCGTGTGTGTGAATTAAGTGTACTAACCATAAAATATGTACTGCTGTGGTTATGATTTCTTTTTAAAAATGTTTCCAGGCTTTAGAGATAAGCGATAAGCATGTGTTTACATAATTAACTACTGGCATGAAATATATATATATAACAAATAAAGCTACCAGTAATCTCAAAGTGAACGTTGCCCAATACTTTCCAGAACAGGGCTGTGCCTTGAAGTATTTACAGACATGCCAAATTTTTCCCTTTAAATGATAGTATTATAATGTGGGTGTCTGCTTTTGAATGACTGTTTAGTGGGAGAAAAAAAAAAAGAAAAAAAGATCAGCTGACATTGAGATTAAAGGAAAAAAAATATCCTGCTCTAACATTTTAAAAGTACTCTTTCAACCGTTTAGTTAAGCAACTCGGACACCACTGTGTTTCTTTGACAAGGGAGCCAACTCGGGAGCAAAGGAGTGGTCCCTAGGGAAAAGTCTGCTCAAATAGAAGTTAAAAGCCTTTCAAAATGTGCACATTCAATGGAAACGTGGATTCCAGCTGAACACCCCCACCATTCTGTCACACTGAGAATAATCCGGTTCGGGACTCTTGGGCAATGGGAAATGCCTGCACTTGCTCTTTGTCTGTCATGCGTGGCTCTGGCCTGAGCCATGGGAATACAGGAGCCATGGGAATACGAGGAAGTGAAAGCAGCTGTCTCTACTTTCGTGTTCAGGCAGTATGGAGAAAAACAGTGTGACCTGTTCCAAGTGCACAGAAGGGAGAGCAAATGAAGGATAAGGGTAATTTTATAGGTGACCGGATCAAAGACATCTTGGGTCGAGGATGACGTTAACCCTGAGGACTAAGTTAATGTTTCACAAGTGGCATTAGTGATAATGATGAGTTTTCAAATTTACCATTCTCTGGAGGAAGAGAAAGTGCTGAATTTGAAAAGTTTATTTATAACAGAAGAGTCAAGCACTCCTGAAAAAAATCCTACCTTTATTTTTTTATTTAGATTTTTAATTTTTTGCCTGCACAAACCAAAGTGAGAAGCAAACTCAGTATTATTTTGATAATCCCAAACCATTAAAGTCTTCCAAGGCAAGCCATGTTTTCTTTGTAAAACAGCTTCACGTAAAAATATCTCTTCCTTCTTCTTTACAAATATAAATACAACAAGCTTTTCCAGAACCAAAGATCAAATGTGGTACTCAGACCTGTGCCCTCTGGGATTAGTCTTATTTTCAGAAGCTGCTAAGAGCTTTCCACCCTTCTAAGCTGGCAGCAGCCCAAAGCACACAAGAACCTGCAGGAAGTTCCCAGTGTAAAATTGCCTGGGTGCTGCTTCTGTCAGGCTGTCTGACTGCAATGCACTGATACTTTCCTTCAAGTACAATTTGTTACTCTCTTCACAGAACCACAGAGTGGCTGAGGATTGAAAGCACTTCTGGAGGTCACCTGGTCCAAACCCCCTGCTCAAGCAAGGTCACCCAGAGCCAGTTGCCCAGGACTGCATCTGGATGATTTTTGAGTATTGCCAAGGATGGAAACTCCACAACCTCACTGAGCAACCTATGCCAGTGCTCAGTCACACTCACAGTGAAAATGTGTTTTCTGATGTTCAACAGGAGCCTCCTGGGTTTCAGTTTGTGTCCATTGCCCCTTTGTACTGTCACTGCTGAAAAGCACCTGACTCCTCTTTGCACCCTGCCTTCAGGTGTTTATATACATTGATAAAGTCATTCTGATCATTTTCTTCTCCAGGCTAAACAGTCCCAGCTCTCTCATCCTTTCCTCATATGTTAGATGCTCCAGTCTCTTCATCATCTTTGTGGCCCTTCATTGGACTCTCTTCAGGATGTTCATGTCTCTCTTGTGCTGAGGAGGCCAGAATTGGACACAGTGCTCCAGGTGTAGCCTCACCAGTGCTGAGTAGATGGGAAGGATCGCTCCCCTCAACCTGCTGGCAATAATTTGGCTAATGGAGGACACCTTTAGACTTACTTTCTGCAAGGGCCTGGTAGCCACCAGAACCCCAAGGTAATTCTCTGCCAAGCTGCTTTCTAGCTGCTTGGCCTCCAGCATATATTGGTGCATGGGGTTGTTCCTCCCTGGGTGCAGAGCTTTAAACTTTTCCTTGTTGAACTTTGCGAGGTTCCTGTTGGCCTGTGTCTTGAGCCCGTCGAGGTCAATGGTGAGTAGATCTGGTCAAATGGTATTTGCTGATTCACGGATGAATTATGCTAGGCTTTGTTTTGGCATTAATGTTATTTGTAAACTAGTCTAATAATTTTATATTTATTGGTGGCTGAAAACACCCTTTATCTATTGCCAGCAGATAAACAGCAAACTGGGTTAATAGCTAAATGCTTAGTGTTTGCATTCAGTAGGTAAGTCTGGGTTTGGAGAGCCAAGCTATTTGCTACTTAAAAATTCTGTGTCTCTGTCTATTGGAGGCTCTACATCAGTCTGCAGACTAAAGTATTCAGAGATACATGTGTTTGACGTAGAAGATATATGCTGACATACTTTGAAAATGATTCAGTTCAGTAACTAGTTCAGCTCAGCTGAACAAGAGCTGAACTGAGCAAGATTTCAAAAATATTCCCTGTGTGTTTCTGACCAGCTCTAATATTGCTCACTTTCTCAGAATGTTTTGGGTTTTTTTTTTCTCTTCTCTAAAATAGTGATTTTTATTGATTTGCTCAACTAGCCCTGTACATGTTACCAGAGTCAGAAAGCAGGCTAGGATCTCTGGGACTCTGGAACCAATGAAAACAAAGATCTACTTGATAAAGGGAAAAAAAGGAAGAATGAGCTTGTGAGAGAGCATGTACCAATGACATACTGCTACTAACATTTAGCTTTTCTCAGTCCATTTTCTTAACCTTTAAGTCTTGACGTCACTTGAAGAAATTAGAGTAGGAAGGGATAGAGGTGTGCTATGTCTATCTACGGGTGATTATATTAATCTAAAAGGGTACACGTCCCCAGTCTGGTCCTCTGCTCAAGAGTTTTACTTGATGGAGGCCCATGGAAATTCACCTCTGCTACAAACTTAGGATAGAAAAAGTTCTGAGATAGTAAACCAGAGCCCAAGGAGAAGATACCATGATATTAGCCTCAAGATTATAACAGCTGGGGGTCCTGGGGATCTGATGGCAAAACAAGGCCATAAACTAAAACAAATGAAACATCAAACCAGTTGATGATTAAGAATCAATTTTTACATTTCCTATGATAGCAGCACAAGCCATCAAGGGGATACTCTTCTGTGTTTAAATAGTTGCTAAATCTTTGAGGCAGTCCTTCTGTTAACTGAGGTAACAAGAGCCAAAAACACTCTGCCAGAGTAAGGTGTAGTTTCTCCATGCAGACAGCGTCATAGGGGCCTGGGAAGGTCATGGCCACCCTTCCTTTTCATGGCCAGAAATGAAAGGGCTCATAACTGTGTTTGTCATAGAAGGCTAGGGAAGACTGGGATCTTGCACTATACCTTCACAGTGATGAAATAAAAGAAGGGAGAAAGTTAAAGTTGGTGTCAGTGTGAGGGCAAACAGAAGGGTGGAGAGGACTGTCAAAAGCAGCAACACATTCTGGCTGAACTTCTCAGCAAGGGGAAAGGCAGCCTTCAAACCCTCCCTTATCATCACAAAGGCAGAAAATTACTGCAAATAGCCAAAGTGTAACTTATCCAGGAAACACATTCCGTTCCCTTTTGGGAATGTGACATATCCTCATTGTCAGGCCCTGCAAACTACAAGAACACCATGTAGATCTGCAGATATTACACAAATGTACAAAAATCCATATTATTTGACCTGGCAGTACAGGCGAACACATAGACAATAAAAGAAATATGTTTAAAAAGCAAACTTAATCTAACAAAACTCACCAGATTTAAAAATAAAAGCCACATGTCCACACAAACTCACTGAATAGAAAGGTCTTGTTAATATTCACGTGGGGCTTGCATTACATAAAACACCATAAAATTCTGTAACTCAACAGAGAGGTGAGAGTTAAACTCTCTTATCCCTGAGTGTTGACCTTCTTTATTTTTATAAGAGTTTACAATTTTCTTTGAGGTTTCAAGCTGTGTTGAGAGCATAATTAAGCTACTCAAGTGTAGTCAACTTTGTTAGCTGGTATCTCCTTCACCTCTGTAAGCAAGAGGGTAGAAAACCCCGTTCCAGAAGACAACCCACCCAGACACAACTCCTGCTGCAAATTGTCTTATGAAGGAGCTTCTCTCTCTATTAACTATGTGGGAAGCTGAGAAAGACTGTCTGGCTGTTCATGGAAGTGGTTTCTAACACTGGGGGCATGGAGAAGAATGCAAATGATAAGAAAAGATCTGCAGGAAGAAAACTTGCTAACCAGTAAATCAGAGAGTTTCTTTTTTCTCCTGTTTAGTCCATACCACCAGCTTATAAGCAACACAAGAAATTACTAACAGTGATTCAACACACTATTTGTATATTCTTAATTTTAACTATAGAAGTATGTACTTTCAATGAACTGCTTGTACATTTAAGAATGTACTTCAGAGTTTGCTGGATCAAGTCCTGTGTTTATTATGAACTATGAAACCATCAGAGTGGTTTCTGTGGAGGCTAGGTCTTGATACAGTTTAGATCTTCCTGATATTACTTTTCCTATAGCACTGCTTGCTCTACCTGTTCAGTACTGTGATGTGTATTAAATCTGCATAATTACCTATAGTGGGATTTGTTTACCAAGCTCTCCAGATTCAACAGTTTTGCCACTCGGTTGGCAAGTCTATTCTGCTTTTGATCAAACATATCTAAAGTTATAATGACTTCTAAGATTTCACTCCGAAGTAATAGGGACAGGGGCCTTGTCAGAGTGCTCAGAAATAGTATTTGTTCTATGGTGTTAACTCTCCGACTTTGTTTGGGAGTTGTTTTCTACCTATGGAAAAAAAATTATTTACTTAAAATCTGCAGCACAGATGGGTTGGGCTCTTCCTTCCAATTGGAATGACTTACTCTCAGAGAGTTTGTTTAAATCTTTGAAAATTAATTTCAAAAACCCTACTCCAGAGAATCCATGCTGTTCTTGTAGAACACACAATTATATTAAAAAAAAACAACCCACAAACAAAACAAAATCAAAACCAAACAGCCTCTAAAACGACATAAAACAATGCACATTAAATGAAGTAAGTTTATTCCTTTCTATAGGCCAAATCCTTGGCTTGTGCAAATTGGTACACCTTCCAAGTCTTCAGAATGGACATGTTTATCCTAGCTAGCCACTGTTTTCAAACCCTGAATGTCCTGAGCCATACATTTAATTTTATTATATTTTGAATACATAGTTAATTGCTGTATTCCAAGCCTAGAGGATTGCTGAAAACCGTTTAGAAAGGAGTTGCCAATTGCTGGGCTAGGTTAGTCAACATGAAATTAATGTGATGTTTCATGGCACATTGAGTAGAGCATTCATAAAGCCAATGGAGCAGGTCTTTTGTTTTATATAAGAGCAAGGGAAATCTGTATGGAAATAATGCCGTTCAGGAAATGCAAATATCTGCATCATTCATCTGCTGCTAATGCATTATTTTTGAAGGTCATGAGCTTTACATATAGTATGGATGTTCTCCTCAGGGTCATTTCTCTCATGATTTTTTTCTTTTCCATTTACTATCCCCAGCTCTTCTTTTTCTAAGTGGACCTCTCTGGTGTTCCTTTCACCTTTCGCTGATCTATATCTACAGATATATCTTCCTAGGGATCTATAATTCTTTCCTCCTTTCCTTGTTCTTCTTTCACATTTTTCTATCTTCCCTACTTATTTCAATGTTCCCATTTTCTTTTGTATCTTTCCATATGTCCCAAAACAAGAAACAGAAAATACTGCTAATATGTGTGATCATCAATGAGAAATCATTGCCTCTGGTCACAAGTGCATCATAAATAATTACAGAAGTATGCCAGGCTGGATGTACCATCCAAGAAACAATATTTTGGTGTTAGTACAACTCATATGTGTAAAGGGAGGTGAGATTTTTATTCTGCCAAAGAATAATTACCATTCCTAGACACAACTAATAAATCTATCCATGATTATTAGTGTCATATTTAATCAAATATAAGACAATTACTTAGGAGGCTCAATTTCATTCCTTTCTTTTTTAGCTTGCCAGTCTAACCTAAGATTTTATGGGAAAAAGTAATTTATTTTTAATTGGCCAAATTTCTGTTATGACCACCTGCAGAGTGTGAGCAGAACAAGTATGCTCTTAGCAGAAAGATCCTTGTAAAGTTCTCTGCAGTCTGCTTCAAGAGATCAGATCTTTATTTAATCAGCATCTCTATTACTCTTCTCAGAGGAAAATTATCCAAACTGCCTTTTGAGAACCCTTTTTCCAACGATCAAAGGTCATCTCTTCTAAAGTTGTAACTTCAGCTGGGGA
>VXAK01014662.1:0-33115 GCA_013399435.1 Arenaria interpres | reverse complement strand
AAAAAAAAAAAAGAGGTAGAATTAAATGTAAGGCTTTATCAAGGCTTTACTTTTATTTTACCCAGTGTTAAAAGTTACTAAATTTCTTGTCAGGGAGAGTTACCCATGCTACAGGCACCTGTACAAAACATTCCTACAGTTACAGTACCTACTCATTCCACTCTTATCTGCAGACACTGAGCTAAAATGCACAAAAGCAAAAAAAATATCCTTTAATTGTTGTGAAAAGTTTAACAAGGTAAAATTAGTTTGATATGTACCCAGTAGTATTTTATTTTCAAATACATATTTGGTTATAATATTCTCCTTTGAGGTTAAAGAGAAGGTGAAAGTTGGGAGACGATAGCTGAGGAATGTACTGACTATAGTGCTGCTAATTAGGAGCTTTTGTGCTGCTCTTTTCTTCCTGTCACATTCATAAGTTACCTGAAATAAAGTCGGCATCAAAGTCCAGCAACTTAAAAAAGAAGTCAAATTTAAAAATTCTACATGAACTTCCATCCAGAAAGCACAAATATTCTTCTCAACAGACCTATGGTCATGTTGCTGATGTACACATACACCCTTAGTTGAAAAGTCAATGTCAGTTGATAAGGCTTGCATGTTTTTAGATGATGATAAAGTATTTTGAACACTTCTAGTCCCACTCATACTACACTGCCAGGTAGCAGGGACCATGTTGTGTCCAAATGGTGACTAATGGAATATTTCTGCTCCAAATTCAGACTAGGTTAAGGTTGGTATGTTGGGAGCTTGCTCACACCAGTGCTGAATTTAGCTTCTTGTGGCGTCAGAGCCTATGACTGGTTTTATCAGCCTTCCTTTGAGTCTTCCCTGCTCACTGCATATTCCTATAGAGAACAACTTTGAATCAGTTAAGGCTGAGTAAGTATAATATCCATGCAGAGAAAACTTGAAAGCAAGAAAATGTCAGACTACGGAACTCCTCTTAAAGGCACCTCAGTGCCCACACAACACATTTCTACTGACATGAGTAGACTTCACACCTCCCCACAGAACTTCCTTCTGCCTCCCAAATATAAGGGATCCCATCCAGCTCATTAATTTCACACTATAGAACCCCCACACTATAAGCCTAGCTCAACACTGATTATTTCATAAAGTTAGTAAGGTCAAGATGATGTATATGTGTGAGATTTTGAAATAAAGAGGAGATGGGGGTGTTTGAATTTTATTTATGCTTCAGATTTGTAGTTCAGAGCTGTCCAACTGACAGCAATTTTTTTTTTTAGGTTTTGGTTGTTTTCTTTTTTTTTTTTTTAGAATAACATGCAGGATCTATTTCTAATGCTATATTTCAGACTACCAGCTTGGAGAAAATGTTCTGCATTCCTGTAACAGGTCAGGTAGCAGAGCAGTTGGTCCAAAGATTAAACAAGGACAGCAGTAACTGAGAAGAGTTATTAGGTTGAGAATATGAACCGAAACCTGATGGATAAACACATGGGCAATTTTTAAATGGGATAAAGTTACTACTTGCCTTCTCATGAGTTCCTTTAGAAAATATCTGCTGCCTAATGAGAAAAAAAATTTAGCATCATTTACTAAGGCAGTCAATTCCTATGTCTTTCATACTCTACCCTGTAGTACTGTGACCTCTTCTTATGGCTGTCATCTGCTGTCTATATATGAAGCTATCCAGCATACATGCTTTATAGCAGCACTAGCTCATATATATTCTGCCTAGAGTAGGTAGTTCACATTAATGTTGAATGAAAATGTAAACTTAATGAGAAATATAGTAAGCAGTAATGAATTTTTAATCACACAGTCACCTGAATATTGCTATTGCTTAATAGGCAAACTTGGTCCTTAGACTCAGATTAGCAAAGCTATTTAGGATCTTCTGGATACAGAGAGCCACCAGGGAAATCTGCAAGTTTACATAATCTCTTGGACCCTTTTGTAAACCTCCCTCATCTGCAGGCCTAAATAGCTTTGAAATTCTGGTTTCATCCTTTTTCCGGATTGGAACAGCATCTTTGGTTGATAAAGGCCAAAGGTGCAAAGGAGAAGTCCTAACTAGGATTTTCTTTTTGCCTGTTTGCTTGGTCTATCTGCCTAACAGTTTGGAGAGTAGTTTCTAGATTACTCTGAAGCGTACCTAATTTTGGCATCAGCAGTCATTTGTTAGATTACAGGTATTCTGGTCCAACCCCTACAGAATCAGATGTGTCTGAAAAGATGGGAGAGCTGTGAAAGGGTGATCCAGAAGGCATCTATAGCAGCTCCACACCACTTGAGTAATCCTTAGTAGTAGGAAAGGTTTGAACTCCTGATAAAATGAGACTCTTCATTTTTCTTTTTGTGATTGGAGTGATGCAAATGGGACTAAAATGGAGTTGAGCCTGAATTTACAACAGTTTTTAAATCCTATTGATTGAACAAAGAACATTTGACTGTAGGTGAATGAGAGAGCATAGTAACAGAAAAAATAGGGGAATGGCAAAATAAGCATTAGATTTGAGGAAAAGAAATAGAAATTAAGACAGCATAATGAGGGGGCAATGGGAAGCAGCAATGTACTTTTTCCCATTACTGGAAACAACTGCAATATTTTCCTGCAGGAGAAGATGGGTCTTTTTATCATTCATTTTCCCTTCCAGTGAAATACGTTGCTCTGGTCCTCTAGAATACCCTTGATCACTAGGTAGTAGTATTTCATTCTCAGAAAACCATCAAATTTCAGAGATTTTAATGCCAATGACACATTCGAATCACATTCTTTAAAATAGTAGTACCTGAACTTAGAGAGTATATACAGCAGGCAAAATAGAGTTGAAATGCTATTTCAAAGAGAAATTGCATACAGAGGTTGTTAAGCAGAAATTATAAGTCTTCTCCAAATGGATCTTCAGCTACTTTTGTTTTTTGAAAATAAGGAATGTGCTCCTCCCTCATAAAAACATAAGTAACTAGGTAGCAGAAATTAATCTTTAAAGGAGAGTTTTGGTAGTTCCCGGGCTTGATTGCCTCTAAATCAATATGGCTTACAGAATGAGAGAAATATTTGCCACCAGAAACCTCTCTAAAATGCTAGACAAGCTAAAATGTTCTGCAAAGGTTCTGCCATCCTCCAAACCTTTCAAACATTCCTGAGATTATTTAAATGCTTTTTGTATTTTATATGAATGTATCTTTATACATATGCTATGACTATACCGTCAGCAATTCTTTCCTTGCAGAAGTTTATAGTTAACTTTTTTCCTTTAATCAAGACACACATTGCCTTTCATAGAATCATAGAATTGTCTAGGTTGGAAGGGACCTTTAAGATCATCTAGTCCAACCATCAACCTAACTGATCAAAAAAACCACAGCATCACTAAACTGTGTCACTAAGCACTATGCCATCCTGTCTTTTGAATACCTCCAGGGATGGTGCCTCAACCACTTCCCTGGACAGCCCATTCCAATGTTTAATAACCCTTTCAGTGTAAAAATTTTTCCTAATATCCAATCTGAACCTCCCCCGGCACAACTTAAGGCCGTTTCCTCTTGTTCTATTGCATGTAACTTGGAAGAAGAAACCAACCCCCATCTCTCTACACCTTCCTTTCAGGTAGTTGAAGAGAGCAATAAGGTGTCCCCTAAGTCTCCTTTTCTCTAGGCTGAACAGCCCCAGCTTCCTTAGCCTCTTCTCATACAACTTATTCTCCAGACCCCTCACCATTGCTTCTTGTCCTTCCATCACGTACTTCCAAGAGTCAAGTTCTGGTTTTGGACAGCAGAAAGATCCCCCCCAAACCTTCTCTTCTTAATGCCGAAAAAACCCAGTTCTCTCAGCCTCTCCTTTGTACACCATGTGCTCCAGCCTCTGCTATTGATGTAGTCCTTAGCTTGGGCAGGCTTGTTAGCTTAGGCATAGAACCGCACGGATAAACCAGTCTGAGATTTGTACATCCTAATAGCTGGGTATTACTGGAGAATTGTTCTTGCCTGGGACTTCCTTGGGCATCTTTCCACTGAAGGTTACGTCTCCTATGGTATCAGCCAGTGATGAACTAATCTTCTTTCCTCTGCTCAGACTGTTTAAATTTCTGGTTTTGTTTCAAGAAAGCAAATTCTAATCAGTTCCATGGATTGAACTGCATGCAATCCAATTAGATTTAGGCCTCACAGGAGAAAATGTGCAGTCTGACACTAAATTAGGACCAAGCTCTGTCTCAGAAATTCATGAGGAAAATGACACGTCACTGCCCTCCTAGCCAGTGCCACAGCAAGGTGCTCTCAGACAAAGCTCCCAGACGTTAGGAAGAAAAAAAAATGTGAGGGACAGTCTCAGGCATAATTTATGAAAATCTGAGGTAATTATGAATGAGAATAATTAAGGCAAAACTTCTGTTTAAAAATAAATATTTTTTTTTATTTCAAAAGCTTTCACATCTTAATCACAGTAAACTTCTGCAGATTTTACTTTAAAGCATTAATATAGCAAACCAAGTATTGCTTGCTGAGCCCTGGAAGAAATTTTCTTTAAGGAAGACCTGAAAAAAAGAAGAATGAGATCTGTTCAGGATTTATCATTTTATTCTGCAATATTTCCACATCAATCTCTGGATAAGAAATGTAAGATTTGTCCCTTTGCCAACCCAAAACTGGTCCCCCCTCAGTTTACTTCCATTAGCCCCAGACTAAGAATGCATAAGCTTTACATCTGTAAGAAAAAAGAAGCAAAACCAACTTTTTTGTTTCCACCCCCATAAAGCACCTGTAATAGTTCATAAGCAATGAACTTGTCCCCCTTCTGCACCCCAGATATCTAGGTGAAACAGGCCCTTATCATGACTGAGTAAATGCACAGTTTGGCCTTCTAATTGTATTTTATATACCCTCAGAATAATGTTTTTTTAAATGTAAAATGTTAAAAAAATGCATGTTAAAAATTTGCAAACCTCTAAAAGTATCAGAAGACTTCCATTCTTTTCATCACTAAAAAGTATCTGTTGTGAAACACAGGGTACATGATACGTGGGGGATTTTCCATTGTTCACAAATTTTCCTTGATTTTCCTCTGCCTGGTCCCGTCTTTGTGTTTAAAGGGGTTTTTGGGTGTCTTAGTCTGAAAATGGTATTTCTTGGTACTTTTATGACTGAAGACCCCAAATAATCAGTTCAGTCCTTGGTACGTACATCATTGCGTGCTAGCTGCTGATTCTCTGGTGGCAAGTATATGGCTGTGCTATAGGTAGGGGCAGCACTGGCTGGTTTTAATCTCACGCTGCCCTCTGCTCCAAACGTTTTAGGCGCATCACTGCAACTAATCCGTGCATTCCTTCTCCCTTCAGGAGAGATGCTGTAAAGTCATTCCCTGTTATCTGCAGTATCTTCAGACAATGCAGCACAATAAGCAACTCCTTCCACTGCGACCCAAGTGTTTATTTGCTTTTCAGTTCCTGAAATCTTCACACATACTTGCAGTCTGAAATCTTAAAACTTATTAACATTTAAAGATCTCCAACTTTAAAATAAGAGGTCATAAGTAGCTATAATTTAGAAAGTTGCTATAATTTAGAAAGGAAATGATTCTTCTTGAGAAATCATGCTGAGTATACTGCTGGTTTTCCCCGGTAATTAGTCACTAAACATGGTTTGTATACAGTGAGGTTTTCTGTTCCGAAAATGTGAGTCTGTTTAGGCATCTGTACTGTCTGTAGAGGGTCCTTCAGTCACAATTGCCACTCTGCAGCATCCGGAGCACGACTGATCTCCTACAGTGGCAGCACTGTACATGATGTCAACAGTAGTAAGCAGAAACATTTTTATGAGCAGAAGTGAAAACACCCTCTGCAACTGAGACTATAGAGGATAGAAAATGGGCTTGGAAATGGCATGAAATAAAGATACTCAAGAGCAAAGCAGTGAAGTGATGTGTGCTTGGGCTATTCTTGGCAGCTTCCTGAAGTACCTAATCCTGATTTTTGCCAGGGGAGGGTTGAAGTTACTTCTGTACTTCAGTGGAGTCACCTCTGCTGTGGGGAAGTTAATTATTCTCAAATATACTCTTAAATTTTAGGAATTTATTGTTCATATTAATGAATAACAAGAGTATCCATTTATTTTATTTTCTGATAATATGTCTCCCTGTCCTGCACCTCCAATATGACATTAAAATGCATCTTCTAAATAGTCCTTCTGGATAGAGTTACACCTCCATCAAAGTTTTTCTTCTAATCATAGGTCTCAGAAGATATATTCTGATCACTGTACAGCTCCACCAGTTCTTTCTATAGTCTTCTGTGCATTGACATAAATCTTCAGTACTACAATGTACATACTCCACTCTTTTTAATAATATCTTTTAAATATTTTGTTATCAGTTAGATTTTACTATTTTATCTTAGTTATAGTGTTATTAATGTTATGAAAAACATATAATACTAATACATTTATGTCTATATTTTATTCGTGTATATTATTGTTCAGTTCACTTATTTACACAAACATATATTAGGGTCCAAACCAGAGGTCAAATAAAGGAGGCCCAAGTATTCTAGAGCCTTGTCAAACATGTGACAGCACAGTCCTTCCTCAGAAAGGAAGAGAGCTCTAAACTGAAGGCATTAAAACCAGAAATATACATTGCCAGATAAAGAACTGGAAACAACAATAGTGAAAAGAGACAGAGAACACGTTGTGTGTATTTTATTCTGAGATCTGCTTTCTTGTAGAGCCAGACTCCTTCTGTGAGTAGCTCTGCGTGGAGGAAGCACAATAATAGTCCTTACTGGCACTCTCCATTGAGCATGGTGGAACAAATTGCTTTTCTAGGCTGGAAACCAGAGGCCCCTCCTAAATCACTCCCAGTGCCTACACAGCTGCCACAGGCATTCAGGTGATCAACTTTTCCACATCTGTCTCAAGCCGGTAACAGAAAAAATGACAGAGCAGACAGAAACCTTTCATAGGCTGGATTGGATTCACCATTGGTCACTACTTGGATCATCCTCTAACAGTAACTTTTTGAAAATACAGGTCCTCTGATTATGTATTTTTCTTACCAGACTTGATTTGATCTTTGTAAGTCTATGGAAAGATTTCTGTAGGCAACAATAACTAAGGGAATTAACATTGATGTCTCTGTTAATTCTTCTCCCGAGAAAGTCATAGGCAACATCCATGCTACTGTTGACGCAATTTTTTAAGGTTTGACAAATATGGTGAGTCAAGCTTGTTTGTTCACTACAGATACAACCGGGACTGTTTTTAAGGAGTGCCTGTTTAAATATGCATACTACACCCTCTGTATCAAGGGGAAGGCCTTGCTCAACTGTGCTGGTTAAGCCTTCTACTGTTTTAATGATAATGCTACCTGTTCTAAAGTAGGTACCTACAAAGGAGGTTCCAAAGTACTTAAGCTTTTCCAGTTTGCTCAGAACAATGTATAGGTGTCATAGTACCTAAAATATACAATTGACTATTCCATCACCGCGTATGAACTCGTTAAGATCAAATCAATCATCTCTTTATGAGGTGTTTAGTTTCCAATGGTGTCAGCTCTGCAACTCCCACCCAGATAAAAACTACTCCTGTAGCTGCTGAGACTTCTGCTAAAAGAAGTGTAGCAAAAATGACCAGTCATTCTTACCTCAGAATTAGTCTGGAGAGTGCCAAGATTTATTTTTGAGATTAATAATACAGTATTACAGTGCTTAAATCTTAATATTTTACTAGTGGTGTTTGCTGATGGTTTTTGTAAAATGTCTTTGATCTCTATTGCATCAAATGCTAGAGGAGGTGAAAGTTATCAGGGAAGTTGTGCCTTCTAGCATTTGTGCATCTATTGTGTTGTGCTTACCTTGGTCGTGCACACACGTATGAGTATCCACACAACTGCTCTGTCCCCTTATCTGCAATGTAGCAGTGACTTCCTTCCCCTCTTCCGGAAATTCAGAGTTTAATTATGAGTCTCATAGTGCCCAGTATTTCTTTTAAGTCCAGTCACCTGGTATTACCAAATAAAATATGCACCTCTTTTTATTTTAAAAACGAAAATATACCTAGCCCTTGCATTTGAAAAAAACCACACACCTTTCAAAAAATACCAAAAGCATACCTCAAGGTTCAAAACATAGATTGTGATTTCAAAGAATCAAATGTATCCATTCATAAGGAGGTGGGGAAAGCTGGTGTGTTAGAACTGCATTTATGAAGATACTAAAACACATTTAGCATTAGGCACACGAGTGTCACGTATCCTTGAGTGCTTAAATTTAGGCCCATGATTTTATATTTTGCTCAATCAACAGTAGTATTTTATGAATGGATGCTTACTTTCAAATAAAAAAAAAATAAAATCAATGAAGAAAATAATTATTACAGTATTCCACTTTGCTACTCACTTGAAGGAGACTATACTAATTTAGGGGCCCTAGTATCTGTTTTTGAAGAAAGATGAAGTAACTGCCGTACTGAACAGCTGTTTCTGACTACAGGGAAGCCACTTAGGCAATTTATATTTGCAGTATTGTTTACATATGGGAACAATACTCCAAAGCACAGTATGTGAGCTAAGGAAAGTAAACATACACCCATTTGTAAACTTTTAAGACGCTTGTTTTACCATAAAAATAGACTTGTAATTAGTTCCCAGGAGTTTTGGTACAATACGACAAAGTCTAGTTTCATACAAGATGAACAGAAGATTGTTGCTTTAGCTGAGACTTAGACCTGCATGCCAAGACAAATACAATAAATGGGAGTCTTCCCTATAGGTTTAAGTGCCTTTACATCAGCTAAATAGCATGAAATTGAGCATGCTGACTGCACACCAATGTTCAGTCTCTGAGATTGCTGTGTAAACATACAGTCTTGAGCAATTAAACAAGATTAATAAGAGTTTTGAGAGGGAGGGGAAAGAAACCCTAAAAAGTATCAAAGTTCTAGATCCACAAAGGCATTATGATTTAAAATTTCCTTTGATTTCAGTTTTACTGCATCTAGAAGAAAGATCCAATTCTGTAAAGATTTATTCATGAGAGTAATGAGTTACAGTCATCCCCACATGACTACTAATATAAATAAAATACCAAAGCCAAAAAAGTAGGCTTGCAAAATTAAGTCCAAATCATAACAAAATATGGTGAGGCTCTTCACACAGAAAATACATGTAACAGACATAAAATACATTTAAATGTTTGAAGCAATTTTAACAACTCAAAAAAAGAGGGAAAAATCAAAAACTACAGGCTCATGAGCATATTTAGTATAAGAAAATCAAATGTCTATGTGCAAAATATTGAAGGTTTTTCTGCCATAGTCATTAAAGGCAGTTATAGTTTGGGAGATTTTTCTTGCATGTTTAATTTAGGTGATCAGCACAGACGTTTCAGAGCTAAATTGTCTTTTTTGGCAGCATGGGCACAGTCTCATTACATCCTTTTCCCTCTCATCAACGACTTTGGAGACTTTGATGCAGTTTTGAGCAGCTTGAAGTCATTTTTTTGTTTTGTGGTATTTGTAATGAGCTCCTAGAAGATGCTGCATGCCTAAGGCCTCTTCAGTGAACTCCCTTGGGAAAATATCCCAATGTGTCCTTTAAATGCATAGATATGGTCAAAAATGTAACAATATATTCCTATTTCAAAAGATATCTGATTCCTGTTCCTGCAATATCTGATACAAGCTCTTTGAAGAATCTTTCTATTCCCACAAAATACCATGCAAACTTTCTCTGTAAATGAGTTGCTTTCAGTTCCTCTGTGCAAGGTAATTAGATTATCATCAGTGCTGTAATATGTCCCTCACTTCCTATTGCTTTCCTTTTAATGAATTACAGAATCACAGAATCTTCTAGGTTGGAAGGGACCTTAAAGATCATTATTTTGGTGTATATTGCTATTCCCTAATCTGGCTTTCAAATAACACAGATATAAGCTCTACAACTAATAAGTTGTGTTTGTTACTTAACCTCATCTGGTAATGAACTCCTGTCATGACACAGAAGGACAAGGGCTTCCCAAATGTGACCACAGCATTCTTTATAACAAGGTCTCTAGCTCTGTCATGTCTATCTAGTTGGTGGTGGTTGATTTCAGAATGGATGGGGTTTTTCTTGCTTGTTATTTGGTGGGTAAGAAGAGAATGTCTTGTACTAGTTTAATCAAGGAAGATTATTATATAACATCTGTCAGATTGACTTGTACCATATGGGCCCTGGGCCATCTTCTGTAAGAGAACTTACAGAGACATCTCAAAATGTCTGTGAAAATAGAACATATTTTTAGAATTGTAGAATATCCTCCTACACTGCCAAATGAACCTGTCAAAAGCGCATCTTGATTTGTTCAGCTCTTACAATTCATGCTTGTTTGCAGTAATGATATTTATTGACCAAAGGTGGGTGGTAGAGCTTTTTTGTATCTGCTTTTCCAGATGTGAAATTAACTGTACGGAAGGGTTTTTAGGGTGGGGTTTTTTTTGCAAAGTTTTCTAGAAGTTCTGAAGCAATATCTTTTTTCTTTTTTTTTTTCACGAGAGGGGTAAAGATAGAAGAGACCAAATAATGAGAACAAAAGAGATCAAACAATGAGAAAAATAATGAAAATATAAAGTAAAAAAATAAATGAAAAGCATTTACATGATCCAGTATTTGTTGTTATGATCCAAATACAAAGATAACAGGTACCCGAGCCTATTCATGACCTAAAACTCTACAAGAAGTAATAAGTAAAATTTTCAAGTAATAATGCTCAGTTTGGGGGTGGCAAAATGGCATCTCCTGAGCCATGTGGAGCTCCTGGATCTGGTTTGAGGAGAATGGGGGAAATGGGCAGTAGGAGTGCAACTTATTGAGCTGGGGTAGGAGTGCTTCAAGGGGGCAGAGGGGAACTGGAAGGAGAGCATTTGGGAAGTGCGGGAAATCACATAGGAGATCAGTATGTAGCTTTTTGACCCTATGTATTTTATTTACTTAGCTAGTGGTCTTTGAATGATAGCACACTCCTAGCCTACTTACTATGGTAGAAAGATTATCTGTTATTCTTTAACAGGCAGGTATTCTGGCTAATTTCTGGGAGTAAAGTCATCAAGCAGTTGGCTGCTAAAGTCATAGCCGCTAGGATATGGGTTTCTAAATGGTGGTGTCTAACAAATGAAGAAGCCTGAGCATAATTAAGACTGAGCACAAACACGGTTGAAAAGAAGCATAAGGAAAAGGAAAGTAAAGATCCAGAAATTGTTCTAAAAACATCCATTGTCCTGAGAATAACAATAATATGGATCTTTCGTTAAGAGAAGCGTCAATGGAAGATCATATTGTCTAGATGTATTCACTCACACCTTTCTATTGAGAACATCAATGTGAGATGGGAAAGAATGATTCATGTCTTGTAAAGGAAGCTACAGCAGTAGCTCACAAATATGTATCTTGTACTGAAGACAGTGTTTGTTCCTGCTGTTATCAGGCTATTATCAGCTATCTATCAACTCTGGAAACATACATACATCTAGGACTACGTTTTTAAAGACATTAAGGGCAGGATCAGCACCATGTAAGTACTAGTGTCAAAAGCCACAGCTCAGTCACTAATTACCCTCTCAGGTACCTAGAACAGAGCTACAATGCACAAGGAGAGAAGTGCATAGCTGTTTGAACTTCTGTCAAATGAGCTGGTATGACAATATGGTGTAGCACATGTGCCAGCATGCTAGTTTAGCCTCAGGAAGCAGTCTGGCTGTGAAAGGAAGCCAATCTGCGTGAACGAATAAGCTTTACATCTCAGCAAGCCTAATGAGCTTGGGATGACACTGTGCTGATATGACTATAGTGTGGACTGTGCTCCTCTTTGCACTACGGACATATCCTTTTTCTCCATCTGCTGGCATCTGCTAGCAGCATAAATGCTGCATCCACCTCCCAGTTTGCAAGCTGCTCAGAGCCTTAGCTCAAGTCACAGTCCTGAAGATGCTAAAGGATTTTAAGTTAGTAGAAAGAGTGACTCAGAGCATTTTCCAGGGCATACCTGACACCTGTGGCATGTTCCATACCTTTGTATTTTGGTACAAAGCTTCATTCAGACACTTGGTACAAGTGTGACAGCACTCCAGTGCCATGTAGATCTGATTAGGACTATGGGAAAATGCCATTTTTAAGCCCCAAGAATGCATGTCTTGGCATCTGGATGATGAAAGGGAGGCATAAGACTGTAATCTTGCAACTGAGAGGTGTTTAGGATTATGATGTTTGCTGCCTCTTTGCTTACTGTTTCTCTCCACGTAGTTCACCAAGTAACCCAGTCTGTTCAAGGCAAAGTCAGCTTCAGGGACTAGAAATATATTATCTTTTATCAGTTCTCACCCAGGAACCAGTAACTAGCAGTTGACCAACTCCTTGATTTGCCTCCTAATGCAACAGGCCATGTTTGTTTGAGGGCTGTGCCCCAAAAGGTTGGGCTTACATCACTGGCACTTTGCACTGAAACACAGGGAAGGAGAAACATTCACAATTCAGGCAGCAGTCTCACCTGGGAGGCCACAACAAAAGGCTGAATGGTGGTCCCTGTACCTTGCAGGAAAGGTCTTTCCCTGCCTGTGGGAGTGTTTGCTGCCTTCTGTTCTAGGGCAAACATGGAGGAGCAACATGATTACGTGCTTGCACTAAGGAAGAAATTTCAGCTAAGAGTTCATGCAGCTAAGGCTACCATTTGTTTGAGAATACACTGGGCAGAAGCAGCAGAGAAAGACCATTGACACAGACAAGAACAGCTGAGGGTTAGTTTAGGATGCTCCTGTGCCAAAGCTGTTACTGTCTGAAAGCACAGGTTACCTTAGCATATACTAAATACAGTTTTGGCTGTAAATAACGTTGGCGTGACCTCTATATTACTGGGTAAGCTGATAACATTTTAAGATGCTTTTGGAAGAAGTCTGAGTGCAGCTGCCAGAGGGTAGAAGGGCAGTATGGTTCTCATCAAAACATAGCTGAGAAGCACAGTTAGCACAGTGCACCTCTGGGAGATACCACATGTAAGGCAAGAAGAATTCAACTGCTGGTCATGGGTTACTAAGGGCTCAGAGATATCATCCAAATTTACTGCAATATAAAAAATTACTCCACTGTAGCTGCTCCTGAATTTGTTCCTCATGCATGTTACTGTTTGGTTAAAATTCACTTCCACTTTATTCTTTGAGGCTTAGACTGAGGGACTTCACCTCTCCTTGTCACTGCTCTGACTTTGATGCATAACTTATCCTGTCTGAGTCAATGAGATTTATGAGTTCTGCATGTTCCCTAGCTTTCATAAGTTTTACATAATGTAGATTTTTAGATTTAAGATCAGTAGGGAAGTACAGTTCGATTAATATGTAATGCATGAAATGCAACCATGGTTCCCTACTCGACAAATTAGGCAAGTAACCCATCCTGTGAACTGCATGGGAGTCTAACCAGCATGGTACTTGCTAAAATCCATCAGGAATCAGTCAGCTTAGTGGAGAGGTGATTTCCCACTCAAACAAGTAGCCCTTTAAAAAAATCTCAGAAAAATCTGACCGCATGCTTCCTGCCTCCTAAAGAACATGTGTGGAAGTGCAGGCAGTCATTTCTAAGACTTGTTGTTTTAAAGGTACTTAAGGTATAAAGAACTGGCATAACTGGTTGCCTGTATGCAAGACCATAACATGCATGAGCTTCTACTGTAGATAGTCTCAGGTGTTACCCAGTGCAACAGTAGGTAACTGATACTGCTGACATGAAATACTCTGTCAATATGGAGCAATTAACAGGACCTGATGCTGATTTTGCATCTCATTTATCTTCAGAGAAGGAAAAGAGATCAGCAGGAGGCCTACCCTACTCCCAGAAGGCTGAATATGGATCAGATGCAGATCAGAAGCAGTATCACAATGTTAACATGCATCATGTGCTGAGGATAACATATGCTTCTTTTTAGCAGAGATTTGCAGCTTGGGTACAGTGTCATGCTAACGTGGCTATGTGATATCCAGAGAACTCAGAGTACAGGCAAAAGTCATTTGAGTACATCTACACCTGCCTCATAGCCACACAGACAAGAATGCATCTAAATTTACTTCTTGAATTTTTGTTGCAGTTATATAAAATAATGGATTGTCTGCGTTGTTTCATTAACGACGAAGACAGCATCTGCTTTGAACATAGCAGGGAGAAAGCATCACTGGCTAGACCAACTCTGAAGATCTGAAAGTAGCTTTTGAAGCCTGTTCTTGCCTTTGAGGTAACCATATACATGCCAAAATGCAGGTAGTTGTCTGATAGGTAATTACAAGGTTTTGATTTATTCATTTTCACAAGGGAAAAGATTTGAATACAAATATAAATATTGCCAAAGCAGATTGCATAAATGGGAGTCTTCTTATGTAACTCTGGATATGTGTCATAGGGAAGCATTTACAGAAATTCAGAAAGATTCCTTCATTAAGTACAGATTAATTCTAGCTGATCTCTAGCTTCAGCTACTTCAGGTCCAACTGAAAATGAGTCTGCAAAAATGTGTATTTTCTCATGTCAGTTTGAAAGCTTCTGAACCATTGATCAAACAAATTTGGAAGATTCTTGAAACATTTAGCAAAGGGAAAACAATCACGTGTATTTCTTGAGCATAAATTGGCAAGAGGGAAAGGTCATTCTATTGACAGGCAGCTAACAAAGGGCACTTTTTTCTGGCAGCTGCAAACAAAAGTCACCGTTTCCTCTGAAGTATAATATTTGAGAGCTTGAAATGTATTTTCACAGCAGGAGAAAGTCAAGAAGTGGCTCAGCCTGTCCGGTACACATAAGATGTCCCCTGTGCCTACTGTCCTCACTTTTCCTGCCTCAACTTCTCCCACAAGAATGGTGCAGCACCTGCTAAGTAAAATTAAGAGAGGGAAAATACCAAATCAGGCAGCTGAATGCCTTTAAATGGTTGGCTTTCGCTGCCTGACTGCTATGGTAACCAAACACATAAGGTAAGAATTAGAGTGTACTAACAAAATTGTCAATGTTACTATTCTGAAACAATGGTGTTTACAAATAAGACATAGTTTGGAGAAATGGAGCTTATAACACTTCTTACAGATATTGTTTTAGGCTAAAGCACTGATGAATCAAACACTATATCCATTGGCATTTAGACAGTTTTCCTCACAGATACATGCATGGAAAAAAAATTTATGACATCTTAAAATCTGCTCTAGTCGACTATCTTATTAGTTTTTTACTGAGAAGAGTTTTGGTGCCTATAATTTGTATCATAGGCATATAATGCTGCTTGATGTCTTTGGAGTTCTTATTAGGCTTGGCAATGGCCCGTGGTAAGGTTGCGCCTACATTTACTGAGATCATCTCTGCTTTTATATTGCATAAGATAAAAACTTAATATCTTCTACGCAGTAGCATTAAAATAATTATTAGGAAGGATTGGGTTTTGCTATTTTAAAGGTAAATTTAAGCATGTTTGCATTCTTTCCCGTAAGTGGAACAGACACTCAACCTTTCAGTTTTTGCAACAGCCTAATACTAACACCTGTTTGCTAGGTCCAGATTTTGGTTTCGCCTTTAATGTGCAGCTCTTCTCTATTCTACTACGTAACACGGGGAATCACTTCGACTGTGTCCTCTGCTTTTAGTCTGCTACATCACATCATAAAATATTTTTTTAGTTTTGTCACATATCCAACAAGACAATGGGAAAGTCAACCAGATTCTGTATTGCCAATAATCAAAACACTTATTCCGTCTTCCTTATGTACTGTGTGATTACAACAGTGTAATTAGAGTCAAAACAACTATTTCTAATATGCTTACGGTGCCAAAGGGGTGGTCCATTACCAATATATGTGAGTCAGTAAAACACCAGTCTTGGTTTTCCTGTCTTGGAAGTAGGATGCTTTGCTGCAAATTAGAAAAATCTTTTGTATTATAAACGTTGGAAATTTTAGCAAACAAGCACACAGTCGGTAAACATGGAATTCTAATTTTCAGAACAGAATCAACAAACATGACCACAAGCCTAGCAAATGCAATATTTAAAAAAAGTCATTTATCACATGAATATCAAGAGGCACCAGTTTTGTAAAGTTCATATTGTCTGTTTAAAAAGTGCATCCTCCTAAAGTTTCATGTGAGGAAATGAAGTTCCCTTATGCAAACATGTTTCTTTTTGATGTTATTCTCAGCTACAAATACTGTGAAGTACAATTTACAGTGCAGAGACTGCAATAACTACTGCACTGGTCTCTTGGTATATTTTGGAGAGTAAAACATATACACACAAATTTGGGAGGTTGTTCAACCCTGCAAATTAACTACCTTCCTTAGCAGGTGCAAGACCAAACTGAGGAAGCTCCAGAGACTAAGTCATATTTTCATATTAGGAGAACGTTGGCTGTAAAATAGGTCCCACCCAGAAGACTCCTGAGATTCTTTCACTGGGAAGTATATTAGAGACCCTGTCCAACTTAATATATCATTTGCCACACAGAGAATTTCCATTAAAAATTTTAGACCTACATCATTATGCACCATCTCACCATCATTAAATATGTTCTTCATGGCTGACTAAAGTTAGCAGAGACACACTAATAATCAAAGAGATATTACTGCTGAGAATTGTTAATGCCTCCTTTCATAAGGATAAGCTGCTGACCGTGCTCGAGCATGCAGTAGTTACATCTTCTTTCTAGCTATCTTTGGATACCAACAGCTTCACAAATTATTGACCTGCCTGGCACCTATTCCTTTCAGAAAGCTGTCTCAATTGCTGTTATGTTGCTAGGGATAGACACATATAGAGACTTCATTTTATTTTATCTTAATCAGACTATACAGACTACCAGAGTATTAAACTTGATGGAAGGCCTCCTCACAGCAAGAGTCAGAAGTAATTGTCCTGATTTCTTAGGTCTTCTCATCATTGACCATAATGTATTTCTGGCCTATACAGATGTATTTCAGGCATTTCACTTTGATAGGGGATCCCAGACTGCTAGAAAATCGATTTGTTCCTTGAACCTTTTCCAGAAAAACTGACTGTACTGTCTTTTGACCCTTCTCTTGTTTGGTGAGTTATACGAAGAGCTCAAGAGAATTCCTACGTTCCTAATGAGTTTAACATCTCCAATACTTTTTCATTAAACACAAATTCTGAATTTCTCATTCCTTTGCCAAATCTGACAGCGAGGGACAGCTCAGTCCAGGAGTGAAGTTTGGTGACACAAAGGCATTTTGGGGAGCAGATAGGAGTTTTTTCTGCCCTGTTCTTTGACAGCGTATTAGTTTTTACCTCCGCACTGAGTTTTATTTGCAGGATAAGAAAGAAGTTGCTTTTAAGATCTTGATGTTGAGGGTGACTGAAGCCCTAGGCAGGCTAGGACAACTGCAGGGCAGCCAGAGGGCTCCCCAGTGCAACTCCCAGTGAATTATTCAGAGCCAGCTGCAGACTTACTTAAGTCAACACATGCATCAAACACCAAGCTTTCTATCTCTTTAATTAGGGATTTTATAGAGTTCCTGCCACTCTAGTATCTGAGCAATTATGGAGTTACTCCTGCTTCACATCAATGTTGAATTCAGTCATATCCGGTGGCAGGAATTTCTCACTTGAGTGATCCTACCATTGGGATGTGCTGCCCTTGAAGGCCTGAATCTCATACCCTCCAGGGCACGATGCCCTGATTTTTCAGATTAGCATTTGGTTTGCTCAAACCTTTTTAGGTTGTTTTTTAATTTCCTCAGTAAAAACATTCACCAAACGCAATGCTCATAAATTACATTTTAAAAACAAATATATATTATTATAAATCTATCTATATAAAATTATAGTATTTACATGCTTTGAAATTCAAGGGTGAATTTCACTGCAATGTTTTGCGGTAAAAAAAACGTTGTGATAATAAGAAAATTTATAAGTGAAATAACCAGTCCAGTGTTCACTCTCAAAGCTCAACACAGCTGAAAAACAGACACGCAGTATTAAAATTATGTATGTGAATGGTCATGTTAAATCTATAATATAGTAAAGAATCTCTAGAGAAGTACATGTACATGCAATGTTTCTTTCAAAAGGCTCTTTGAGTTACAAAGTGCACATCCTCTGTAACTCCCTTCAATCCTGGAACACTACAAATATTTCATAGAAGAAGCAGTTTCTTTGTAGGCAGTGAAAACCTCCTGCAGATACCCAGGCATATTTGCTGGTTGAATTTCAAGTGTCTTCCAGGATTCTTGTCCAAACATTAATAAGTTTTTAAATGTCAGATACTGTGTTTGCCAAATATATATAAAGTTTAACATGGTTTCTCAAATACATACAAACAATACAGGGAATTTTTCTCATTTATATTACTTACAAAGTGATGAATCTTCCCGTTAACATTGACCAGAGGGTGGGAAACGCTTGTTCCAAGATATGAAGGGAAGTTTCAGAATTGAGAGAATAATTTCAGGAACAGAAAGGCTCCTGCACAGAGGTTCAGTCTTTGCTAACAATAAAGAAAGCGAGATGCTTATAAATATTGCAAACAGAAAGAAACTCAGTCATAAGTAAAAAGCTATCACAAGAGAAATAAATGCTGTCTTAGTTGGGAGGACAACAGCAGTTTACCAAAGGAATTAAATCAGTGGTCCATATAATCCTGTTTCTGACAGCAGACTATACTTCATAGTTACACAAAGTAAAAAAAACCCAACTCCAAAATGAAGAAACCCAACTGATCTCTCTGTAGAGGAAATTCCTTCCTTACTCCAGCTAAATTCTGATTAATTTAGCCATGAATGTCTACATGCAATATTTTTCAGAGTTGTCAGCTAGTAATCAGTGGATGTTCTTATAAATCATCCAAATATGTTCTTTTAAAATCTTTCAAAGCTCTTGGCTGACTACTATTTTTGCATTGAATTCCAATAATTCATTTTGTGTAGCGTAAGTGACATTGTATGTTGTCAATTTTTAATTGGTTAACTACTAGTTAAATATTTGGTTTTTTTTTTTCTCAGATAACCAAGTATAAAGTAGACATTGCCTTCTCATAACCCTGCATAACCTTCTCTTTTTCACTATTATTTGTATATAACTGATGCCCCTTTAATTCATCTCTTTCCTGAAGGATGTAGACTCACTCTCCGATATCTTCTTACAGTTTTCCGAGACAGGTCAGACTCTCCTTACTTAATTTCATTTTAAAATAATGTTTAGAATGACAAAATTTAGTCTCAATTCAATATGCCATTAGTTTTTAGAAATATATTCCATTGATTGTGCACAGTAAGAATTTATTTGTTTGATATTACCAGTCACAGGTTCTCCTGAGCTTTCTACAGGCATGATGCTGGTAATTCAAAAAGTGAAAATAAATATTCATAATATTTGAAATTTCCCTACTCTATATACTAATATACCAGCATTTTATTTTGCTGGTCATATGATTCTTCATAGCTTTGTGAAGTCTTCTGACTACTTCTCTCACCTACATGTCATTAACTGTCTTTTCCAGATCATTAAGAAATATATATCAATACATCCATTAAGCATATATTGGAATATTCTGGTCAAATTGTTATTGTCTTTTACACAGGTCTGGTCAATGACTTTTTTTTTTACATAATAGCTGTTCAGGCAGACATCACTACAGACTGAATAAGACAAACCAAGTCTTCCTTTGTCTACAGTTGCTTTGAAGATCTACATTTCACTAAAATATTCAAAATATTAAAGATTCTTTTAGTGTGCTTTTATTAGCTTTATTTGAGTTATTTTTTCCTCTGTTAAGGTAAAGTAAATGCATCTCTACCTTGAGGCTGTTCTCAGCATCCCTGATAATGTCAAGAAAGTAAATAGTCTTAGCGCAACCTCAGACACTCAAATAATTCTTAAATGTATAAAGATACTTCAGAAAAGAAACAGTGTTCTTTTCTTCCCAAACAATCTGCAATGTTTAAGACTTCTGTGCATGTTATATCAATTCAGATCCATTATTTTGCATTTCTATTATGATTTTTTTCTTTTTTGCTACATTGTTTACTATGTGGTGGGAAGAAAGGTTCATAACCTGTGAGAAAAGTGGTAAATTATATATGATGAGACACAAAAAACATTTTTTCCTCTTTTTAAAGCCTAACTTACGTTGCATGAAAGGAATAGAACTTTCTGAGAGTCTTAGCTTTCTAAATTGATTCCAGAAACTTTATGTACATGCATGTAAGGCAGCATGGAAGAAAACAGAAGACCCTCCCAAGCAAACAGAGAAACTTAGGAATATGAGTATCAGAAATTAATTTAGGTATGTAATAAGGAACAGGGTCTTACAGAACTTGAAAATGTTGACAAAGTGCTTGAAGTTGAGATAATACAAAGTGAAGAGTAAGTAGGGGTAAAAAAAAAAAAAAAGGATGATATAGTGGTAAATGATGGGCAAGGATGATAACTTATGTTGCTGTGTTTCATGCAAAAAAAAAAATGTATGAGGAGAGGTTCTTAAAGAAGCCGGAGAGAAGTTGCATTAGTTGTTATGGGATGAGAATCCGAGAAAGGAACACACCCTTGAGGAGCAAAACCATTGTGACACTGAGAAAGAAGATGAGGTAAAACTGGAGCTTGTATTGCTGTGGAGAGGGAGCAGGGGGGAAATACACTACTTTTAATGCTGGTTGTATGAGCTCACACTGTGAGCTGTGTCCAGTGTATGAATAACACAATGGTCTGGGAGGAAGACCAAGCAGTCTGATTCTCTGTGTGTTAACTGAGGGCAAACGAGGGGATACACAAGACATAGTTAAGAGATGGTCCAGGTCTTTGGTGAAGCATGGTGATGGCTTACAGATCAGCACCAAGAAACAGTACCTGTAACTGTGATGAGGTAGCTCACAGGAAGCATTAAGTTCAAAGTTCCTTCAGGATGTGCCAGAATAAAGTATGAAGGACAACAAACCACATGGGGAGGTAGCCAGGATGGAGAAAAGCCAAGAGTACATAACCTCTTATACTGCTCCTGATGATTATCTGACATCTGGTGGTATAGAAAGCAAATATTTTTGTATCTTTTGTTACGTCATTACTGGAAAGTTCTCTAATGTTATGCAAATCTACACAACAAATTCTCAGTAAATCATTTCTGTTTCAAACATTTTCATAAAACTGAAAGTAATTTTAAAATACTTTTCCCTTGGATTTCCAAGTATCACATATACCTTTACATCAGAGCAATAAAGGAATGGTTGAGGGGCATGAGTGTTAAGTAAAACAAGTCTAAGAGAAAAATGCATAAAAATATGGGGTAAGAGGGGTTCACAGTCTTTTGCATAGTTTTCACTCATGTAATATTGTGGCAGTTGAGGTCAGCTGAAGCACTCACACTCACAATTCCACATTCAAACAGGCAGGAGCTTCAGGAAGAGACCTCCACCAAAGGATCTTCAAACTTGGAACGTGTCTCTCTGTTAATCCACTAGAGCTGGAAGTCACTGACCTCCAGGTCACACTTTTTACCCACATTTTTTCCCCACTTGCATACTTTGTATTATATAAAAGAAATGTCTAGCTTTTTCTGACTGGGGAGGGTGTGATATCTTAACAGTTTCAAGTTGTATGCTTATTTCACAAACACTACACAATGCACACAATTACTTCAGAAATTAAATATTAGGCAGCGGTAGATTATGATCGTTTTCAAAATGTGTGAAAAGCAAAGCAGAATCTTACTTTTTCCTATTTATGCTTTTCCTGTACTGTGTTTAATTTTGGTATTTTCCAGCATGAAAACAAATGAGCACGTTTTGCTCCTATTAAATTTTAGAATGTTTCACTTTCACTGGGTGTGAGTTTCACTGGTTGAACTCTCCTATGGTTTTTGGGTAGCAAGAGCTCTGTGGGGAAAGTTTGTTTAAAAAACATTCTTGTTTTTTAAGTATTTACTTATTCTATTTATGTTCTTAGAAGAAATATTCCTCTCTGCTTTCACCTTTATGAAAGATTTTTCTTTATTGTTTAAACACAGTTCTATTATTTCACTAAATTCAATTTACAGTTTTGATGAAATATGAGTTGTCACAAATGTTATCATTTTGTGCTTGAAGTGCAAGGCACATTTCTCTGATCATACTTCCTCTCACATAAAAATACAGCAACACATATATACAGCAACTCTCCACCTCAAAGAAAACCACCGAGGGGAAACATTATATTGCTCACACAGTTCTCCTGAGAGACCAAGAGAAAACAAGCTGCATATGACAGATGAGAGTTACAATGCTGAATGAAGAACTGGTGTTCACTCCACAGCTGCAGCGGTGAGAGTGGTAATAAGAATCTATGCAGAACAGAATAGGGAGATAAGACGAACTTCTTATTTTACTTAATTGTTTACTTAGCTCAAAGATACCATGCTTTCAAAAGATGTGAGGAAGAAAGTATTATTCTTCAGCATTAGGTGAGCACTTTCACGTACAGGGTTTTTTGGGGTAATGTTTGTTAATGCTTATATGTTGCATTTCAGAAGAGCTGAAGTTTTATTATAGTATTACTCTAATAAGCTTTTTTTCTGGGAAGACACCTTTTCAATACACCTGTCTACACCTGAAAGCTCCAGTTACAGGCACTATGAGATGTTAGAGATATACCAAATTTATGCTTACATGAGAATAATTCCTTGAAAATACAAATCAGTGGCCTAAATTCTTGGATTTAAAAACCGTGTTTAGTGCAGGATCAGTGAGATAGACAAAAGTATGTCAAAGCACCTAACGAAAGACAGAGCAGTCTCAAGACTCTTCAGAGTATGTGGTGGTTTCAGGTATGTGGTGGCTCTAGGGGATTCCTGAAAAACAGTGTGTCTATGAATGCCTCCAAACCTGAATGGAGTAGACAGGAGGAAGTCTGTAGACACGGATATAGCAGCTAATGTATGGAGAATTCCTAATACCTGGTTAGGAATTGAGGAATGTGTGAGTGGTGGAAATGTAAGTGACCTGATGTCTAGCCTAGCCTAATCATCAGTAATCCCTGATGGATTTGTTCAATCTCAAGGGAAAAAAAACTGTACTAAAAGCTAATGTTAGGGACCACATACTGTTTCTTATAAGACTGTGTAGAACGGAGCAAGAATAGCAAAATGGATTTTGGAAATCTTTCATAATTGCTGCCTTAATTTCTTTAATTTTAAGATACACACAGTTCTCCAAATCCATGTTAGGTTTACAGTGCATAATAAATAGCAAATAAAAGAAAGCTGATTTTTGCACTTACTTGTGATGACTCATTACAAGTCCTGTTTCCTTTAATTGCCAGTTATGAAGTCACTATGTAGTGTCAGAAATAAACAAGAGGCAAAAACTATGCAGTCAAATGAAAATAGACAAGTGAGACAGACAACCTGAGTGACACAGATTAGAGAAGCCCAGGTTTTACTGATTCTTAAATCAGCTCCCACAAAAGCAACGTACTCCCTTGCTTGGGAGTTAGAGAACTGAGAGTGAGAAGATCTTTCCATTTACATCTGACAAGAAGTAAGTGACATTGCATGATAAAAATCTCAAACTCATTTTCACATTAAGTGAAACAAAATGAACAGCTTTAATAGTATCACTCACATTACATAACTCTTGCCAGATTTTCCAATTTTAAACTTGTGGATGGAGCAACTTTAGACAATTTTTCAAAAAAAATCCTTCTAAGATTATGAATGCATGTCCACGTTAAATATACAGCAAGGGAATAACTCACTTAAATTTGATAGAAGAATTATTTATGAGATAAACTTTTCTCTTCAAAAAATTTTGCTTTTGCTGAACTTTTAGACAAAAATAGTCATGACATAGAAAAAAAATTCCATGGCACACAAATTAAGACTGCCCTTCAGATATGAATTGCTACTCTAGATGTCAGCCTGAAAATGTCAGGGCCCTGGGGGGCACCATTAGCCCCAACTGCCCCTGCCTGGCCCCACAGGGCTCCCCCACAGTCCAGGACCCCACGTCAGTCCCCGGGGCCATCAGCTCCTGCTCTAGAGACGTCACAGCAGGCCTGGTCTCCAGCTCCCCACAGTCCTGCCTGGCCATGGGCCCCCGGCCCAGCCCAGCCTTGGTCCCTGGGGCTGGGGCTGCACTGGGTCCTGGTGGCTGCCTGTGCCTGGTGGGGGGTCGGTTGGGTCCTGGCTGCCAGGTCCTGTCCCGACAGACCCCAGTGGGCAGCCCCCCAAGACCCAGGGAGCCACCAACCCTCACAGCGCCCTGCGGGAATATCTATCAAACTGTCTTTACAATGAAGCCCTTGTGGCCCAGAGTTATAGAATCATAGATTTGTTTTAGTTGGAAAGGACCTTTGGGATTATCAAGGCCAACTGTTACCCTAAAGTTACCACTAAACCATGTCACTAAGTACTACATCTACAGGGCCTGGAGAATAAATCTTATGAAGAGCGATGGAAGCAGCTGGGGCTCCTTAGGCTGAGGGGAGACCTCATCACTCTCTACAACTACTTGAAAGGACATTGTAGAGACGTTGGTGCTGGCCTCTTCTCACAGGTAATTAGCGATAGAACGAGAGGGAATGGCTTCAGGCTGCAACAGGGTAGGTTTAGACTGGACATTCGGAAACAATTCTTCACAGAAAGAGTGATCAGACACTGGAATAGGGTGCCCAGGGAGGTGGTTGAGTCACCATCCCTGGATGCGTTTAAGAGTCGTTTAGATGTGGTGTTGGGGGATATGGTGTAGGGAAGAACTTTGTAGAGTAGGGCTGATGGTTGATGGTCGATGGTCAATGGTCCTAAGGGTCTTTTCCAACCGGAATGATTCTATGATTCTACAAGTCTTTTAAATACCTCCAGGGGTGGTGATTCAACCACTTCCCTGGGCAGCGTGTTCCAATGCTTGACAACCCTTTTGGTGAAGAATTTTTTTCTAATATCTAATCTAAACCGCCCCTGGCACAATCTGAGGCTGTTCCCTCTTATCCTATGGCCTGTGACTTAGGAGAAGAGACCGACGCCCACCTCGCTACAACCTCCTTTCAGGTAGTTGTAGAGAGCCACATGGTCTCCCCTCAGCCTCTTTTTCTCCAGGCTGAACAACCCCAGCTCCCTTAAGTTGGTGCAGTTCATTATTTATTAGTTAGGCTAGCATGCTTTTTGAAAGCTTAGCTGCCATTTTTGTCTTAAATGCTTCCCTGTGTAAGTCAGGGCTACTCCACCTCCGTGAGGAGCAGCATGCTGTGTGCTGGGGAGAAGGACAGAGGAGTGGGGCTGGCCAAGGAAAGCAGATCTCCTCACCCTGGCAGGGAGGCAGCATGACGGGTATCCTCGGGCTGTGCCTGCAGCCTCTGCCATAGCTCCAGACATGCCTCAGCGTTGGTACAGGAAAGCAATTTGCCTTACGGGTAAGGGGAAAAATGCAAATCTAATGCAAATTAAACAGCTTCCACTGCAGATTGTAATTTGGGCGTAGCTGTATGAAGTGGTACAAATCATAGCAGATACTTGCACAGCTAAACCAGTACAACTTTACTTGTATGTGGGTCTCAATTTCCAGTTGCTAAAATGAAATAACCTCTTTATTCCCATTCACCTTGCCTAAAGAGGTGGGCCTCTGCACTAATAGTCTTTCTCCCATTGTTTCTCAGAAACCATCTTTTTGACCTGAGCATCTGCATGGTAATGTACCATAAAATATAGGTATATTTAATAAATGTTGCCTAGTCCTAGTTGGCACTGTAACCAGCCCTAACTGGGGCACTACGGCAGAAGGGATGGCAACTCACTGGGAGACTGCTTACACACCTTGCCTAAGTAAAGCTCAAACCCATGATAATATATCAAGTTGCTGAACCTAACCCAGCAATAGGTCTAAATTCTGGTCAGGACAATGCCATGCACTATAGCACTTGCTGAGCTGATCTAATTAAAGTTTACAACTTCCTCTAGGCTTTAATTCAATCAGCTGCTACACTCCAAAGTTCAATTGCCTCAATTAGGATTTCAAAAAGTCCCAGATTAAGACACCAATTGGATCTAAAGCCTAGTCAAGAAGCTCAATGACGAGTGTCCTGGGATAGAATCTAAAAACAGGTAAAGAATGGGAAAAATGAGAATTGTTGGGCTTATTGACTTTATTAATAAATTGGAATATGTCCTGCATAGTCTAAGCTTCTCCAACCCCTTTGCCTTGTTACCCATTCACTTCTTCTGAAACAATTATTTGTTAATTTCAAATTATTATGTTCTTCTTAAATTGGAGGGCACTAGCATTTTCTTCAGAAAGTCGCACCTGTCTTTGCATTTGACCTTCTGTTCTGTTCCACTCATTGGGTGGGAGGGGGAAGAGGTACTGTTTGCCATGCTTGGAATGAAGTTAAAACCATACAGAATACTCTTGTTTTTATGGGAAATCTTTTAAGTGTCTTGAAATCTGAAACTTTTCTCGCACAACTGAGCTAATCAGAAAATGTAAATATGTATCTGGTATTATTATTTCTGAACTGGATACGAGAAGGGTTTACATTCACAGAAAAATAGTAACATGAATGAAAATAAATGTACTAAAAAAAAAAAAAATGAAGCACCTAAAATTAAATGAAGCATAGACACATTTCGGATCTTCTAGCTTCAAGATCATTAAAGGAATAGTCCGCTTGCTTGCTCATGTGCCCAGCCTTGCAGTTTATGTAATTCACTGCTTTTGATTTAAAGAAGAAAAAATACCAGTGAAATAGTAGCCATTTTTAACAAAGGCCTAATGTTTCTGTAGTCTAAAGGAGTACTTTTCTAGATTGTTAAACTACCGTAGAACAGGAATCCCCTTCCAACTAATGCATTGTAATTACAATGCCAGTAATGAAATATGTGAGCTTTTTTTTTATTGTAGTGGGCAGTCACTTAAAATGACTCATTGATGAAAGACCCTGTCTGAAAAGCTACACTTCGTACATAATACTGTATATAAACAGATCACTATATTTGAAACACATTTTTAAAATTGCAGCACTATAAATCAGTTTTAAGAATGGATAAATTAGTTTTGTCCATCATATTTTAGCTTTAATTCATTTAGCCCAAGAAAATCCTTCTTCGCTTGGCAGACACTCATACTTCATCTTAATTTGGCTATTTTATAAAGCTTGTGTTGATTTCACTCGTAATATTTTGCTGCCTTTTAATGGAGACAGATTGTATTTCATACTTCACTCTGTTACGCAGGTCTTAAAGTGGCACTGTAATAAGAAGCACTTGTATCATATTTGACCAAATACCATAAAATATGTATGATAAATACATATGAAACAATATTCATTACGCAGTAAAGTATCAGCCCATATTTTTCTAGATGGATAAAAGCCTTATGTTGTTAAAAACCTGTTCTGACTGCGCTAGCATTGTATGTCTGAGGTTTTAATCCTGGCTTAGGCCTACTGTTAATGTAAAACTGAGAAAACAGAAATGTAGCACATGGGATGTGAAATTGTAATTTTATTTTTTAATAATGCAAAAAGCAGAGGTTACAAAATCTCCACCTTTGGAGATATGCAAAAAATTAGACAGGATTCTGAGCAACACAATCTGACTTTGAAGTCGGATCTAATTTATGACTGAGTGGACCACTGGACAGGATGACCACCAGAGATCCCCTCTCACGTCAGTTATTGTGTGCTTATCTGATTCTGCATTAACGTTTGAAGTATCCATCAGAACAGACCAAATTGCAGAAGCAATACAGTATAAGGCAAACGATGCAACTTTTGTACTGATGACAAGCATGTCATACTGTCAGTTGAGTAAATCATGTTATGTTAACATAAGGTTAATTACATGTTGAAGTGATGGCATAGATCGGGTTAAAATTAGAAAATCCTTAGAATCATTATTTGTAATTTTGCTTTGGCATCTAAAGAACAACTACAACATAGTAAGCAAACTTAACAGTTGAATGTACATATCACATGCTCCTCCTGTAAATCATTACAATCCAGTAGCAGTATCTAAGTAATGATTTTATTATAAATATATGGAGACTGAAAACCCCCAAACACTTCAATTCAAGCAAGAAATAAACATTATGAGATGAATTCATACACAAGGAAGTATTCATAAAAATATAATTAGTTAGAAATGGAAGAAATTCACAAAGGATCAGATCCAAAGTATAACAGATGTGGATTTTAGGAGCCTAACCACAACACTGCACTTCAAAACTGCTGATTCTATGGCTGCCTAGCCCTGGTGGTGCTTATTCATGAAATGAGAATTTTAATTCAGACACCCCACTTTCTTCCTAATGAGTAGACACAACCCAGAGGAAAATTCCATGGAAAGAGAATCTATCCTTTACTTCACTACTGATTTTTTTCCAAAACAGAAAGTAGGTGATGGAAGGAGATGATCTCTGCAGCTAACAAGGTATCCAGTTGCAAGGGAGGCACCTGAATTGCAAACCCTCCTTCTAGGGCTGTTTATGCACTATACCCTAGAAAATCATAAACAAAAAAGAAGACATACTCCACCCCAAAACTGCCTGTTTTGATTGCACAAGAGATTAATTTAAAGGGTACAGGACAACTGAGGAAGCTATTGTATCCAAAAGCGTGAAGCAGGAGAGTAGAGTAGATGCTAGGGCTGAAATGCCTCTATCCTTAATGCAGAGCTGGCCCAGGCTCAAGCCAAATGTGATACAGAAAGCAGAAGAAATCAAGAGACTGTATGAACAAAAGAGAAGTGTGCATTTTTAGTACAACATAAGAATGAAATTAATTAAATGCCTGCACTGGCCAAAGAAGATTTGGATAAGCAGAAAAATAAATTACTCCTTCAGACAGCGATAAAAGGAAAGGATTGGCTGGAGCCAAAGCAGTCAGACTGTGCTGCTAGGATGACCTAACCTTAGTTACCGAAGACATAGCTGAAAATAATGAAAGTAAATTTGAAAACAAAAAATATAGTGTTAATATCCCCCTTAAATATTTATTTCATGTTATTTATTTTTTATTTAAACAATCTCTATCTCACGAAAAAAAAAGACGGATGCTTAAGTACTTTTTTTGAAGGGACTGTGTATCATCAGTGAAGATGAGAATAATATATAAATAGGTCAACAGATAAGCAATACACGTACCTTCATTAAATACAGTAAATTTTTGTGCATAGCTTCATAGCTGACACTGCCTTTGTCTGGTCCAAGATGACAGTGGTGGGACAAAAGTGCAAACAGGTATGTGAGCTACTAAGGAGGACAGTGCATAACCTCTTTCGGAAGTTTTACGTTTCCATTGCATAGTGCTGCTGTCATTCATTGCTTTTGCCTTATGCGCTGTCCCTCGCTAGTGGATTGTAGCTATTCACCTCTTGTCACATACCACTGGTAGTGGCCAGCAGAGACCCACAGTTGCCAACTGGTAAACAATTCCTTAAATCTTCCTAAGACAGCCATGCCTCTTTCTTTTGCCATGCTCTAGCTCCACACACAACAGCTACTTGTGTATTATTACCTGTACTAGTTGCATAGATCAGTGCTGCAGAGTGTTCCGATTCATACTTCAAGAACCAAGGTATGCACTTGTAATTACTCTTGCTGACCTCTGGAGAAATCTTGGTGCAGTCTCTGCAGCAGTAGGATGTGCCCTCTCTCTGCCATGCACCTCCACACAGCCTAATGGCATCCATACATAGGGTGTCAGTCACACTGTTCCGTAGGTCTTTTAATTAAAGATGCCCTTGATCTGTGATCCTGCCAAAGACCACACAGGCTTCCCGATGCAGGAACTCATCATATCAGTACAGGCGTGGTCAACCAGGATATTTCTGAAATGGGTGAATTTACAAAGAGCAGACAGTTCATCTCCAATTGAGGTTATGGACAGCACTGGCATAGCTTTTTTCCAGGAGCTGGCCAGCTAATTGATACATGCTCTTGATTTCCTTCTTGTTTATGGCTTATTCAAATTAAGCTGCAGAAATATCAAGAAGTTCACCTGTAGTCCTCCTTAGGATTTGTCACCAATGCAGATTATTGAGACAAAAAAAAAAATCACAGATGTTTGTTTGGCAACAGCTCTGAGTCTAGAAAGCTTGAGCAGTTTCCCAGCAGCCAGGAAAGATTCCAAAACTCACTTGGAGCTGTGGTTACACTGCCCTGTGCAATACATTTGAGTAGAACAACCTGAATAGGATTAGTTCAGAAACGTTTCCCAGCTTCTTTCTATTTATGGCAAGGAAATGTTTGGCTAGGCTCAGTCAATCCTGACTCTGCAGTGTGAGTGACTAAGCACCATTAAGAAGTTCTCAGGAAAGCTCAGCATCTTAGTTAGTCTTCAAAGCCTGGATTGACTGACTGTCAAAAGCTTTAGTGCAGTTAGAAGCCAAGCAGAGATCTTGAGGTCACTTCTGATGGTCCTTTTCTTGCCCATGCTGAGAAGTGCAATAGTTATTACGGTGTGCATATCACCAGGAGTACACTGCCTTCTCTGGATACAAGCATTAACACTTTTGGGTCTTACATACAAACTAATGACAAACTCCTGAGCGGGCCTGTCACTTCACTCCCTACACCCTGCTCTGGGATTATTCCACCAAATCTTAGCATACATTAGAACTGGGTGGTCTTTTATTCATTATGGCTCGTGCGGGACTACCATCATTCTCTTCCAGGCTAACACTGGTGGTACACTACCCCACAAAAATAAGAAGAAAACAAGATTGTCAGCACAGTGACAGTGCACTCTGCGCTTATCCATGAAACTATTGTGATTATCTTGAGGCAAAAGACCCAACAAGTTTGACCTGCACCAACTAATGGTCTGTGGGATCGCGCTGGTATGTAGGCCTACATGCCCCATTGCCTCAAAAACTTGTTAGGAATAGTGGCTGCTTCTGTGGTATCTGTAGAATACTGATCAAAAAATGACCAGGTGAACCTCTCTCTCCTTTTCTAGGAGCAGTAAATAACAGGATCAGTAAGAAAAGGTGTGCAAAGAAGACCAAAGCCAAGTGGATTCATTTGGTGGCAGGGATTTGTGTGGCCAATGAAGATGCACTGCTGGGGCTAAGTGACTCATGAACATTTAACAGTGGCTCTATCACAGCTGGACTCTGTCACAGTTGAGTACAAAGATGTTGCAAACTAATTGGAGCTGACTGCTTCTTCCCCAGTTGTGCAAGACATTTGGGCTTTGGACTGGAGTACAAAACACTGGCAAGAGAGTTCAGACATCAGAGGCCGAAAGGTCTGAGTGGGCAACATGAAATAAGGAGGTTAAGCAGAATTGGTCTCGTTTGTAAACAGGATGTGGTTATTGGGTAAGAGCCGGAGGCCCTGAAGAAGCTCTGAAATACAGCAGCTAAATCCTGAGAGATAACGGGGATGTTCGCTGAACTACAAAAATTAAAAGGCCTACTACTACTGTTCCCACTGATGTCTCAGGGAGAAGGAAGGTTGCCCCTAATTTTTTACAGGAAGAGTTGAAGTCCCAGAAAGTGCTGGCTTGTTGAATGGCATCAAGTACAAAGTGGGAAGGATTAATTGTTTTGCAAGTATTGGTACAATGTTGCAATAATGAATGAAATTCTCCTTGTGTTCTGTGCTAATGTAAACAGAAAATGAAATCCAATCTCTCCTCTAAAAATGTATATTCCAAACAAAGAATGGATTAAAGGGCCAAGCACATAGAAGAAAATGAAGAAGAAAATGAAAGTGACTGTGGTATGCAAAAAGAGTGCTTTTAAAGTTCTTTAATTCTTCATCCAGTTTTGAGGGTTGTGATTAATATTACTTTATGATTACTGTGATTAATATTACTGTAAATAATGAGACTACCTGCACTATGGAAGTTAGAACCAGAAGCGTTTGCAGGGCCTGGCCTAACATATACTGACAACAGAACTCTAAAATAGACTATAACTTAGATTTTTAAAGTTATATCTGTACACATCTTTGCCTGTAACAGTCTGTGTGTACCATTTAGTCAAACATGGCCAAGTTCTAGAATTTTTCTTCCCAGTTTAAAATAAGCATGTGTGACTAGATGGAAAAAATAGACATTATTTCTGTAACTTAAACTGTTAGCTAAAATATGTGACGGTAATTAAAGACATACTGAAAATGCACAACTTCTCTTTTAAAATTAAGTCAATTAAGATATTTACTGATCTTTATTTAAGTCTACTTATGTTTTTTTCTAGGATTTTTGCCATCTTGGGAAGCATTCTTTCACGTTTTACCAAGATCATGTGAGGAAGTGTCCAAGTGTCTTGGTAACACAGGGAAACAGTTCTGTAAGTTCACGACTCAGTCACTTCCTAAGAATATATAAACTGTCTTGGTTTCTTTCAAATGCTTAGACATGATATACCTGCTGGCAATATGGCTGTAAATCGTCATGGGGTTACAGGTCTAAGAAGAGCTTGTGGAATTTTTACTCCTGAGGTCATGATGATGGCCGCTTTGTAAGTATTTCGCTGCATCCTGATGACACCGATTCCTCTCTGCACTATTACAATTAGTGCGCTAATAAAGCATGCCCGGCTCTCAGGCTGAAAACACCACTTAAAAGGACCATCTTACTGTGTGTGGATCCTTTCACTGCTGAGGCTCTCAGGCTGTATCTACTCTGGAGATGTGAGCCAATGTCTTGAATCACATCTCTACAAGTTTTTCCCTCCAAAAGTGATGACTGATCTTCCAGTTCATTTCAGCTGAAGAGAAAGTTCAGGAAAGAGTCAGAAACAACAATTACCTTCAGCAAGGTAACAACGACTGAAACAAGCGTAACGTCTATTACCTGACCATGGACCAGATAATCCCAGACGGCAAACTAGTAATAAAAGAAAAATAAAAGCAGAATACAGAAGGCTTATACGCCAGCGGATAGAAACGTTTCGCTCTGTGCCACCTGCTTCCATTAGCTTGGCTGCCGGAGGAAGAACGGATGGAAGCACCTTCGCCACCCCAGCGCCTCGCCTCGCCACGCGGGGGCTGGCGGCGACTTCTCCTGGCGGTGCCCAGCTCCGTCCGGGCTTCCAGGTCCTTTGGGCTAACGAACAGCAAACGCTCCCAGGCCGGGGCCGCGCCGCCCTCACCAGCGCGGCGGTCGGGGCGAGGGGTGCGGAGCGGGGGGGGATCGGCCCCTCCGTTAACCGTTACGGCCGTTGGAAACGCTCC
>VXAK01014661.1:0-12962 GCA_013399435.1 Arenaria interpres | reverse complement strand
AAACAAATGCTGCGGTACATGAGTCTGAAGCACTGATCACTTCTCCCATTTCTAGTAGACAGGTACATGTTGACATGGGTCAACCTATATTTTTATATGTGCTAAAGAAGAGGATTATAAGCGTGCCTGGAGCACTGCACACAAACATTTTTATAAATTAAAAACTCTATAAAGTGTTTATCATTTTTTATTGCTTGACAGCACAAGATTCTTTTAAGGAATTGCTAAATGAATTTTCTCACCTTCTCTGTTCCTAAAATAAGCTGCTCTTTACACCTACTACACACTTTTCACTTTTCTAAATAGCTTCACACACTGCCTATGCTTGCTATCTTTCTCTACAAGCCTGTAAGTCAAACCCTTTTCTCACTGCATTCAGTCACTGAGATGACTGCTGCGTCATCTGATAAAACCCTGCTCTTCATTACTGGTGTTTCACCAAGTAGGATGCATCACCAACCTTTGTACTTCGTAGTTCCCCATTTAATTGTCCTTGCTTCCAACATTTCTTGCCATTAGGACTCTGAACCTACCTGATTTTTGTGTTTGTATTACCATAAAGGCCTAACAGGTTTAACTGCTTGCCTTGTAGTCTGTTAGCATTTACTGCAATCAGTAGTACAGTCTGTCTACCCTTACTCCTACTCACGGTATCTCATTAATAGCACGGTCCACAAGAACTCAGCAATAGAGAGATCATTCATAGAAAAGAGAAATAATGGCAGTTTGTGCTTGATTAACATAGCACTTCTCAAGATTTCAAAGTAATATTTACCCATAAAGTTACGATCCCACAAGCTGCTTCATGATGACTGAACTCAGAGCCCTGTAGCACCAGTGTGTATGGATTCTTCTGTATTACGGACTTGATTGGACACACAAGGTTTGATGCCTGAAGAAACAGAAGTGATGAGTCTTTACGCTCTGCAAACTTAGAAATTGGGAAGTACTATTCAAACAAGCAAACCATCCCCTCTACTTCTCCATTTATCTACATTAGGACAGAAATTAAAATCAAATCCAAGCGGTGTTTTTGGTTTTCTTTATTACAAATATAAGTACTTCACAACTGGCTTACAGAGAGCTAGTAGCTATCTGTAAACCATGTATTGGTTTGTACCAGTGTATTGTATCTGTAAAGCTATGTATTGGATTATTCTTATCTCCTACATTTCTCTCACAATACTTGGCTATTTTTATCTGGTATAGAGCGTGACTTTTAACCACGTCTCTAGCAAATAAGTATTAGATAGATATATGTAATATCCTCAACTTGTGTGAAGTCTTAGTTTAAAAAAAAATAATAATAATGATAGGTCAGGAAGCAGACAGTGAAGTAGGAAAAGAAGATGTAAGGGACTGAAAACTTCTTAAACTAAATTTTGCAGCCAAAGACAATGTAAAAGGTAACTAGACTCTGAGAAGATTTAACCTATGGCTTGGCTCAGATTCTAGATCAGTGCTGTGAAGAGACATTTAAAACAGCCTATTGAAAATCTTGTTTCTCACAAATTTTTTTCTACAGAATTTAATCAAACAGTATCTGTAGCTTCCTCTAGAAAACAGAAGTTTCACAGTTGTTTATCGTACTCTTTGCTCTATTAATTTTTATAATGGTTAGGACAAGGCTCAGAAAACTAAATTGTTATATTAAAAAAGTTTTATGCAATTCCTGAAATTTTCTCCAGAAACTGTCTCTCAAAATTTTTCTGCAGATCCCTGTGAAGTGTCATGGTCAACTCCATCCACTATGAATATAGACTATCTACTCTTATCTTTTAACCCCTTCTACCCTTTCATGTAACATTCTCCTTACACCATGGGAGCTGCAGGACATTGGGCCACTCTGACAGAAAGAGAGCCACATTTATGCTTGTCCTTAAGTACTAGTTCTCCTATGTTTATCTGAGATTTCGGAGAAGAGGATAAGAGACCAAGAAACACAAGTGGGTACAGTATTTGCAGCCTGGCACCAGAGCATAATAACAATAATATTCCCTGTCTTGTTCTCTCTTTGTTTTCTAGGATTTGACTCATCTTTGTTTGGCCTCAGCATTTAGTGAATATTTTCGCAGCTGTATTATAATTAACTGGTGAATGGTAAGTACAAAATTACTCTTCCTTGTATATGTAAAGTTAAAATAGCTTTTTCTCACTAGGCATTAATCAATATCAAATTTTATCTGCCATTTTCTTGATCAGTTGGTTTGTTTACATTTTTTAATTAAAAACTCCCATTCAGGCAATTAAAGATCTTAAATACTGTGTGTCAATGACATTTAAATCGGCAGCAATCTTTCAAATTACTTTCACATGCAACAAAAAATAAAAAATTCTTCTTAAAGAAAGCAAAAGAAGATTCTACAACCAGCTATGTCCTTCACATCTACTGAATCTGAATTTTATAGTCTGTAGCATGATGTTACGCAGTATTTCATAATTGGCCATTGCCTTTACATTCATAGTATCATCAAAAAAATTCTTGCTACTATTCACACCTTTATTCCAAGTTATTTTTGGAACATGCATCCAATATAGGCTCTCTCCATGGAAGCTTTTAGTCACTTCCTTCACAACGAATACTGAAAATTATCTTAGTATTTGACTTCCAAGTACTATTTTTCCTCCATGTGAAAAAATTCGCACTGCGTCACAGCACCTTAAAATCATTGAGAACTTGCTCATCGGATAACTTTTGGAAATTCAAGAAAAGTGAATCAATGGCATCTCCTTTATCTGTATGCACCTTAACACCCGTAATGGCACAAAAACACTTCGCACACTCTTTTTGAAAAATCAAATAAGCAATTTTTTCTTCTATAAACATCTGGTTTGAAATGTCTGTTGATGTGTCTGTGTTAGCAAAATGCCTATTAACACATTTCCTTCAACTAAAGACATACAGAACTTTTTTATTTTCTTCTAGTAGCTAACAAATCACATATTAGGCAACCAAGAACTAAACTGTTTTTCCTAGATCTTATGATAAACTTTCCAGTTGAACACTTGTTCTGGTTTCAGCTGGGTTAATTTTCCAAGTAGCTGCTGTGTTTTGGATTTCGTATGAGAATAATGTTGGTTTAGTTGTTGCTAGGTAGTGCTTATATTAAGTCAAGGACTTTTTCAGCTTCCCATAGAAGCTGAGAAGGAGCAAAGGCAGGACAAGCTGGCCAAAGGAATATTCTATACTATAGACATCATGCTAGGTATATTAAGATAGGGATTGCCTGGGGTACAGGAATCTGCAGTTGTTGCTTGGGATGGGCTGGTGAGAGCAATTGCATTGCATCGCTCATTTTGTAAATTCTTTTACCGTTACTGTTATTATTACCTTCTCCTCCATGGCGGTTCTGCTAAACTATCTTGATCTCAACCCACGAGGTTTTCTTTTTTTCTGATGCTTCTGCCCTACCCCACTGAGTGGCAGGGGCGGGGGGCAGTGGGCAGGCAGCTGTGTGATGCTTAGTTGCTGGCTGGGATTAAATCAAGACAACACTCAAGCACCTTGCAGAGTACTATTCTGTTACTGTTTACAATGACAACTGCCAAATCTGTTAGCAATAGATATATGGTTATAGTGACATCCTGCCCTTTAAAACAAAGTACTGTAGTTATGAACAATAACAATCGAGTTGTAAATTACCTTTTTATTGCATCTGAACAACATGGTTTGGGCAGTAGAATTTAAAAATAATTTAAAACTAAGCAGCTTTATCCAGAAAAAAATCTGAAATTTAAAAATGAGTTCTTAATTCAAAACCAAAGCCTACAAAAATGTTATAATATTTCATGCAAATGGAATGATGAAATGGAAATAGAAAATAATGTATGTGTACAGAAACGTGGGTGGGCACAAGCATCCACCCCCACTTTCTGTGAAGAAGCCCTCAGAAACCCTGACAACCTGATGCAACCCACAGTGAATCACTGGTATTCTGCATCTTAAATTCAACCTAGCGAATCTCCAGTTGTGCAAGTTCCCGATTTTGATTATGAGCTTTCTTTATTGTTTTTTTATATCTGTATTACTAATGTAAATTTAAATTTAATATATTAAGTTTTAGAACTGAAACCTTAATATAAAATTGTACTGAATTTAATACTGTGTTTCTTTCTTGGCACTGGCTAGCTAATTCCAAAAGTGCTGTTTACTTCCTGGATGAGCATAGAACCACCTTTTGATGTTCTGTGTAAATGTATCACCAGTGTGTTTCATTTATCCACAGAAAGAACTTTGGAATTTTTTTTCTTAAAGCAGAAACTGAAAAGCCATTGCACAAACATCTTCAGGAAGACAGGAGTGCAACAAAGTGCTTTCAGAAGTAGAGAAAGTAATTTTGTTCTAATTTTAAACAAAAACTTAAATAGCTGAACACTGCTTGAATAAACAGGGCTTCAGACAATCACTCATAAGATCCGTATGCATTAGTCCTTACATTTCAAATGTTTTTCTAAAATCAAGTTTTAGACAAAGAATTTTTTAAAATTTCAGAATGCAAAACAAATTCATGTAAATACATTTGTCAAATTATCTTTGAAATGATCTTTCAGTCTTGGGCATTTAAAAATATCAACTATTGTTGGTCAAAATATTAGCTTGAATTTCAAAGGGAAAAGTCTATTCAAATCTGAACATCATGAAAGTTTTAAAGGAAACTGAATTTTTCAAACTTTACGAGTTTCGATATTCACCTTATTAAATCTCATGTTAAGAGTTCAATTTCAGTAAATCTATTTTGTTATAATTAAAAGCAGTAGCTTTAATGGAAACTAATTTCAATTTCTAAAAATAACTGTTTCCATGAAATGACTATCAATCAATCAATCCCTTTGAGATAAGAGTCCTACTTTGTCCTGATAGCATTACTAGTTTTACGGTATCCTCAGCTGACTGACTTTAAGGAAGTCCATTTTTGCAGGAAACAAAGAGCTGCTGACCACTTATGAAAAAATGTGAAACCTGCATGTTCAGTGTATTTCCATGTTCAAAACATGCCATGTTCAGATAGTGGTTTTCACTTGCACTGGATTTTGTTCATAAGCATATTTACATGAAGGCACAAAAATCCTGACAGAATACTCTGTCTCAAATTATTAACATTGAAACATCATAAATAATTTAATTTCTAGAAAAATCTTCAAATGGAACCTTTATAGATAGAGTTTGAATGTAATATTAAAACAAAAAATGGACTCTGTCCCTACTGTAACAGATTACTTCATTTGCCTTTCCTGTTACATGTTCTTGTGGAATAGAAGAAACTTGTCCTCATTTTACCTAGATAGCAATTAATAATTTCCACAAAAGTGCCTATAGGTCACAGCTGGCCAATGTGATGAGAGTATTGGAAGAGTTAGCAAAGCAATCCTCAGAAACAATGTAACCAGGCATAAAAATCTCACAGGATGTACTCACTGCTCTTCAGAGAAGCGAAAAGGGCGTTTGTGAGAGTTTTAGCTGTTCAGTTATAACTGCTGGCCTGCTGTTTGTGATACCTATTGCTGTAAACAGAGTATATCTTATTAATATTCATATCTGAAAATTTAATTGAAATAAAAGGGAACAAAGGGAAGGACATCTTCCCTTTCTGATGTTTTTTGTACCTGAATATTAATTACCTGCTAGAGGTAAGTGGCATTCACATTACTGTCTTCATTTTACTGTTTATATTCAGTAGAGGGGAGAGTTTGGCCTTGTCTGGGGCAAAAAGGATTGACCTCAGTGAGGAATTTGATATTTTACAGCATTATTTACACAGAGTGATGTCTAAGGCAAATCAAAACAGTGATTTCATACCCAAATGGACTGAGAATAGCTTAGGGAAGGGTCACAGACAAAGCTATATAACTCAGGATTTCACTTTGTGGATGTGTACTGATTTAGGGGAATGTATGACTGCAGGGATCCAGCCCAGGTGTCCATATGTGTGCAGCAGATGGCCAGGAGTGGGCCAGCAGGGTCATCACTGAAAGATAAGCTGTACCTCAGCTCAGTTTCAAAATGGAGTTGCACAGTGATAACAATCATTTCCTGCAACTTCATGAAACCTTTTGTTGTTAAAAGGCTGCTCAAGCTTACATTAAGGATCCTCATAATATAAGTAAGATTCTTCTGATAGTAGACATTAGATGTGCTTAGTTGTATGTTAAATACATGTCTGTTTGAGAAACAACTCTGCAAAGTGATAGTGAAAATGAGAGATCTGACCTGCCTCCACCGCCTCCTGAATCCACTGTACAGAGTGGATGAGAGGGTAGTTTTGCTCTGAGACTTTTACCTTGTTAAAATAAACTTTTGGACATGGATTTTGGTGAATCTAAATACATTTTGATTCAGTTTCTCATAAGTAAAAAAAGTGCACATAAACACAATGAAGAATAATCATACACAGATAGAAATCAAATGCTTTATATAGCTCTGGAATCACAACAGTTACTTATTAGAGCTTCTTAGTACTGGAGTCAGTCCACTCTATCCTTTTATAAGTGTATAGTAACTACATGTTGGTGCAGACAAGACTATTATGTTTCAAATGCACAATATTTATTCTAATCAACATCAGCAGCCACACATTATTAAAGTGTTCCAGAGTTAAACTGAATTAATTTGCTTAAAGCATCTTTTCCAAACAAAATACGGTTAAAATGAATATTTGGCTTTGGGCTTTGTGTTTGGAAGACTGCCAGAGATGCTAAAAAGGATTGCAGAATTTTCCATTTCATTTCCTTACCACTAAACAGTATTTAAGGCCAGCTTCAAAATAAGGCATGAGATTTTGAGGGAAAGTAATTTACTTTTATTTTTTAATTATGTTAAATCAAGGGCATACCTATTATTTAGGGTTTTCAGATCGTCTTTAGGGTCATTAAATAACTTAATTACAAGACAGGATTGCTGAGGACATACTTGACTGAGAACAGACCTGTTTGGCGTAAGAAAAAGATTGTGACTTTATGACGTGTAATAGCTCAAATAGAGTAAAACCCAGAACAACGCAGCCCAACTGAAAGCAGCTCTTGGAGCATGACTCACTACTAGCTAGATAAATGCTACAAAAGTACAAAACCACAGGGGCCGTTTTCAAGATCTCACTATAAATATCCTGAAATCACTGGAAAGACTGTCTGGATCAGGCCTCTAATGCACAGTACTTAATTTTTGTACAGAAAGGCTGTCTCTTCTTCCTCAGAAATTTTCATCTGTTTTGGACTAATTTTTTTCATTGTACTCAGAGGTCAAATGCTTCATTATATTCCTAATTTCTCCCTTGCTCCTGAAAAACTTTAAGAACCTTCCTCTCCCCACACACTGCTGCTCTTCTGTTTTCTGCATATGGAGAGAACTAGATGCTCCACAGATACCAGCCCAGAACAATTCACACAATCTACGCAGATTAAAAGCAAAATGAAGGCCACAAATAATGCATGTAACACTAAGTGCACTTTACCCTGTTCTTGGATGTGTGTATTTTGTAAGATCTACTTCTGGGCATTTCACATAGAAATGTATATTAGCCAGTTTTACAGGACAAATTGGGATGTATTGCTGATGGAATTTCTAAGAGCAGTATCAAACTCAAATTTATAATAGTGAAATTCAGTTCCAGAAGAAGGAAAAGAATAAAAGAAAAATCTGCTTCTTTGCAATTGCATTTATTAGAATCACTTCTGTTCCTAACCTTGATGACTAAAAACCTTATGTAGTTACTTTGCTTCTCTTATGAGGAAAGACTGAGGGAGTTGGGATTGTTTACCCTAGAGAAAAGGAGGTTGAGGGGATTATCGTTCTCTACAACTACCTGAAAGGAGGTTGTAGAGAAGTGGGGGTTGGTCTCTTCTCCCACGTCACAGGCATAGGACAAGAGGAAATGGCCTCAAGTTGTGCCAGGGGAGGTTTAGATTGGATATTAGGAAAAATTTCTTCACGGAAAGGGTTATTAAGCACTGGAATGGGCTGCCCAGGGAAGTGGTTGAGGCACCATCCCTGGAGGTTTTCAAAAAACGGGTTGATATAGTTCTTAGAGACATAGTTTAATAATGTGTTTGGGGTTTTTTTTGCATGGTTTTCTTTTGTTTTTTCTTTTTTTTTTTAATCAGAGTTAGGTTGATGGTTGGACTAGATGATCTTAAAGGTCCCTTCCAACCTAGACAATTCTATGGTTCTATGATTTTACATAATATGAGCAAAAATTTAATAATATTGATTTACTCAGGTAACACATACTTTTGGTTCTATAATAATCAGATACTATCAGATATTTGGTATTAAATATGGGTAGATTTTAAGGTAACAGTAATATTAGCCATTGCTGTCATGTACAGAATAAACTTTGGTTCATTCTGAGTCTCTGCTCCCAATGAAGAGATGTCATTTTTGGTTTTTTTTTTTTTTCTTTTAAAGAAAAAAAGCTTCAGAAATAATTTGGTATTTGATGTTACAGGTCAATAGTTGTGAAAGGACAGAGAATCCAAAAGTTTTATTTCTAAAGCAAGCAAGTTTACTCAAAGAATAGAACAAAAAATGACTTCTTGGTGGTGCTCACCTTAATTCTTATCTGTCAGGAGAGCTAACTTCTTACTTTCTCTCACTGTCTTTTCCTAAAGACACAATGAATGAAAAATGGCAGAGAAAGTGAAGGGAAATTTGTCTTCATTTTATATGCACTGTATACTGGTTGCTTGGTGGTATCGTAAAAGATAACATCAGCAGCTAACTTTCAAGAACTTCCAGAGGGCTTCACTTACTACCTTCTACTTGTTCAATTCCCATGCATGTGTAAAATACCTAGTGCACAGTGTAATTTAGATGGATACTTTTGTCCAAATGGAGACAATAAAGGAAATATATTGATGGCGAAGACAAAAGATGAGGCGTGAGACACAAAAGTCTGGAAAGTAAAGAAGTCATCCTTGATCAAAGTACTTTACATGCTACTTGATAGGCTTCTGTTGGCTGACGGCAAGGAAGGATCAATGTTAGTTTAGCTTCTACAGGATTAATTTACTTGGCAGGATTTGTGTGTGATTTCAGAACGGGGCAGAGAAATTAGTAGGTTGCCCATTTTAAACACACAAAGTTAGGTAAGGTAAGGTAAAGAGCTAAATGAAGATAATGGTCTAAGTAAATGAGTGTCATGTGTCCATCTTCCCCTTCTCTGGATTTTCAGCCCCAGTTTTTTGGTTGGTTTTTTTTTGGCAACTATTCAGGACCCAGTAGTCAGTCTCATATATAGAGCCAAATAGTCATAGCAGAAATCAGACAGAAGACCTCTCTCGTGATTTACAGGATACTACAAAGGGTCGTTTCTTCCTCTGTAATAATAAATCACTCACCTGCAGGGAGAATTTCCTCATATAAACAAAGCAGTTGACTGAAGAGCACTAGTAAATAGGCATTTCTCATGGGCAGCATATCAGATGTCTTTTCGCTTTCCTCTTGCTGGTAATAGTAAGAACTCCATGTACTTCAACAAAGCTGAAATGAGACTATTTCAAGGAGATAATTAGCTGCCCTGTATTACTTTTGAGAGATCATTAGAGACCTTTAATATCCTCAAGAACAAAAATGCAGTAGATTATCTCTAAGGAAAACCCACATTGTTCCCAAATACAGTTTGAAGCAGTGTAATACCTAATCCACTTTTTTGCGCAATTAGAAGGTGGATGCATACAATATGGAGCTTTGCAACAGCAAACTTGGGGAGTTTTCATGATTCAGCAGACTTGTGTACCATTAACCATTTGTAGGCAAGTACAGCTTCCAGATCATTTACCTGCTTCAGATATAAATAAAATGTGAGTTACAATCAAACACTAGAGCATAAATTGAACTTACCCTATAAAACATGCTTGAACATGTAGCTCTTCTCGGTGAACAACTTCAAATATGTAGTTTACAGAGTATTATTCATCGTGTTCAGAGAATCTTCTACTATAAGTTAAAAGGCTATATTAGAAATACAGATAGCTAGAAGATTTAGTAACTCACTGGACCCTAATCTTTTGGAGTCCAAAATTTCTGTTTTTAACACCGTTCGTCTTGCTTGCAGGGGAAAAGAAGTGAAATCTTTTTTCAAAAAGATTTCAAATTCTTTTTGAAATCAAAAGTGGGTGTATTAGGTTGGCAAGAGCTATGCAGTGTAAAAGGAAAAATAAGATGCAAGTTTAAACATCAAATAGTTACAGGTTTCTAGCATCTGGTTATCTCTCTCCAGTTCATTCTTTCACTTTTGGGACAAGTATGTATTTGTTTACCTTCACCCTTCTCCTTGGAATGACCAAGTCACAGGAATCAGTGTAACAAAAATTATAAGGCAATGACAATCTATGAATTTAGAACAAAAAGCTGCTTTGTAACAGCAACCTTCTACTTAAGTGTCTTTTACTGGGGAAAATACCCTGCTCTCGCCTTACAGTTCTTCACCACAGCAACTTTATTTCTAAAAGTCAAAAATTTCAGGTGTGAAACAATGATAAAACACTGCATGGTAACGATTAGCAGGGATCAAAATAGATTTTCTGTCATCTATTGTTTTCTTTTGCAACTCCATTGAATCCTCCAGTATTTGTTTCAAGACAAAAAGGTTAAGAACTCTAAGAAAAAGAAATTACAGAATCTTAGAGCATTACATTTATTCTCATATTGCTGGTTATGTGAATTTATAACATACATGATCATATAGTGATATTTTCAAAGAACTCCCTATCATGCAAACACCAGACTAATGTAAAATATGTGTTATTTTTATTTCCCACTCCTATTTTGGGCTATTGAAAGATTGCAAAAACCCACACCGCTTACTGTCTCTCATTAGAACTGGGACTTCATTTCCTTCCTTTCAGTTCTTTCCAAATTTCTCTAAGACGCATCATTCAGAAAAATTTTCCTTCTAAGGTTGTCAATCAACAGCTTTCCAGAGCATGGTGTTTCCCCAGCTTTATCATCACAGGTAACTTATAACACCTTATTCAGACCTTACCCAGATTCTCTATAGCAAGAATCTTTGTACTGCTGATCTCTAAATGCTTACAGCTTTTTGCCTGCTGGCTCTAAGCTCCAAAAAAGTGAAAAAAACCCAAACCAACAAACAAAACAAAGCAACAGAGAAGTATTTTAATTCTTTCTGCCTCAGTAAGGCATTCTTAGCTTACATGCCAGAGTCTCTCTAAAGCCCTCTTTTTGGTCCCTAGCTGATTTGTCAGCTTGATCCTTTACACTGGCTTAGAGAAGTCATTACTTTGTTTATTCCACAATCATCTCAAAAGCTCTAGAAGGTACCATTTTCTCCTGATCCTAAATTACTAATAATGAATCAAGTACAACTAGAGTAAACAGCTCTGTTTTAGTGGCCACTGCAGGTCATGGCATATAAGCTCCACCATTCAGCAGATTTCATTAGAGAGATTAAACCTGACAGGTTTCACCACCACTCCCCCACCAGCCACGAATTGCTCATTGCCAGTACTTCCTGGAAAACTNATCAACCACCTCTCTGGGCAACCTGTGCCAGTGTTTCACCACCCTCATTGTAAAAAATAAAAAAAAAATAATTAAAAAATTCTTTGAGCATTGTTTCAAAAAGTAATTAAAGTTGCATTTCTCACTATTTACCTCATGGCCTTTGAAAGATGAGACTCATTTCTTTTCAAAGAACGTTGCCATATACAGAACTGTAGACCTAAATGAATCTCCCACAGTTTTGATGATTTAAACCTCTGTATTATTAGTTATCTGCCAAAGGTTCTTTATTTCATTAACATGTTGTTCATAATAATTTAGTTAATAATACTAATGTGTTATTTAAAATGGAAAATTGAAGTTTTTATACTAGTCTGGGAAACATCTCAGTGAAAAGAGTACACATATATTGGAAATGTGTCTTGATTGGCACCATAAAAATTGGTACAAAATAAGAAGAAAGAAACGTCTAAGAATTAAAAGAAACACTATTAGTTATTATTTGAGCAAAGTTCTTAAGTTTTTTTAAATTACTTTCTATCTTACCTGCTCTGTTGCCAGTTACTCTTAGCAGCATTTTTTTTCATGGCATCACTAACACCACACCGCTTTAACTAAATCTGTTAAAACTAAGGCATCATAGAGGCTGTAAAATATGCTTTGTTCTTCTTCTGGAGAGCATGCAAATTCAAGGCCTGTATTTTCAGCTTTGCAAGTAACTTCTGACTTCTAAACACTAAAGATAATTCCCTATCCCTAGAGATGGGGTTGATCTCACAGGTCCATTGCAAGAAGACTCCCGCTGATCTACACTGCCTTCATTCATACAACCAGGAGTACTTATTTTATATTAACCTGTCCATAAATCTGATATAAAAACCGTGGTGCTAAGGATAGCACAGAACTGGGTTTCAGTTGAGAACTGCGTTAAAATCCCAAGGTCACTTCCCAGCTCTCCTAAGTGTGGTAACAGTGCATCACAGTAAATGGACCTGCTTGCCCTTTAGTTTTAGGAAATGCTTTTTGAAGCTAGCAATATATTTCATCTATTTAAAGCCTAATAAAAACAAGCACAAATCATTTATTAACTGTCACTTCCATGTAAGTAATTCTCATAAAAAGTCACATGTAAGATATTCTGCAAAATAATTCTTTCAGACTTGGCAGTCTTATTATTTTAAAATTTAAATTACATACTCGGAGACATTCAATACTGAATAACTTGGATCAAAGGCAATAGTGCAATGGAAGTAAAATTCAGTGATTAAAAAAAACCCAACAGAAAATCAAGTCCAGCTGTCAATACTTTTCAATAGAGATTTACATCAAGCCACTTTAAACTCCTCTCATAATTCTTCGAGCACTCTGTTATAAATCAGATCAAAATTTATTCCTAGTCAAGTCCCCTTTTTCTTAGAACATTTGATGTGTGTCTGTTGGATGAATTTCAAAAATTACTTACGTAAAGTATTCCAGAACTGTGAGACTACGAAGTCAAAGAACA